>CM053583.1:291590701-291621838 GCA_028627135.1 Pseudochirops cupreus
AAAATTATATTGTGATATATTGTGAATGTTTGTCTTGATTTGTAATGGAATAAACAGAGTGTTCACTATATTTTGTAATGTGAACTCTAAAAGCTGTTCACAGTAGCGTTCCTTTGGGAATCTGCTGGTGCATGGCATTTCAGAAGGTGACACAAACTGAGTCTTAAAGGAAATTAGGGATTCTAAGAGTCAAAGATGAGAACAGAGTGCATTGCTGGCATGAACAGCAGCCAAGAGATGGGAAATGGAGTGCCCCACACAAGGAGTAGAAAGCTATAGATCAGACTGAAGAGTATAGGAAGGAAAGTACTATGTAATAAGTCTGGAATGATATGCGAAGGGCTTTAAATACCAAATGGGAGTTTATATTTGCTCCTGGGGGCAAGAGGAAGTCTGGAATTTATTGAGTAGGGAAGTAATGGTCAGACCCTGCCAGGCGTAGTCACAAGTGGCATAGCTGGCATACAAAGCCACGTCTTCTGATTCCAGATCCAGAACTATTTCCTCAAGGCCCAACCTGAGTAAAAAATGGAGTGGGATCCCAAAGTCCCTCTAATCCTACTAGGCTATAACCAAGCAAGGAACAAAAACATCCAAGTCTGTCCTGTGCTTCGAGTCTGATGCTGATCAGAAAGACAGACAGAGAAGAAAGAAGATGTTCTGAGATAGCTGCAGGACACCTGCCTTAAGGCTTTTTACCCCTGAGGCTAAAGAGCTACAGATTTCACACTTTTCAGGCAAAGTCAGTATAGACATTTAATCCCTTGACAAATGAGTAGTTATATAAATATATTTTAGATGAAATAGCCTTCCCTAAACCCTCTCATCATAGTAAATCCTTGTTGGCACTTAACCTCACAGTCTCCATTTGACAGGTATTTAAGATGACAGCAAAACCTGCACACTTAGAGACCATCTCCCTGTGATTTCTGACCCCATCCTCCTCCCTCCCCAAGCACTCTGCAGCCACTTACCCTGATCAGGTTTATTCACCACAGCCACAGAGAATGGTGGAAATAGCAAGAATCTGTGGCTGCTTTTAAAGAAACAAGGTGGTAACGAAAGTACTCTTTATTTGCATGCCCTCTACACTTCCTTTTGTTTTCTTCAGTCCATTTTTAAAAAATGTTTAATTTTGCCCTTTTTTCCTTTGACATAGATAATACTATGCACTAACTCACCAACCTCTGGCCTCCAAATAAAAGCCATCCCTTATAACAAATTAGATGAGACTGAGATAGATATAGAGAAGTAGGTATAGATTTAGATGTAGATGTAGAGGTGAATATAAATTAGACATAGATGATATAGATTGCCCCCAGGAGCAAAACCACAAAACCACAAAACCAATGTTTGTGGATGACTATGGTCATATTTTTTTTTCTAAAAGAAACATACTGTTTTCTAAAAAGAGATATAAGGTTCTGGAAGCAGGAACCCCTATTCTAGGGTCCTAGCAACTAGTTTTGAAAATACCCATTTGTCTACTTAGATAGAATGAAGAATTAATTACGCTGGAAGAGTCTAAAAGTACTACTTTAATTAATTACTTTAAACTGGGAACTCCCAGTTTAAAGAGTTGCCTAGGGAATTGACAGGCTAGGTGACTGGCTCATGATCACACAGCTATTGTGTGTCAGGGGTAGGCCTAGAACACAGGTCTTCCTAGATCCAAGGTCATCCCTTTATTCCCTATACCACACTCTCTCCATTTATTTTATCATCTGAAAAGGAAAGGGAGAAGTCATAGAGTCAGGGCATATTAGAGATGGAAGGGCCCTTAGAGATAATTTAGTCCAACACCTATACTTTATAGATGATGGGCACAAAGATCCAGAGAAAGCAAAACTCCCATTCATACAGCTTGTATTGTCTGAGGACAGACAGATCATACAGGATTCCAGTTCATACAGCTAATTTGTCATTGAATTGGGACTCAGCACAGGTTGAAAAATAACAACAAAATATTAGCTAATGTGAAAGACTAAATTGGAGGGGAAAGGGTATAGACAGTCAGAGGGTATGTCTACACTTGTACTTACATTTGTACTAAAAGAACGAGAAATCTGTTCCTAAGGCCTAAATTGCTCATCCACAGAGTTCTCCCAGGTCCTTCCGGGTGGATGTGTTGCTGACTTTTGGCTATTTTCTGGTACAAGCAAGCTGGCAATATGTTAACTCATACTTGATGACTGCCGACGTAAATCTGAGTGAATAAAGGAGAAATAGTGAAGCCAAATTTCTTACATCATCTGTCGTGTAGGTCACAGGATTTTAATAACAATTTAAAAGAAACGTGGTGTCTATTTTCTAAAATATCAAAAGATGGAGATATTACTCCATGAAAAATGGTTTTCCTTGCTGTGAATGAAGTGTTAATCTTCCCAACTTTGAAGACCAAGAAATAAAAACTTCTTCAGACAAGACTGAAAAAAAGTGACATAAAGGCAGGTTTACAAGAAGGCCTGTGTACCCCTAATATTCCTTTTTAAATTATTTTTACAAATCTGTCATGATTTTTTTTGATGGTAGGGTTATTGTTTTTCAAAGGATTTGTCAACCAATAATCAATAAGCATGTATTATTAAGTGCCTACTATGTGAAAGGAACTGTGCTAGGTGATAGGGATGCAAAAAGAAAATAGTCCTTTACAAATTTTGCATTCTTTCTGGGAAGAAAGCATGCACATACACAAGTAGAAGGACATAAATAACTGGAGAGGATCAAGAAAGGATTAAAGGAGATGATAGTGCTTGAGTTGAGTACTGAAGTAGACTAAGATATCTATGAAGTGGAGGTGAGGAGAGAGTACATTCTGGGTCTACAACCAGAGAGAAAGGCAATGAAATGCTGTGTATGAAGAATAGCAAGAAACTCACTTTGACCAGATCATAAGAAATGTGTCAGGAAATAAAACAATATGTACTAAAGCTGGTAAGGTATGTTGGGTCCAAGTTATGAAAGGCTTTAAATATCAAACAAAAGAGTTTATATTTGCTCCTATTACCAAAGAGCTATTTGTTGTTCAGTCATATTCGACTCCTCATGACCCCATTTGGGGTTTTCTTGGCAAAGATACTGGAAGTAGTTTGTCATTTCTTTCTCCATCTCATTTTACAGATGAGGAAACTGAGGCAAACAGGGTTAAGTGACTTGCCCAGGGTCGAACAGTTAGTTAAGTGTCTGAAGCCACATTTGAACTCAGGAAGATGAGTATTCCTGACTCCAAGTCTGGCACTCTATCCACTGCACCACTTAGCTGCCCCAGAAAGCCACTGGAGTTTATCAAGTAGGAGTCCGACATCATCAGACTTACACTAGGAAAATCACTATGACAGCTGTTTAGAAGACAGACTGGAGAAGAAAGAGTCTTGAAGCAGACAGACCAAAATAGAAAGTTAGATCTTAAGTCCTAAATGTCCACAGTGCATCTCTGTGTCCCAACAGCACCTCAAAGGCAGCATGCCACTAACTCCAAATATGAGTTGGTTAGGAAGATATATTCCAGGATGCTTCAGTTTCCTTCTCTGGAAACACAATCTCCCTCATAGAGAAAGAGACCTAGGAAGGAAGGGAGTCCCATGTTGTAGAAATGTTCCCCTATGTTCCCATCTCTGTCCATCCTCAGACAATACTACCCACACTCATCTTCTGAAATAAAATACAAGCTCCATTTTTTTAAACCCTTCCCAATCTGACTCCAGTTTATCTTTCCAGACTAATTTCATGTCTCCCTTTCATAGAGTCTAAACTCCAGCCAAACTGGCCTGCTTCCTGTTCCTTGTATACAGCATCCATCTTCTAACTCCCTACCTTTTCACAGGCTTCCCACATGCCTCAAATGCTCTTCTTCCTCCCCTTCATCTCATACAAACCTTTGGTTCCCTTCAGGTCCCAGCTCATCTGCCATTTCCCTCAAGAGACCTTTCCTGATTCTCCTTTTTGTTAGTGGTTCTCCCCCAAATCACGTTATAATGTATATGTGCACACATGTGTATGTATGAATATCCGGTGTTTATTTATCTATGGACATGTATCCACCCATTCTTCCCCAGCCCCTGTACATAGATGGTTTGTGTGTAAAGTGTTATAAAAAGGTATTGAGGACGTGTGTGACTAGAGATGAAAGACAAACAGACCAAGTATAGATAGCTCTGCTATCCACAAAATATTAAGGCCTAGAACAGGGGTTCTTAACCTGACTGTGTGTCATGGACTCTATGGGAATCTGGTGATAGCTATGGATTGCTTCTCAGAATGTTTTCCAATATGTAAAGGAAATGTTAAATTTCATTTAGAAGTTAGTGAAAATAAAGATTGGATTTTTTTTCCCATCCAAGTTCACAAACCCACTGAAATCTTTCCACAGACCCCATATGGTTCAGTGGGCCCCAGGTTAAAAACTCCTGGCCCACAAGAAAGCTTCCTATACATTGGGTGGATATGCCTTTGTGTTCCCAGTACTTAGCACATAGTAGGCACTTAATAAATGCTTGCTGCTTGATTGCTAGTTAGTCTTTATGCAAACAGAAAGCCTTCTTAATTCCCTGCAGTCTCACACCCAGGACATATTCATCCCTCTCCTAAGACTTGTCCTTCTCTGCAGTACCCCAATACTTTCACTCCTTTATTCACCGGTAGGTGGATTGAAGATCACGGAGTCATTCACAACATGATGTTTAACACAGAGACACTCTGGAAGTACTCCTTCAAAGACACACAGAAGAAGTCGGAGTGGTGGAACAATGGTGTGCTAACGCTCTGGATCATCGCCCAGAGGCAGGTACTGTCCAAGTCTCTAGGAGAACTGCCAGAGACCTCATCTCTTATGTCTATGACTAAGAGAACAAGTTGAGGGAGCAATCAAGTGAGAGCAATCCATTAACAGTATGGTGACCATATGTCCCTGTTCCCTTGGGATGGACTCCATTTTGACCCATGATCCCAGAAATAAATTCCAGTTTTGAGGAATAGCCTAGTGAACCTTGTCTCACATCACTAATCCCACTTCTTTCAGTGAACCCAAAGGCTAGACTTCAATATGACTGGAGTATTCTGAAACTAATTTATCTTATGCAATTCAACAAATGCTTATTGAGTACAAGGTACTGCTCTAGCTAATGAAGGAACTATAAATAGGAATAATGTGTGGTTCCTGACCTCAAAGGGCTTTAACTGTAGTTCTTAGAATCTGGGGTAGGGGGTGAGGGGAGGGGAAAGAAAGACATATTTATATGTGTGTATGTGTATGTACTATACATATGTGTGCATGTATTTGTGGTAGTGTATGTATATGTCTGTAAATATATATACATATAGATGTGTGTGGTTGTTAGACTTTACCTGAAATATACTTAGCCTCACATATGTGTACATTATATTTGTATATGTAAGGAAAGAAGGTGGAATGTGGGTCCCACATCTGTAGTGAGGATCCATGCATAGCAAGGCTGTTGTCCTTCTGTATGGCTCAAAGGGAGGCAGAATAGACAGCTCTGGCCTCTCTCCCCACTCCCTCCACTTTCACCAAAGGAGACTTTCATTCGTGCAAAGAAGAGAAGCAGTAGGTTTGGGACAAAAGTCACTCTACTCTCTTCAGAGAGAGGGGGTACTAGGCTAGAAGTATGTCTTTCTGTTTCCTTAAATCTTATTAGTCTAGGGGATATGACCAGATTTTATATAACTTCTCATCACTTTGACATTTGGGAGGAAGTAGGACCCCAAGCTCTATATCCAAGGTTTGACTCCTTTTCCACGTAATATCAGTTCTAATACCAATAAACATACATAGAAAATAGCAAAGAAGCCTATTTATCCAAATAGTAGCAAAACAGACATTAAAGAAAGTATGCATAGGAGAATACATACTAGACAATACAAAATGGAAGAGCTCTCCCATTGGGAGCAAGGTAATTTAGCTCAGAAAGTGTCCTGGATCTCACCCAAGGAGAAACTCTCCAAAGTTTCTAAAGCAGCAAACTAGGAATCAGGACATGACGGAGCCTGCTCACTCTTATCATGTGTTCCCCAAGTTTTTTTCTTCAGCTGTAGTATGGAAATGTAATGAAATACTACTGTTCTATAAGAAATGATGAGCAGTCAGATTTCAGAAAAACCTGGACTTACATGTACTGATGCTGAGTGAAGTGAGCAGAACCAGGAGAAGTCAGTATATAGTAACAGCAACATGGTGCAACGATCAAATTTGATCGACTTAGCTCTTCTAAGCAATACAGTGATCTAAGACAATTCCAAAAGACTCACGATGGAAAATGCTACACATATCCAGAGAAAGAACTATGGAGATTGAAGCATATTATTTTCTCTTTTTTTGATATTTTTTCTTTTTCATAATTCTTCCCTTTTGTTCTGATTCTTCTTTCACAACTTGACTAACGTGGAAATATGTTTAATATGATTGTACATGTATAGCCTATATCAGATTGCTAACTGTCTTGGGAAGGGGAGAGGGGAGGGAGGTAGAAAAAAATTAGAACTCAAAATCTTATAAAAGTGAATGTTGGGGCAGCTAGGTGGCACAGTGAATAGAGCACCAGCCCTGGAGTCAGAAAGACCTGAGTTCAAATCTGGCTTCAGCCACTTAACACTTACTAGCCCCATGACCTTGGGCAAGTCACTTAACCCCAATTGCTCTGCCTTCTCCCCTCCAAAAAGCAAAAAAAAAAAAAGTCAATGTTGAAAACTATCTTTACATGTAATTGGAAAAAATAAAATACTATTAATTAGGGGAAAAAACAAAACATAAAAAGTTCTTAGCTTTCAAGCTAAAAGACTGTTTCTAGCTTAGGAGGAAAATCTAAGACATGAATGATAATACCCTAAGGATATACAAGTAGTTATTCACCTGTGTGCTAAAAAAAAGAAAGAATTCAGACCTGGGCAGGCTTTCCTCAGTCACTAACCTCTAAGTCTAAAATCTTTCACATTGCTACCAGTTATAGGATCAGAATTTTGACTATACACCATCCTTCAGGGGATACTGATAAAGAAGACTCACTTTTGCTCTGTCCTTTCAGTCTAATGCCTTAGCTGTGACCTTTGAGAAACCACCATGAATTTTTATCCTAAAGGATGCTTTTCACTTTGGTTTTTGTTGAACTGATCGCAAATAACCAACATTTGAAGAGACTCTTAGAGGAGTTTTAGGTCCTAAAGATGAGTGTCTGTGCATCTGTCTCTCTTTCTCTCCTCACATTCATACCATCCCTAGTTGTTAGATTCTTCCCTCTTGTACCCTTTCCTTCATTTCTGAACTTAAAACACAGATAATGAAAAACAAGTATTTTCATCAAATAAATTAAATTATACCTAAAAACCCTAGTCCCAAAATTTTAAATATGGCATAGCAGGCTTTCTTCGTGGTATAGTAGGAAGAATACCAAGTCAACAAGCATTTATTTAGTGCCTACATGTGCTAGGCACTGTGCAAAGCTCTAGGGATAAAGAGAAAAGCAAAAAAAAAAATAGTCCCTGCCCTCAAGAAGCTAACAATCTAATGGAGAAGGGGGAGACAACATGTAAACAATTACATAAAAACAAATTGCATACAGGTAAAATCACAGATAATTTCAGAAGGTAGTCACTTGCATTAAGGGGGATAGGGAAAGCCTTGTAGAAGTAAGAGTTTAACTGAGATTTGAAGGAAGCCAGGAGGCAGAGAGAGAAGAGAGAGAATTCCAGAAGTGTGTGATAGCTGGTGAAAAAGCACAGAGCTAGAAGATCAACTGTCTTGTACAAGGAACAGCAAGGGAGCCAGTGTCCCTAGACCAGAGAGTATATACATGGAGGGTAATAAGGTATAAGAAGATTGGAAAGGTAGGGAGGGTCCAGATTGTGAAGGGTAAAAGCAAAAAAAGAGGAATTTAAATTTGATCTTGGAGGTGATAGGGACACACTGGATTTTACTGAACACATGAATGACATCATCAGACCCGAGCTTTAAGATTGCTTTAACAGCTGAATGGAGAATGGAATGGAGCGGACAGAATCTTGAGGCAGAGAGACCAACCAGAAGACCAAGCATGAAGTCCTGCCCCAGAGTGATAGCAGTATTAGAGGGAAAAGGGGGGCACATGGGAGAGATGTTACTTGGTAAAATCAGAGGAGTCGGAGGAACCAGATTCTGTTCTTGACTCTACCACTCTACAGAACTGTGTGACTTTAAGTGAGACCCTTCACCTCTTTCTGCTTCCATTTCCTTATGTACAAAATGAGCTGATGGGGCAGAAGATGTACAGCATGTTCCAATGCTAGCATTCTCTAATCCTCTGGACTCTTAAATGGGACTTGAATATTTTCCTTAATGTGTTATTCATATCCTTTGGCCTCTCTGTTCTCTTACTCTGGCATTATTCCTTTGCTGTCATTTGTCTTATTCATAGTATTCGTGTTACTGTCATTTGAGGAGTTCCAGTGCATTTTTTTTCCTTCTACACATCATTCATATGCTGAACTGTCTTCCTCTTTGCTGAATTTGTAAGTGGCTGCGCAGTAAGAATATCTGTTAGGAGAAGATTGAATTGACGACTTGCTATTCATTTGGCAGGTGAATGTCAAATTGTTGTGCCTCGCTCAACTGTGTATGGACTCTGCCACAGAGCCAGGGCAGTTAGCCAGTTCCCTCAAGGGTGAAAGCAAAATCTGCCACAATTAGTGCGAACTCATGGCCATAGGTCAATCTCCTAAGAACAATGATCCTTCGTGTCCCAATTTGGCTTTTGAGAGCATGTCTACATTGTCAGGCAAGTCTCCACCATGGTTGAGCTGAGGGTAGTTTCCATCATCTCTGTCAACAGGCAATCCATCCATTATGGAGTCTATTCCAGAGGAATTTTGTGAGACTGACGCAGGAAACTTTAATATGGCTGAAATATTTTCCTTCAATGAGACTAATGTTGCAGGAGTCTATAAAGAGGCATGGTAATTGATAGGCCCATGGTATACGAAGTTTAAATAATGATTGAGTCCCCTGACTGCCTTTAGGAGAGGACATCCCATCATTCACAGCACGAAAGTGAATCTATACTCTGGCAAGACCTTACTAATGGTCAGGTACAAAGAATGAGAGCATTTCATTTGGAGCAGGCCCAGACTTTAAATGAAGGCACAATGAAAAGAATTTGATGAATGGCAGGGATATTTCACAAAGTTCTAAATTCCTGATCTTCAGAGAAACTCATCCAGCCATGGCTATACGACTCAGAAACCATAAAGACATAAAGGAATGTTTCGCCTGTGTCCAAAAGATTTATATGGAATGTTAATAGGGGAAAAGGGCAAAAGGGATAAGCTAAGTAATAGAATCACAGCTGATAAGTATCAGTAATAGGATGGCATTAGGTTACTACCAAGGGGGAATTTGAATCATGTGTGAAGTCTGACAGCCAGATTTTCATTTCCTAGCACTAACCAAATCTCCAAGAAAACCCCATCCTAACTCAGTGAAGCAGGGAAGCGAGAAGGTGCCAACAGCTTCAGCCTGGAAGAATGTTAATGCCTATATAATGCATCTCAATGTTGGCCAAAGTCCTTTCCTTATTGTGAATAATAAACGCACTAAAAATAATGAGCTGACCTCTATTTTAAAAAAATTTTTGGAACCAATACTTTATATTCACTACTACCCATCCAATTTGAGAAGGCTGAAATTGAGCCAACAGTCCAGAAAGAGAGTCTACTAGATACAGTGGATGGAGTACTGGCCTTGGAGTCAGAAAAGACCTAAATTCAAATCCTGCTTCAGACACTTATTAGCTGTGTAATCCTGGGCAAGTTATTTAACCTCTCTCAGTCTTACTTCCACATTATCAAGATATTCTTAGGCCTTACTAAAAAATGCAGGCATTAAAAATAGTGCCACTGGTGCCTGAAAAGGAGAGGTAGACAAAGTATAAAACCAGTATAGAAACCTACTAACATATCTGTTCTGAATAATTTGACTCTATCACAGGAGAGAATAGTGGAGCTTAGAAGTAAAAATCAGCAAGACTCATTTTGAAATAGCAGTACAAAAGGAAGAGGAAGAGGAGAAATAGAATGAGGAGAAGGAGAAAGAAAAGGAGGTGCAGAGGAGGGAGGAGGAGGAGTAGAAATAAAGAAGAAGAAAGAGAACCAGTAGTGGTAGTCATTTTCTTCATCGTCCTGGGAAAGTAAATTTATATTGAAGATCACAGTATACTAACCTTTAAGAATTGTAATCTTCTATACTTATTGCTAATTGGTATGAGTAAACTACCTATTAGATGGCTTTGGAAACTCAAATAACCATATAAATTTTAATATCAGGAAGCATTTTCTGTGGTACCCGTATAGGTCACGCAGCCTAATGCATTCAGACACCCAAAACGAAGAATTTAAGTAACCACTGTCATCATTTTGATTAAAACGAAAATGAGATGTTTTGGAAGCAAAATGTCTCTCACAAATAGGCAGGAGACCAACTCAGCTAAGGCAATGGACACAAATAGCTTTCAAACTGCTTTCCTTGCCTTTCCTCAAAATAAGAAAACTTTATTTTGAACGTTAGGTATAGTTTTCCACTTTCACTTACTGACCAAATTTTCAAGCACCCAATTACTTCTAATACACAATTCCCTGTTTCCTCAACTTTCCACACAAAGGTAACATTCTTATTCCCTTCTTCCTCTCAACATCTACTCCACCTTCAATCCAATGAATACTTTTGGTTTGAGAATATTTTTCAATATTTTCAGATCCAAGGTGGTGTAGAAAATGTTACCTTTCTACCTTTAGGTAGAAACCCTAAGTCCTTCAAGTTCATCTTTTTGGGGGGGAGAGAATGACCAGACAGACCTGTGACTTAAATCATCAATGTAAGGTACTTGTGGTATAGAAACATGCTCCACTGGAACAGATCAGCAAGTCATCTTTAACTGCAAGTCTTAGAGAATTACTAGGGGCGTTGATGAGTTGGTTGCATGACTTGCCTATTGTCCCACAGCTACTAGAGGTCAGAGTCAGGACTTCAACCTAGATTTTCCTCATTTCGAGGCCATCCCTTTACCTATTCTCACTATACCACACTGCTTCTTCAAACTAATATTCTAACTAAAAACAAAGAAAACAGCCCCTTTCCAAAAAAAAAAAAGGAGTTGAAGTGATTGCTTTAAATCATTTACATCCAGGTGGGATGATCAGTGTATATCATGGAAGAAATTTGTGTTGTGCCTTTGTTTATTACTGAAAATCAAGTAATGTTTAATTATCTCTTTTTTGGACAAGATAGGAAATTTCATTAGCATAAGGTGCCCCGAGGAAGAAACTTCTTTGACCTATATGGATCAAGACCTTCTCTGTAACTTAAGCATCTTAAGAGAGTTTATTTGGGACTGAGAGATTACGTGATTTACCCAGGATCATATAACCAGTGGGGAAGACTTAAGCTCAGGTTTTCCTGACATCTTCCAACTCTGGGAATTTTCACTGACTATCACTCCTGTCTGGAACTCTGTCCCTCTTACTCTCTGCCTCCTGGCTTCCCTGGCTTCAATTATCAACAAAAGCTCACCATCTGCAAGAAATCTTCCCCAGTTCTTCTTAATCTTCCTTCCCTCTGAGAACACCTCCAATTTGTCCTGTCTATACCTTTTCTGTACATAGTTGTTTGCATGTTGTCTTCCCTTTTAGACTGTGAGCTCCTTAAGAGCAGAGACTGGTTGTTGTTTTTTTTCCTTTCTTTGTATCCCCAGTGCTTGCCACAATGCCTGGCATATAGTAAGTGGTTGTTGACTTGATTTTGAGATCAGCTCTCTGGCTGCTATGCCACAGCTTCTCATGTTTACAAAAGCTAACAACAACATATCTAGTTCTCTTCTGATGGCTAATGCAGGCACTTAGATTAGATTTAGTCATTTTCATAGTTCTATCATTCTGAAGATATATTTATCATGATTATTATTGATCAAAAGAGCAAAAGAAATTCAAAGCTATAGCCATATTATTATGCCCTCAGTGAGTTTAGTACAATATAGTACTTTGATACAGAAATTGGAGGTCTTAAAGAGTGACTGGTTACATACAGAGGAATCGTAGATAGATACCTAAGTTCAGGGTCTTAAATATAAAAAAAAGATCTCTGTGACAATGATACAAGAAACAAGAATGAATGCCTAGAGGAAATAGTATTATTAAAAACAGGACAGAGCCCTCTCTGTCTAGCAGTTCAGACGCAGTTTTGCCTAGAAGCAAGACGAGTAATAAGATGACCTATTCAGGACCTTTCCCACACGAGAACTTTGTAAAACCTAAGAAACACTTCAATAAAGTAAGTTTTCATGGCTTAGTTACGCAGACCAACCAAACTCTTGCAATGTATATGCTATAAATAGACTAGGGAGAGTTAAAGAATAGAAGGCCTATAAAGTCATATTCCATCTATAACTTGTCTGTGTATCTAGTTGTAGATATCATCCCAAGCAATGTTCCTAATGTTGCCCAACTTTGTTTTGGGCTAATGACATGCTTGCATATTAAACGAATTTATAGCGAAGGACCAATAATTTATATTTTGCTTCTTTTGAATATGACGTAAAAAATGCTCCCGTCAAATCATGTTCAAAAATCATCTCCTCTTATTTATAGGGAAGGAAAACTGCTTCGTTCCACTTTCCAGGTTCCAAACTACAGTGGGGAGGCTGTGCAGAGGTCTCTTTTGAAGTCCCTCACCCATCCTGATGACAATGAGACTGAATGGAGGGAAAATATTGACATTGTCATGAACTGGTTCACCAAGCAGAATTTTGATTTTGTAACCCTTTACTATGGAGAACCTGACAATGTTGGACATATGATAGGCCCTGAGACAGAAAACAGAAGAATTATAATCCAGCAAATTGATAGTACTATTGGTTACCTAGTAAAAGCCATTGAAAAGAATGGCTTGAAGGACAACCTCAATGTCATCATTACATCAGATCATGGAATGACCACAGTGAAGAAGCAGCCTAATGTTACAGAGATCTTACTGAAAAACTACATTAAATTCAGAGATTTGGTGAAATTTGATATACTGGATTATGGTGGTTTCGGTATGATTCTTCCCAAGCCAGGGAAAGAGGAAGACATTTACAATGCATTAAAAAAGGCACATCCTCACTTAAAGGTATATAGGAAAGAAGAGTTTCCAGAGCATTTCCATTTTGCCAAACACAGTCGTATTCTATCCATCTTGGTTTATAGTGATCCTGGCTATAATATTAATGGGGTAAGCTCATTCTAAAATATGTGGGTTTGGGGGTAAATCAAACTCAATTTTTAAAAATTATTAAAGAGCTACTACATACTAGGCATAAAGATGACTAAGAATGAGTCCTTGATATAAAAGAATTTATTTTATAATAGGAGGAGCAGCCTGGTATAGTGAGGAGACAATGGGGTATAGTGAAAGGAACACCCACATGGAGATGCCCCAGCAGTTAGAGATTTTGACTTGGAACTCAACAAGGAAGAGGTAAGGGCTGGAGATGCAGGTTTTGGGAATCTGCATAGATAATAGTGTAGGAAGTCATAAGAATTAATGAGATTGCCAAGAGAGAAAATAGAAAGACTAGAAAAGGCCCAGGGACAAAACTTTGGGGAACATTGATCTTCAGACAAAAGCTAGCCCCCTCTCCCAAGACAGGTTTTTCAGTTAGCAAATGAAAGTCTTTTTATGAAATTTTAGTTTGGGGACCCTGAAATTCATGCAGCTAACTTAAAGGAATCATATGTTCCACTTTCAGTTTTGTACAGGAGTTCAGGAAACTCGATGTGCCTGTTGGCTCAAGCATAAAGTGAGCTCTCTATTTGCATCTCTACTCCTGATTTATCAAACACAGCCACCCTCTTTCACACCCACTCTCCAAAAGCAGATTACCTCTAGACCATGATTCTCAAGTTATTATAATCCTTCAGCACCTAGCAGAGTGCCTTGTATGTAGGAGTCAATAAATATTTGTTGAACTGAATTGAATTGAATTTTCTGGTTTATAGGCACCTTTGAGAGATCAAAAGATCATTTTCCTTCACTAGCTTATACTAACAAGTGGGAGAAAAATTATCATCAAATAGTAGTGTTTTTAATGAGACATAAATATGCTTGGTGAAGTCTATTTTTTACTAAATATTTACTAAATAAGAAGTCATGGTCCCAGAACTCCAGTTTCATCTGTGCATAGAAATCCCAGTGTGGAAATACCCTTCACTGATGCAATGGCAACTAATTTGTAATGTACAGTCTTAAAAAGTTACCTGGAATACTGGAGTTACCTGACTATAAAGTCACAAGACTTGTGTTCCAGTTCTACCACAGACACTGACTACCTATGTAAGTCCCTTGAGTCTCAGTTCCTTCATGTCAGGATGGCATATTAGATAGGGCACTGCACTTGGAGTCCAAAAGACCTGGATTCAAATCCACCTTCTGTGGATAGCTCTGTGACTCTGAACAAGTCACATAACATCTCTGTAAAATTAAGGTGCTGGGCATTATGGCTTTATTTCCAGCTCAGAAATTATAATCTTATGATTTGTCAATAAGATAGACAGACAGATAGAGATAATTTCCCTAGAGAAAATTAAACTCCTTATGGGCAGAGTTTATTTCATCATTATACCCAGTGTCACAATACCAGGCACATAGTAGGCATTACTATATTATTGTTGATGGAGTTCATGGAGTCCATATAGTCAGAGGCAGGGCTTGAATTCAGGTCTTCCTGATGTCAAGACTGGCCCTTTATCCAATACACTGCACTGCCTCTCATGCTAATTTTTGCCAGAAACAAAAGTATGAACAGAACTATGTTAGAACAAAAATAAGAAGTCTAAATTTGTTGTTGATGTGTATCACTGCGTGTGTGTGTGTGTGTGTGTGTGTGTGTGTGTGTGTGTGTGTGTGTGTGTAATGACTATACCTAACTATGATTCCCTGGACCTCACTTTCCTCATCTGTAACGTGAAGGTGTTGAGCTAAATGGTCTCTAGAATCCCTTCCTGTCCCTATATCAATTATTCTAAAAGCTGTAATCCTCAGGAGTAACACCTCATATTTGTAAAGTTCTTTATGGTTGCAAAGCACTTAATTATAGCATCTCATTTGACCCTCCCAAAAACCTTGAGGCAGAGGTGTTCTGATGTTTCTCATTTTACAGATAAGGAAACTGAGGCCAAGTGGTTCTCTGACTTGCCCAGGGCCACACAACTAGTAAGTTTCTGAGGTAGAACTCAAACATTGGTCTTCCTGATAGAAGTCTAGTGTGCTATCTATCCACTGCCCAGACATCTGGCTGCCCTTGCAAAATAGTTGTCGTATTTACCATGTTTCTGAAATGAATTATTTCAAAATTGAGCTTAAATTTATTTCCATCACTGACTCTCCCTTGTGTTACAAAGGATTAGTTCATGGATAACCCAGAAAACTCTTGCCCATGGATCTAGATATAAAGCTAACGTTGCAGCTGTTTTTATGGTCTAGCAATGCCTACACACATGTACAACGACCAGTTGTTGCCAGGTTTGAGAAGGTCAGGTGAAGCTGTTGCCTGGTCGTGCTGGTGGAGATGTGCCCAGGGTGTTCAATGATACATTCTAGAAGACGCTTTTGAAGTCCATAAATTGTAGTCATTTTAATGCTGTGCTTGATGATGTGCTAGATTTGGGAAGCCACGATACTTAGTAGTCATTTAGCCAGTTTATTTGTTGTTGTTGTTCAGACATTTCAGTTAATCTATAGACCTAGTTAATTACATTTCTAAATAATCAGGAGAGGAATGGTGTCATCCACTGCTCACTGTAATCATAGGGGGATATGACAAATGATTTCTAAATTATATATATGTTTAGACGTGGAGGGAACATTAAAGACCATCTAGTCTAACCCCCTCATTTTATAGATAAAGAGACTGATAAAGACCTGAAGGAGTTTACCCAAGAGTCTTACCCAAGGTCACATAGAAAGTAAATAGCAGCACTCGGATATGAATCCAGATGTTCTGACTCCAAATCTAATGTTCTTTCCACTGTGCCATGCAGTAAACATGATTGACCAAAATACTTGATAAAACACAGGATTCTGATTAATGTGATTTTCTGGTTAGCTAACGATTGGACCGAAAACTCTTCCTCTTCACCCCTTCTTGATAAAAAATCTATCTAAAATATATGTTGATTTCCTTGCCTACCATATAGGATAAATAGTTTTGTCCTTTCTTGAGAACTAAGGATCTCACATTGCCTCAGGACCATCAAAAACAACCATTTTCATGCAATGGACCATGTATATAAAAGTCAAGAGATTGGGTTGAATTCAATTAAATCTTCAACACCAATTTATTTTATTGTGATTTGTTTCTTTTTCTAAATAGTGAAGCACATTTTAAAATTACAGTTAATTGATAGTTAAACAGCTTAGTGGGGTCTTGGATAATCAAAGTTCTAGTGTACAATCCAGAAATCATCTTTGTTTCATAGGAAATAATCTTTAAAATTCCTTTAGCAATAAAGTCTTCACAAAGAATTTCTTCTCCTTCAATAGCTTCTCAAAAGAATCAGCCTTTTTGTGTTTTATACCAAGGTGTTTCACCACAAAGACCTAAGTTCCTTTTAACAACAATAGCAAGCATTTATTAAATGCTTACTGTGTATGCCTGGTACAATGGTAGACACTGGGTGATACAAAGACAAAAATCTTAACAGTCCCTTCCCTCAAGGAATTTGAATTCTATTGAAAAGTGAGAAGGATCCAAGCTGGAACATCATGTACAAATAAAATTAATTCAAAATATATACAAAGCAATTTTCAGGAAGAATCCATTGCAAGGAGAAATCAATAATCTAGGAACTGTAGGACAGGAAAAGTTCATAGGTTAGAGTAGCAAAGATGCAACTCTGTAACACAAAAAGATTACTGACACAAAGCAAGACAAATCAAAGTAGATATTTGGGCTTCTTTGAATCATCAAGACTACGCCTAAAGCACTGGTTGACTGTGTTTGACCTGTTATCATAGTGGGACTGCTTTTTGCTTTGTCATTGTAGTACTGCACCTTCCACAAAGTATTTGCCTAAAAAATAGCCAGCAAGTAGCCTATGGTTTGGAATGCATAGGTCTAGCCTTTCTGTGTACATCAAACCAGATTGTTTGTTACAATGTGCAGGGCACTATACTTTCTGGACAGTGAAAAATTTATTAATTCTGGTAAGAGATGAACAGTCAGTGTTTCAATGCTGTTGGAAAATTATGATTTGGATTGCTTGCTGATGTGCATAAAAAGAAACAGGGAAAAGCTGAAACAATCAGCATCAATGACTGTCCTAAGCAGTGATTCTTGGCTTTCATATTACAGGAAGCATATTTTATTTCCCTAATCCTCTCTAGCTTTTTCAAATGAACATGTACTTTTTACTCTCTATCCCAAGATTATGGGAAAGTTTTGTTTCTGGATCCCAAAAGAGGGAATCTTTTTTTCTGGATATCTCTCTGTCCCAGAGAGAAGGAAAGTCATAACAAACATTTGCAGAGACCTTATGACTCTCAGAAGTTGTAAGGTATTACACAAATACCACAGATTAACAATAATGCTTTCATTTCATAGAATAGTAACCTCTATTGACTCTTTCCTTGCGGTTCATTCTATATGTCAACAAAGGGGATCATGGCTATGATAATGCTGACATGGACATGAAAACAATTTTCAGAGCATTTGGACCAGATTTCAAGAAGAATCATCTGGCAGAGCCTTTTGACAGCATTCACATTTACCCACTGATGTGTAAACTCCTGGGAGTGACACCAGAACCTCACAACTGGGCTCTGACAGTTACACAGGACATGCTTGCAGACACTTTCAATCAGGAGTCAGGTGAGATTTAAAACCAGCAGCTGAGTGAATCTGCAGAGAATCTACTTTTAAAAAAATTTTAACAATTGTGTTATCTAGCGCTTCTGCAGGATGACAGAGATTCTTCAACATTCATTAAGCTCATAATCCCTGCATGTTCTATTAGAGGTCAAGACACTCACCTTTGTAGGAGACATCTTTAAAACAAGAAGCCAGGGAATAATCCTCGTATCCTTGTCTATGCCCCTGAGCTAACTAGGGAGTAATGGAGAAAGGTAGACCACTCCATGATTTCTCTTCTAAAAAAATCCATCTGCCTCCTGATAAATTCATGTGTCCAAAAGTTTGGTGGATGCTTACCATAATTAAAGAGTGGTTCTTTGAAGTGGAATCAGAAGCTTCATAATTTCATTCATTGCTGAAAAACAGAACTCTGGAAATCCCTAAATCTAGGGTACTTACCCTAACTTCCAGGCAGAGATCTATGGATGATTTAAAAGAACCAAAGAATATTCTTCCTAGATGAGTAATATCTCCCTTGAATAGACACTACCAGATTATTTTACACAGTAGGAGAGTTATTTCTTCCCATTCAAGAGACAAGCCCTATAAAGATCCTATCATAGTGTATTGCACATAATAAGGAACAGAAAAAAGCAATTTTCCAGGATCCATTTCTTACAGAGCAGATTTTGTTTAGATTTAGGGTAGAATTCTTTTCAATAATTAATATTAAATAATGACTGGATATGACTTTCCTGGAGCCCCTGGAGAAGGGAAACAAATGTTTCACAAACTAATTACAAAAAAAACTTTTCAAATTTGTAACAGGAAATGAGACTTTGGAGGAAAACTGCTTTGCAGAAAGCTGCTATTGGCTTAGGTGTTGTTACAGGAGTGCTTGCCATCTTGTTTGTCTCTGGTGTGGGGTACACGGCTGTCAGAAGAAAAAAGGGGTAAGTGGACTTTGTGTTGCTCGCAATTCATCAACAAACACCATCAATCCAATAGTTTTATTCAAGGGAGACATACTCTGGTATGGTGGAAACAGCAATGGTCTTCTTGTCAGAGAACCTGGGTTCAGATCTTGCCAGTGATGTTTACTACCTATGTGACCTTACCAAATCACTTAACCTCCCTGAGCCTTAGGTTCCTCATTTATAAAATGAAATTGTTTGAATTTAGTGGCCTCTGATATCAGCCCTAGATTTATATTCCTATGGCTGCTGATGGGGATGAATACTTTGATAGCATAGTGAAATGCTATTTCCAACAACTAAACCAATATTTAACTCTATTAATCAACAAACATTTATTAAACATATTTTCCCCTCACATCCCAGAAGTTATGGGTGTGTGTTACTATATCCCATTTTAAGCAGCCTTCATCACTATTGCACCACTACTGCCTATGTGGTTATAAATTGTCTAAAAAGTTGGAACTTTACTTAACCTTAAACTCCATTTCAAAATCCACATTTTAAAGTAATTTATATTTGAACTATAAAAATTTGCTAAAAGCTGAAACACGACCTATAAGGTCTCTAAACCCTAAAGCAACATTTGAGAAAGAAATCAATCAGTCATTTTCCATAGAAACTATTAGCCAAAGGAGAGATAAAGGAAAAGTTCAATTTACTGATTCAACCTCCTGTGCCTACAGCATAATTGTGAAAAAAGCACTCATTTCATGATGTTAACTTACACTGAATTTTTAATGAAATAAAGCATTGAATACTAAAGTCAAATCCTGAGTGCAATACATATACACTTCTTACTAGATATGGTACAATGATCTCTTCTGTATAAATACTTGGATTTTGGAAGTTGTAGCGAAACCATTGGCCCAAACTCTTACTTAGACCTGAACCCGCTGGACCTGTAAAGGTCCTTTAGAAACTATGACTTAAGTACACAAACTCTTCCCTGACTCAGCACACAAGAGTTCAAAGTCTAAGGCTATGTCTATTGTTACTAAGTTAGCATATCCTGAGATCTTTGTCTACGTATCAAGACTTGAACCCACAAAAGAACCTCCCCAGGCCCGATCTCCAAGTCTATAGAGCCAAGAGAGGCTAGAAGGCTTGTGATGTATTGTAATCAAATCCAAAGTGTCTTTATATAGCAATCGCATGTGCCTAATGCAGTTCTTTTGCCACCAAATTCAATTCAACATTTACATGTATAAGATCAAAAGCAGTGTGGTGTATGTAGAGGTGAAGTGCCAACATGATATTTACAGCACTGACAGCACCTATGAATATGCCAGCATAGTTCTAAATCACAAAATATAACTGACTCTCCAAATAGAAGACAAAAGCAAAACATTTATTCACACAGCAGAAAGTCGAATCCCAACATCAGAAAGCCAAATCCATCATAGCAACAAAGAAGTTAACAGACATTATCACTGCAGAGAGCAACACCATACCAAACCCTCCCACCCTCACAAGCCTCCCTGTCTCCTTACCTGCATCCTCTGTCTCCCTGAGTCTAACTGCTCTGACTCCCATCTTCCTCTCAGCTGTGCTCCACCCATTCAGCAAACTCCTCCCACCACAGGCTCCATGTGATTACATTCGACCTATTAGGGGTCAAGGAAGATCTTCAAATTCCCTTAGGCCTATTAAGGGGCAGGGAAGATCTTCAAATTCCCATTACCATTATAAGAAGACAGAGGATAGAGGACTTGTCAGGAAGACCTCAAGTCCTACCTAGGACACATAATGGCTGTGAGATTGTGGGCAAATCATTTAATGTCTCAGTGTCCCCACCAACTCTCTGAGACCCCAAATTCCAGTGGGGTTACTATTCTGCATCCACTGAATGGAGTTTCCATACCAAGAGTTCTCTACACTACTAATGAAATCACAGATCCATAACCCTCTACTTTCCTCCTCCCAAAAGTACAAGACATCATGCTAAGTACTAGAGATACAAGACAACAATGAGACAGTCCCTGCCTTTAAGGCATTTATATCTTAGTATCAAGGCATATACATGGTACTGTAACTCTACATGTACATGAATAAATTATTTCAAGATAATTTGAGGAGGAAAAAAGCACTAATAACTAGGAGGCTCCAGTGATAGGCTCCCTAGGATCAAATACAAACTTCTCTGTTTGGCATTTAAAGCCTTTCACAATCTGACTTTAAGATACCTTTCCAGTCTATTATACATTTCTCCCTTTCAAGAACCCTTTGGTCCAGTCAAACTAGACTTCTTACTGCTCCTCATATGCAGCTTCCTCCCAAGCCTGGAAGATACTCCCTCACCTCTGCTTCTTAGAATGCCTAACCTCTTTCAATATTCAGCTCAAATTCCATCTCCTCTATATGAGGTCTTTCCTGATCCCTCCAGCAGCTAGGGAGTCTGCCACCCCCCAAAAAATATCCCCTTGAATTTGTTTTGTATATGCATTAGTGGTAAGAGAGATGAAGCACATACGGTCCACACAGAGAAGCCACTCAACAAGCATTTGTTAAGCACCTACAATGTGTCAGGCACTGTGCTGAACACCAGGAACACAAGGAAAGGCAATAATAATAACGACAATAATTATTATTATTATTATCTCTGCACTCAAGGAGCTCACAGTCTAATGCAAACATGTGAGCAAACTACGTAAAAACAAACTGTACACAGAACAGATTGGAGCTAATCTCAAGACAGAAGGAACCACAGTTAAGGGGGACTAGGAAAGACTTCTTCAAGAAGGCGAGATCTTACTTGGAACTTGAAAAAATTCAGGGAAACCAGAAGCCAGGAGTCAAGGAGGGAAAGGATTCCAAGAGTAGGGGACAGCCCATGAAAATGCACAAAGCTGGAAGGTGAAGTGTCTTGTGCAAAGAAGAGCAAGGAGGTCAGTGTCACAGGATTGAAGTGTACATGGAAGCGAGTTAGGTTTAAGAAAACTAGAAAGGTTGGAAGGAGTCAAGTTATGAAATGCTTTGAACACCAAACAGAACATGTTATATTTGATACTGGAGGTAATAGGGAGCCAATGGAGATTATTGAATAGGAAGTAACATAGCAAGACTTGTACTTCAGGAAAACCATTTTGACAGCTCAGTGAACAATCAGTTGGAGTGGGGAAAGACTTGAGGCAGGGAGACAAATGAGAAGGCTATTACAATAATCTAAACTTGAGGTGTCTGCACCTGGTTGTGGAAGTGTCAAAGAAGAGAAGGGAGTGTACACAAAAGACCTTATAAAGGTGGAATCCACAGAATTTGTCATTGATGGGATATGGGGCTAAAAAAGAGTAAGAAGTCCACCATGACACCCAGGTGACTGGAAGGATGATAGTATCAGGGCCAAGGTACATGCTGAGCTCCCTTGATCCTTTTTACAAATGTTTTATATATATATATATATTTAAGGGGGGAGGGGAGTGGGGAAGAGAGAAGGAGGGAGAGAGGAAGGGAGAAAGAGAGAGAGAGAGAAAGAGAAAGAGTGAGAGAGAGGGAGAGAGAAAAAGAGAGAGAGAGAGAGAGAGAGAGAGAGAGAGAGGAGGGAGGGAGGGAGGGAGTCTCTCCCAATAGAAAATAAGCTCCCTGAGGGCAGAAGCTGTTTCTTTTTTGTCTTTGTATCCTATCCCTTGGCAAAGTGCCTGGCTGCCTGGAAGATAGTAGTCAATTAAATTTGCTTAACTGATATACCAAGTACTTGATTCTCAGTGGATTTCAATAAACACATAAAAATGAAATCATATATTAAAAGTTTAACTAATCTGACCCTTTTACTTTCCTCCACAGGCGAAGAAGTGAAAAGCAAGAAAGCAACAAAGATTTACCTCTGACATTTCTAAACCCAGGACTTCAAAATGCATATTTCTGAATTGAGATTCAGTCAAATCCTCTTTCTTCTACTTAATGTATTTATTGAAGGATATTGGGTATTTTGTTATAAATAGGGGTTATAAAATGTGTGCATGCGCTCTGAATTGTAATAAGGTGTAGGTATATTAGGTAACACCAGTTCAAAACCTTCACTTAAATCGACAATGCCAAAGAGGCAAAAAGGTGATTTTGCTAAATGGTGTAGTTTCAAATAAGAGAAAAACAATTGCACTCAGTTAATTCCTTTAATGATTTTTCTAAGTAAAATTTTAAAAGTGTTATAGGTCTTGAGCTGTTCCCTCATCAATCTTCTACCAGTATATTAACATATTTTTTCTTTTTTACAAAATAAATGTTTTCATCTTATTTTTTAAAAAATTATTTGTCAGTTACTAACAGAATTTTCTCTTGTTAAATAAAGCATTACTAACAGCTCCTATTCATATTATAACCTTTTTTTGCAAAGTATGGCATCTCACTTGATCCTCACAAAAATCCTATGACAGAGAAGCTATGATTATCAAGTCTATTATATAAATGAATAAACTTCCATTTACTGAGATTTACGGAGGGATTAGGTGACTTTCCCAGGATCACACAGGTAGTATCAAAGGCAGGAACCCAGTTTTCCCCGATATCAGGCCCAGTGTTCTACTCATTATGCCATGCTGCTTCTCAAGAAAAATTGGGTTGGCCATGTCTATAGCTATCCCTTTTCCTGCTTCACCAACAGGCCTCTGAAAGTCACTGAATTGCTCAGATTTCTGGTGCCTTTCAATGTTGTTTCCCTTTTTATTATTGTAGCTATTGTGCAACTTCTCTTTGTTCTGCTTATTTTGCTCTGCTTCAGTTCACAAGTCTTGCCATGTTTCTCTGAATTCTTCATATACGCCATTTCTTGTCAAGAAATCACATTCCACTACAGTCAGCCACCTTCCCCAATAAATGGGAACCCATTTCATTCCAATTTCTTTGCTACCACAAAAGTACTGTGACACTATATTACTTCTGGATTTTGCTTAGAGTATTCTATCAATTAATGTTCAATTATTTAACCAGTACCAACTAGTTTTGGTGACTTTGCTGTTCAGTCGTTCCTCCGTGGTGTCCACTGCTTTGTGACCCCATTTGGGGTTTTCTTGGCAAAGATGCTGGAGTGATTTGCCATTTCCTTCTCCAACTTATTTTACAGATGGGGTAACTAAGGCAAACAGGGTGAAGTGAGTTGCCCAGAGTCACACAGCTAGTAATTTTCTGAGGCCAAATTTGAACTCAGGAAAATGCGTCTTCCTGACCCAGGCATAACCCTCTATCCACTGCACCACCTAGCTCTCCCAGTTATAATATGGTATTTCTTACATCGTTTCCTTTGAGATTCCTGACCTTTTATTCCACCCAATAATTGTGTTATTCTTTGTCTAGCTTCCCCCCCATCCTCTACTTTTCCAAGACTTCTTGCCTCTGCCCAGGACTCTCCTCTAGAGCCTCATATTTTGGAATGGAGCTCCTCCAGAGCCTGGAACCTCCTTCCAGGACCCGTTCCCAGAGCACATTGCCTAGGGGCTTCTCTCCAGCCTCCTTTAGGTTGGTCTCTAGGATGCCCGTTTCATCAAAGGATTCACACTTCCTTCACTACTGTGTATCTCGCCTCGAGGGATAAAAATCTGCCCCCAGGGCCCGCCTCCAAGCCAAATACACAATCACAGGTAACGCCCCTAAAGTGAATGCCCCGTTTCAAAGTACCTATCCCAGGCCCCGCTTACCTCGGGCCCCGCCTCCAAAGCAAAAGTCTGCTCACAGGCCCCGCCTCCAAGCCAAATATTCTACCACAGTCCCCGCCTCTAAAGAGAGTACCCGCCCCACAGTCCCTGCCTCCAAAACAAATGCCCTCCCTCAGCCCCTCCTCAAAGGAAAAGACCCACCTCCAAGCAAAGCCTCCCAGGAAAGTGCCGATAAGTCCCGCCCCCAAACCCCTCCCTCACTGTCCCTATGGCCCCTCCTCCAAAGGCAAAGATCCGCCCCCAGGCTGCTCCTCCAAAACAAAACTATCACGGGGGCTTGAAGAGGGGAGCCGGGGAGAGGGCGAGGGAGGAAGGCCGGCCCTCCTCCCCCCGTAGCCTTCTCAAATGCCCACCTCTCAGACCCCGCCCCCAAGATCAATACCTCCCCATGGCCAATGGCCTCTTCAAAAGACACGTAAACCCACAAGCCCTGCCTCTGAGGAAGTACTTCTCCTAGGCCCCGCCTCCAAACCAAATAACTTATAAGGCTCCACCTCTAAAGCAAATGCCCGCCCCCATGCCCGGCTCTAAGACAAGCACCACCCCCAGTCCCCACCTACAAGGAAAATATCCGCCCTACAATCCCCGCCTCCAAACCAAATAACCCTATCAGACGCCTCTAAAGCAAACGCCCGCCCCCATACCTGACTCAAAGACAAACGCGCCCCCGGGACAGCCCCTACCTATAAGGTAAATGTTGGCGCCCACAGACCCCGCCTCCAAAGCCAACCACTTTGTTCCCAGGACTGTTAGGCCCTCCCTAACCCCGCCCTGGTCTCCGAAGATCCGCACTGCGCAGCTGCCTTCGGCTCTGTGGTGGCGCGGAAGAGAGCATGTCCTCGGCGAGCTTGATCGAGGATTTCGAGCGCCGCTTCCTGGCGGCACGGCCTCTGCCATCCTTCCCCTGGCGGGTGAGGGAGCGTGGGGGGGGGGGGAGGCGGGAAGAGGTCCGCGGGCCCTCGGGGCGTCCGGCAGTCCCCCTACAGGGAGGCAGAGATAGGGGGCCAGGACCCAGGTGGGGTGGGGGGCGGCTTATGTCCAGGTCGGGGCCCGGGGATAGAACTGGGGCCGGCGATGCAGGATGCGGGATGCAGGGAGGGAAGGCGCGAGGAGCCGGGCTGGCTGGGCGATCGTGCTGCGGGATTGGGCCTGGCCCCGCCACGTGAGGAAGGGCTGCAAGCCACAATTCTAGGACCCCGAGCCTCTTTGCCAGCCTCCCCTACGTGCCCTTCCCGCTGCTGCGCGTTGACAGTCAGTCTGGCAGTCAGTCAACGAGCGTATATTTAGCACATAGCACTTCCTATGTGCTGGGCGCTCGGGGATAAGTGCTGGCTACGCAAAAAGACAAAAACACCCCCCTGCCTCCGGGAGCATTCATTCCGTACAAACAGCTGTGTGCGTACCAGATAGAGACAATGTAGACGAGAGGAAATCTCCGAGACACGTTAAGGTTGTACCGTCGTGTCCGTGACCCCGTGGACCATATACCATTCTTGGCAGAGATCCTGGAGTGGTTTGCCATTTCCTTCTCCAGTGGATTAAGACAGACACGGGTTAAGTGACTTGCCCAAGGTCACACCATCTAGTAAATGTATAAACTCAGCTCTTCGTGACTCCAGGCTCAGCCCTCTACCAAGCCACCTAGCTGCCTCTGAAGGCACATAGTAGGGTCCTTATTAAGACCCTGTTGAATGAATGAATGCCTCAAAGCAGTTTAGCACACTCATAGAAAAATAAGCAGTTCACCTTGACCTCCCAAGGATCTCCTATTTGACTTGGAGTCTCAAGACCTAAGTTCAGATTCTTTGTTAAAGGCAGCTGCCTATGCTGGGAAAATCACTTAACCTCTGTCTGCCTTGGGTTCCTCAACTTTAAAACGGAGATAATTAATAGCACCTTCCAGCATTGTCCTGTGGATAAAATAAGATATTTGTAAAGCACTTCACAAACCTGAAAGCATTATATAAATGCTAGCTAGCTATTATTATAATTATCCAATTTTCAGAAGTCATGAACAACAAGTCATGTTAAGTTTGGTTGGTTTGTTGTTTTTTAAACAAAGCCAATTATACCCATCATTGAAAAAGGAGCATATTACTACTTCTCCCATCCTAAGATTTTCAAAACTACTAGGAGGTGGCAGTGAGTGAGAAACACATAAAATAGCTTTCCCACGTGGCAAAATGATAACCCCAAACATAGGGTGGAAAGTAGTGGAAATTAGGATAGAGAACCCTATCTTAAGGACTTAGTACACTTAATACTGCTCTGGCAGCACATATTCATTCTGCCAGTGTTATAGTTATGATGTAAGGTGTTTTCACTTATAATTACTTTGATGTGGACTGAACTAACTGTGGCTATCCCTTCTGAATATTACAGATTGGTTTATACCCTGTAAAGTATTTCATTGCTCATTGTAGATATTTATGTTATTTCAGTAACTTCAATATCATGGTAAACAATATTATGAACATTAATCATTCAGAAGATAACACAGAAATTGTTATTGCCCTGATTCAGCCATAAGAGATTGCCAATGTACATCATCTTTAACCTAGAATAACCTGTGAGAGGGGTCAAGAATCTGGTGAATGTAGAAGTGTTTGGTGTTCTTGTGTTTATAAAGACTTCTTTTCCAGGATATAAACAGGCCTATTGAAAATAACTTTCTTTGATTCGGCCTAAGTTATCAGTTGATTAATGTGGAAAGGTGTTTCTATCTTAATTGATATGAGGAGCCTGTCTTCCTCACCTATAAAAAAAGGGGGGGATTGAACTCTGTGATCACTAAAATTCTAGTTTTGAATGAGCTGATGTGTGATGAAAACAGTGATTCGGGGTTGACTTTTTTTGTTTGTTTCCTCTCCTTTTCTTCATAGATGACATCTAACATATCAAGGTCATGCTTTCTGATTATGGCTTCCACTTCCTCTTTGCCCAGGGTCTCTAGTGAATCATAACATTCTTTGGCAAAATGTGCCATTTAAAAGTTTAATGTTCCTCTGAAAATGTCCTTGACATTTTTCTTCATGTTTTTTACTCTCCTATGAATAGAGCCTTGAAGAAAAATTAAAGAATTCATTGGATTCTGAGCTGCTGCTGAATATTTTGCAGAAGGTAAAAAAAACAAAGAAACAGATTTTAATGCCATCTCACTTTGAGACATTCAGGCAAACTGAGTCTCCGCAAAGATATACTGCCACCACTATTGGGGTATCAGCACAATAGACAGTTTGGGATGCTTTGTTTCCATGGATGAAGCTATCAGAGTATATAAAAATACACTTGAGAGAAGGGAATTTAATGCATTTTTTAAAACCATCTGCAACACAAAGATGACAGGTGCTACATATCCTTCTAGCTTTTAATAACTGGCTTAATAGATTTTTAAAATTTACCTAGAAACTTAGGGGACAAAGACTATACATGAGTGTAACAGTACACTTTACTCAAGTGTAAAGAGATATCCCTTCGCCCTGTAAATCTAATTTTGGTCCAGACCTATGATGGCATTTGTGTAGGGTACTCAGGCATGGAAACTCTTCACCTCGTAGCCACCCATCTAGAATTTGTAGTCTCAGAAAACTGCCTGAGTCAAAACGTTGATTAAAGGGATGGTTTTAGAGAAAACTGGAAACATTTGTAAGAACACTAATGAAGAACAAAGTGAGTAAAAGCAAGGGGATGATTTATGCTCTAACAACATTTTAGAAATGAACAGTTTGGAAAGATGTTAGTTAATGCAATGATCAGCCATAATGCAGTGATCAATCCAGAGGACCAGTAGGGAGAAATACTGCTCACCTTCTGGCAGAAAAAGACATGTTTGTATATGTACAAAATAACAATTTGTTTTGTTTGATTTTGTATATTTGTTATCAGGATTTAGGGGAGGGAATTTTTCCAGGGGAGAAAAGAGAAGGGTAGGAAGGAGGGAGAAAAAATGCTTGTTAATTGGAAAACAAAAAAGTTGTCTAAGCCATTAAGGTTGTGACTTGTCCACGTTTGTAGAGATAGTAGTCCTTCCTCTGTAGACAGAGGAAGGACTAGAACTCATGTCTTCTTGCTTCTGAGGCCTGCTCTCTATCCACTATGCCATGCTGCCTCTACACCTTACAGATGTAAGGTATAAATTTAGGTTTCTTGTGTGAGCTGCTATATACAAGGCAGTCCACTCTACCTTTGCTTAACCTGCACTTAAGAGCTTACCCTTGTTTGTATAGTGGAAGTATAAATCACATATACTATATAGACTTTGCTTTTTATTTTAGCAACATAAGATTAACATAATGAAAAAGACTTAGAAAGAATGGGAAAAGAGGAAAAAGATAAAAATAACAAACAGGGAAAAATAGAAATTGGGGTCAACAATTTCCCTCAGAAGAAAAATAGAGCAGGACTACACTTTTGATTTCTACTTTGAGTTCTCCACACACAGAAGAGACATTTGTGTAAAGGAAAATAAATGAAAAGTGATGAAAAGCTTACCATGAGCCAAGCACATATAAATAGGAAAATGGAGATGTCCTCTGTTCTCAAGGAACCCTAATTGGAGAGAAACAACACATAAAAGGAAGGTCAACTATAAGACAGATGGAGAAAGCTAATAGGGTAGGTGGCAAGGTTCAGGCATTCTTAGTTTTCTTCAAGAAGTTAGGTGCAGTGTGGGGACAGAGGGTGAGGCCTTGATGGTCTTCTGGCTTACCAGAAGAAATAGACTTGGTGATTCCCGTTTCATCCAAGTGGAGTGAACAGTCAAGCAAGCTAGGTGGGTTCTGGGAAACCAAAGCAAGGAAGAGGGAAGGAGGTAGAAAAAAGGAAAGGGAAGCAGCTTCCCGGGTGATGGCTCCAAAGGGAATAATACCTTAACCACAGCTTCTTTAAAATATAACACTGTCTGAAAGTCTAAGCCAGTAGAAAATAGAATACATCCTAATTGCAATTATATCGTATCACATTCTCTGCCAAATAAAATAATTTGTTAGAACTATAATCTCTTAATTACACATACCTTTAGACTTACTAAAGTGCAGGTTTTCTTCATAATAATCCAGTGGTTTTTTGTTTCACTTATTGGCAGCCCAAAGGGAATCTGGACCAAGTCAATGTGCTTTTGGTTTCTACCAGAGGTCAGGGTCTTTCTCTGGATGTAGAAGCACTTCTCTCAGCATTCCTTTCTCCAGTAAAACAGATATTTCTTAAGATATCACTTTTGAATTTTGAGTCAACCTTTTGTGTATATCAAGCATGGTTATAGTCATAACCATATATGCTCACCCTCCATTCTCCGAAACAATAATCAATCTACAAGAATGTATTAAATTCCTACTATATTGTCAGATACTTTGCTAAACACTAGAAACAAATATAAAAGAGAGGCCCTGCGCTCAAAATCTCCTTACTTTAAATTTATCAAGCTAGTTTGGGGCTGTGCTTCTAAATTAAAGCTTGCAAAACTAAGGAATAATAAAATAGATTATAAAAGACTAGTTTTATTAACAACACCTTGTTTGTTGTCACAGACTGTCCTGCATCCACTGTGTGTGAAACATCCACCATCAGTGAAATACACTCGGTGCTTCCTCTCTCAGCTAATTAAGAAGGTAAAGAACATACAGCTGTTCCTGATGGAGAATTTCCTGAACCAGAGCAGGGTATGCACTGAAGGTGAATAGAGTTTCTGGAACTCTTCCTGATCTTCCCTGAAGACGTGGATTGGATTTTTAGGAAGAGGCCAAATTTCTTTGTTCATTACCTACAAAAAGGCTTCGAGATAATGATTATATGTTGGCTGATGCAGAATATAGGCTCACAAACACACCTTTATCTTCCAACCATAAGCTTCCAGGATGGGGACTCAGAGACAATAAACCTACCACAGTGGGGTGGATGGGAGAGTCTATCAGTCACACCATTCTTTACTACCTAACCAAGAAACAACTAATAATTGTCATTTAATCCTCTTAGCTGAATCATTGAATTCCTGCTCCCTCTTGTATATGCACAGCATGAGGCTGCTCTCACAGAGCCTTTGGATGAGCTCTATGAAGCATTAGCTGAAATTCTTTCTGCTGAGGAATCTACCCAGTGCCACCGGAATTATTTGCTGGTAGGATAGTTTCACCTACTTTCCTTACACTTTGACGCAGGAACCAACCCTAACTTTCCCACATTATTCCCCTTCATGTACACTGTGTCCAAATTGGGCCAATAGTTCATCACATTTGACACTCCTTGTCCCAACTCCATGCCTTTGCATTGGTTGTCCCCCATGTTTGAAATGCATTTCCTCCTCACCTCCATCCTTTAAACTTTACTCATTTCCGTCAAGGTGAAACTCAAATAACATCTGTGTATGAAATAGTTATGATCTTCCCAGTTGCTAGTGCAACCCCTCACCCTCCTCCAATTACCTTATAGTTATTGTATATGTAAGTGTAAGTAGCATATACCAACATATGCAGACACCCATACAACACACACTCGGATTACCTTTGACCACACTGTAAATTCTTAAGGGCAGGAACCAGTTCACTTTTTCTCCATATCCTCAGAAATTAGAAGAGTTTCTGCCACAGGGTAGAGAGGCACTGAAGAAATGCTTTTTACTTGGTAAGCAGAAGTGGCACAGATGTCATCTCACAGGACACT
>CM053583.1:291622338-291648262 GCA_028627135.1 Pseudochirops cupreus
ACTGAAAAGATCTCTGCTGAGACTTTGGGGCATTTTTGGCTACCTGCCTCCATAACCTATCTTGCCCAGAGAACATGAGAAACATGTTCTTTTCCCTTCTTTGGTTTCTTATCTTGCCTAAAGAGCAATGATAACTCTGATTTAGGAAGTACTTTCCTCACAACAATCCTATTAGGATAAATAGTGTATGTATTAACCTTTGAGTCATGGTTTACTCATTGGTCAAATGAGAGTCTGACTTACTCATGGTCACACAGCTAGTAATTCTTCTAACTCCCAGCCTAGTGCTGTTTCTACCTTAACACCCTCCTTCTTAAACAACTTTCATATTGTGTCTTCTGTTTCTAAAACACTTTACAGACATCCCTACATGGGTAACAAGACTTGAAGATAGCTTCAGAGACAAACACCATTTTAAGAACTACTCATGGAGAAAATCAATGCTGTTCACTGATCATATTAGGATGCCACAATACACTGGCCTCAGTGATCCAGTTTTTCTCATCTTTTGTTCACACAGGACCTGGTTTGCGTCTCTGACTGAAGTCTCTTGAGGGTCTGCCTGCCAACCCTAAAACTCTTTGATTCTTTATTTCTGTTGTATAGGCTGGTTGATTCTCCATTTCATTGTGAGGCTTTCAGCTACCCCCACAGTGTTAGAGTGACAGTCTACAAAAGGAATAGGGCATTTCATCCAATTGTTTTTAAAGAATCTTTTTAAAAAGTCTTCTTTCCTACCAGTCATGGGCTGCAGTCATTCTAGTAAACTAGAATTCAAAAATCATCAGAACCTAAGATCATAAATAAAAGCTGGAAGGGACCTCAGACCACTTCTTCATTTTTATCTATCAGTGTCAGAGAGGTTAATGAGTTGTTGCCAAGTTATAGAATGGTAACCAGCAGAGTAAGATTCGAAGTCAGGTCCTACACAGGACCTACACAGGTCCAAACCTAGTGGTCTTTTTCACTATACTGATCTTAGAATATAGAAATGTTTAAGGATAACAGTAAAGTTATGTTTCACTAGGCATCTTTTATATTGGCCAATCAGCTAAAAAAAATTATATAAATACATTTATGGGTACAAGTCATTGCCTATGATTTTTATTTTTTGATAGTGCCTTTTAAGAGCTTGAAAATAAACTTTTCTTCTAGATTATTCCTTTTTAATCTCAGTAATTTTCCTTCACCCTAATGAAGCATAAAACAAATGTTGAAATGTCTTCAGCTCTAGCTTTGTTTCCTAAGTCAAGAATGTACATACTACTTCTATTTTTAAGTAATAAAATTAAAAGGAAATCTATAATCTGAGTTTCTCATTGTAGATGTGCTATATGATCCAGAGATCGTCCTCTCCCTCATTGGAGTGCTGCAAAAGCTCTCTGCTTGCCAGGCAGATCAGAGATCTCCAGAGGTATACATTGCCTCCACTATACGGAACCCAGACACTTACCAGCTGTTCAAAACGGAACTCAGTAAGTACATTGATGTGGAGCTGAGAATACCTTTAGTCTAGTTGCTTTCCTCACAGATCTAGCCTATACTAAATATGTACAAGGTAGAATTGGAGAAGGTAAAGCAAGGAGGCCACAAGAGTGGAGAGAAAAAGAATGGTATGGCCCCAGTGACCTCTAATAGAAATTACTAGTGATGGCAGTTGCTTCTGGCAAAAAAAATTAACTCCCAGAATAGATGTATCCAGTGCTAAAGCAAGGAATGATTCAGGGTCTGCTACCAAGAATCAAACAGGGAAATCTTGAGTTCTATCTCATAGATTTTTATTACTTACAAAACCAAAAATGACTTCTAGTCTCCAATATTGAGTTAAGCATATTACTTTTTTTTAATCCCTTAACGCTTTTCCTTAATTTCTTCCCTTCCTTAATCCCTAAATATAAATTTTCATTATTCAACAGAATATTCCCCAGACCTCTCTCTCCCCTTCTAGTGTATCTGATGGTAGAACAGCCGAAAAAGGATTACTGTTAAGGAACAGAGCTTTTATAAGTTCAGTTTCCATCCTACAGCTAACAGCAGGAAGCAATTAGCACACTTAGTGGGGGTTTTTTCAATCCTAATCTTATAAGTAATTAAGTGTTTCTGTCATTACAGCCATTGGTAAATGAAAATAGATTTGCATTTCACAAGTATCTTATTAGAAATCAAGTTTAAGAAACACTTTTATGTGCTGACACCCTCCTCTTAAGGTAAAAGGCCTTCTAGAAATAATGAACCAGGACAATATAAACATAATTAATAAATTTGGTAATGGTTCTTCTCTACTGTGGATTTTAGCTAAAATCCCATAGCAATGGGAAATTAGTAGGTTATCCCTAAAGTGACATTTCTATTCTTAATATTTTTTTATTCTCATCAAAGTATTGATATACTGTATTACATAAATCACATAATTTTATATCATTTTGTTCATTAGGTGCAAAAAATAATCAAAAAATCTTTGCAAAGGTCATAATCTAATGTTCTCACAGGTTAAGGAAAATAGTAATTTTGAAGAGAAGTGTTAATACATAGTATGGATGACAAGTACAAAGCATACAGCTCTATACTGACAGCCCTTCTCTAGGGCCGCCCTCTAAACCATTGTACTAAGACATTTTCTGTTTATTTCTAGGTAGAGTTGGGATTGAATGGCAGAAACTTCCCAGTCACACCCAGAAATTATTTCCATATGAAAAACATTCAGAGATGGTAATTCTAAGATTATTGGTGTAGATTGTGCAAATATTTCAAGGCTACAGTAAAGAGGGAATTTTTAGGAAAAAGTTCTGTTTTGGAGCTCCTGCATAAAACTTGAATCAATGGACCAATTATTTCCTCATAAGGAAAAAGGAAATGTAACATGTGCTTATTGCTCTTGTGAGCAACTCCCTGAAAATCCAGGAACTAAAAATGAGTGAAAATAAAGGTATTTTACCTGTAAAGATAAAACTATCAGAGTGGTTTTTTTTCCCCATTTTAACATTAGCACACATTTCATTGTTAACCTCTAAGATTTTGGTCCCTGAACTTCCCCTCTTTATATAGCCTCCCTCCTTCATTCAGATTGAATTTAACTCCTTGGTCCTCCTTGGCTCTCCTTGCCACCCTGAAAAGCCTTTTGTCAGCCATTTAAAACATGCTCTCACTAGCATCCTGGCATCTGTTGACCTTTGACTCTCCTCCATTTGCCACTTTTTAGCCTTAGATAAGTGCCAGTAAATTATTTCGGCTTCAGGGCTATCAAATGTTACAAGAGACAGTCCTAACTGTGCTAACATGTTGTATTTATATTATCTAACCTCAGCTGGCCCCTTGGTGATTCCTTCATTCATCAGTTGGTCACTTATCACTTTCTCCATTCTGGACATTTCAGATTTTTCTAATGTCCCCAAACACCTAATCTCACCCCTTTACTCTTTGCTCTCTCATGGCCTTTCCTACTTTTCTGAGATAGTCGAGGTTATCTATGTGAATGAACTACCTCAGCGTCCTTCTTTTCCATCTGGAAGAATTTCTTTCTTCCCATCATTTCTTCTCTGACTTAAATTATAAGGAGTAATTATAGTATTTTAGAGTCAGAAGGGACCTGAAAGATAAAGTCTGAAACCCTCATATTTTTTTAGAAGTTTCCCCCCTAAATATGAATATTCCCCTAAGGTTCTCTCCTCAGGCTTTTCCTTCTATGCTTGCACCAGAATCACACACTTATAGCTTCTTCTACGAAGAAGATTCCCAAATCTACATCTCCATGTCCTCAACCAGATTTCTAACTGCCTCCTGCAAAGCACTTCACAGTCAACAAGTCTAAAACTAAACTTATTATACCGCAAAACATCAAAGAAATAATAGCTAAGTAACAGCTGGCTTTTCTACAGTGCTTTACAGTTTGCAAAGTCTTTCATACATTAAATTCTTTGAACTTCATAATAACTATGTAAGGTAAGTGATATTATTATCACCATTTTTACAGATGAGGAAACTGAGGCACAGAGAGATTAAGCGATTAACCAAGGGTCCCCTAATTAAGGAGTGTCTGAGGCAGAATTTAAAGTCAGGTCTTCCTGTCTCCAAGTCCAGTGCTCCATCTATGGTACCATTCATATTTAGCTGGCATATATGTCACTTTAAGTATTACAAAGCATTTTAATTAATTTTTGTTTATTTTTAGTTTACATCATTGATTTCCACAAGATTTTGAGTTACAAATTTTCTCCCCATCTTTCCCCTACCCACCCCCCCAAAACAGCCATCCCACTGTAGACTCCCTCTCCCAATCTGCTCTCTTCTATATCCTCCCCCATTACCCTTCGGACTTTCTGGTAGAGTACAAAGCACTTTATAAATATTATCTCATTTAATCCTCAAAACAACCCTGGGAGGTAAGTGCTGTTATTATTCCTGTTTTACAGATAAGGAAACTAAGGTGGTAGTTAAGTTAACTTGCTCAGGGGGACACAGCTGGGAAATGTTTGGAACTAGATTTGAACTCAGGTCTTCCTGACTCCAGGTCTAGTGCTCTATCTAAAAAAATATTTATAGTAACTTTTTATGTTAGCAAAAAATTGGAAACTAAGGAGCTGCCAATCTCCTGGGGAAGAGCTAAACAAATTATGATATGTGAATGGAATAGAATATTATTGCACCAAAAAGAAAAAAACCAAATGGACTTGGAAGACCTATAACAACTGATACAGATTGAAATGAGTAGAACTAGGAAAATAATTTTATAATAGCATTATAAAAGCAAGCTTTGAGGACTTGAGAACTCTCATCAATGCAATGACAAGCTACAGTTCCAGAGAACCTACCTATGATGAAGCATGCTACCACCTCTAACAACAAGGTAATGGACTCAAGATGCAGAATAAGGCATAATTTTCTTGAACATGGCCAATGCAAGAATTTATTTTGCTTGGCTATGTATATTTGTTGTGAGAGTTTTTAAAATTGTTTTTGTTTATTTGGGGGTAGGAGAAGGATGAGAGGAAGAGAAAATAAATGCTGTTTTAAAAAAAAATTAATAAATAAAACTAAACTTTTGTTCCACGAAAAAACCTATTTCTCCTCCTGTTTTTTTCTCTATATTTGAACAGTTTTACTATCTTCTCTAGCTTAAAACATCTGTCATCTCTGAAATAATCCTTTCGCTTCCCAAAATAACAGTCACCTCCTTTCCATTCCTACTGCTCTGGTTCAGACCCTGACTACCTCTTATCCTGATGATTGTTGCTTTGACTTTGGAAAGTGTTACATGAATGTGAGGTGCTGTTATTTTTCATAGCCTCGTTCAGATATTTTTTCCATGAGGTTTTTCATAATCCCCTCCACAAGAATTAGTTCCTCTCTGAATTTCTTTTACCTCTTTTATATAATCATTTTCTAATATATTATAGTTCATGGACATGTTTCTTCCCTCTATAAAACTATATATAACTTAAGGACAAGAATGTAATTTTTTCAACTTTATCTACATCACCTTAGCATGGTGTGTTGCACAGCAAGTTCTTAAAATATATTTATTGAATTTAAGTCTTTAGCCAAACCTCAAAAGTGTGAGTAAACAATGAGGAACAGAGCCCTCTCCCAAATCTCATCCCAGCAAAGCTGCTTTGATTCTTAAGGTTTTTTCTGTTATCAGGACTGGAAAATTCCAAGAAGAACATCTATAAAAGAAAAACAACAGATGAGGGGCTGAAGAACATCTAAAAACAAAACAAAAGATGAAGACTCTACCACAGTGTGCCTTTTCTCCCTCCCCTCATCAGGCAGTTAGACCCAGAAACCTAGCTTTCTTTTATCATTCCCCCCAAGTACAACATTAGCAAATGAGACTGGACAAGATGAGAATGAGGGTAGAACGCAATGGAGTTGAAGAGTCCAAGCCCAACCTTCAGCTGATCTGCAAGCTCCTCAGAGTCCATAAAGACAATGCTATTTTCTCTGTGTTTCACAAGTTCATGTAAAGTGCAAAAAAGAATCATGAAAGAACTGAAACTAGCCTTGGAAGAAGAAACAAAGGATGTAATTATGCTAAGCTTGATGTGTATAGACATTGATCTTCTATTTCCAAGGGCAAATGGAATGAGAAAAATCTTTTTTATTTGTTCATTATACTATGGATCTGATAAATAGAGGTAAAAGTCAACCCTCAAAGACAGGCTTAGCCACATTGGTGATTACACTCCATAGAGGGCACATGGCCCCTAAAACAGTGACAGACTGCATCTGGAGTTCAGTTCACCTACAGAAGCTCTAAGTCCATGGAAATAGTTCAGGTACTGCACTAGGTAACTTTCACAGACCCTTCCCCACTTGCTTTACAACATACAAATTCTAAAATCCTTACCACTGGAAACGTATTGCTCAGACTGGTAAGCAGCACCCAAACATACCCACCACCTTCATGGGAAGATCCAAGCACTGAAGGATTTATGGAGGCAGACACCAAGATCTGCTGATCTTGCCAAAGTAGAGAAAAAGGAAACATTTTAAGAAAAATAAACCAAAATAAATAAATAAATAAAAATTAAAAAAAAAAGAAAACAAAAGAAAAATAAACCAATCTATAAAACAGTCATAAAGGGGATTTACAGACCAGAACTACTGGTTCTACAGGCAACAGCTGGGATGTGGGTTAAAGTAGCAAAATCTCCAGCCATCTTACTTAAAAGGATCCTAAAGGGAGTGTTCACAATTGACGTAAGCCACTAGACTAGAACAACATGCTGGTAAGCACAGACTATAGGAAACTGAAATTTACAAAGGGATAAAATAATTTTGAGGATCTCCACTAAAGAGAAGGATTTATTTCAAAGGCAGGATAAATTTCTATTTTCTTAAAGATGGTAAGAATTATTTAATTAATAACTCTCTCCTTGACAGATCTCTGGCCAAAACAGAGAAGTCAAATTTTCTTAGAAGTTAGGTAATAGAGAAATCAGGGCTTAAGAAGCAGGATAGGAGTAAAAGCTTACTGTGCCAGACCCAGTCCTTCATACAAGAATAAATGAGTAGAAGATTCAAGGAGAAGAGAGAACACGTTCTTCTTCATTAGCAGACTGCAAAGGAATTTCAGGGAATGGGGGAGAGGAGAGAGAGTGCTACCTCAGACTAGGGAGTCCCATCTAGGACATAAGGAAGCTTTTTACACAAGTTCAGTCATTTGCACCCACCCCTCAGGCACCTCAAGCACATTCAGATCTGCACACTATGGTTGGAAGCTGAAGATTATCCTTTGCTTCTGGATAAGAGCACCCTGTGGAAAATAGGCTTGTCCTCTAAATGGAATGACATAGAGATTATGGATTTGTGAGTTACCAAGCAAAAGGCTAAGAGATATACCAAGACTGTTGAGTGAGAGTAAAAAGACCTTTTTTTTAAAGTTTTGGGAAGAGAAAATTTGACTACTCAGATAATTTCATCAGTCACTACTCAGTACCCACAGAGAGGTCTTTTCATTTTGACTTGAGGCTGTTTTCCAAACTTCATGGTTCCTTTTCCATGATCCCAGCTCCTGCCCAAATCTAACCAACTGCCACCTGAATTCAAAGGCAGACAGCTCCCAGTTCCTTGTCCAGCTCTTTGTGCAGTTCCTGCTCCATACTGAAGCTCACAGTGTCCAGTCCACCTCAAGTCCTTCACAATTTCTGTTCCTGGGAAGAGAAAACTTAACAGAGACACAACAATATCTACATACATCAAGCTTAGCATAATTACTATATTCACACACATGGTCAGCACTATCATCTCAATTCACTTTCTGCCTGTGAAATCAACATAGACCCAAAACAGACAAAGTACTGACACCACAGTCATGCTTCCTCTGGCAGCTCTGGCTGGCCCTTTGAATCTCCCAGCAGAAGTTTGACTGGTTCTCAGAAGAAGCTCTGCCACTACAAGTTCTGTTCTCAAAATCTAAATTACTTTCTCCAGCTCCATTCTCAAAATCAAAATCACTTTACCCAGCTCCATTCTCAAAATCAAAATCGCTTTATCCAGCCTCCACGGGGCTTGCTCCAAGAAATTCTGTTTCAGTTCTCAATTCTCATTTCTCTTCTCAATTCTTCTCAATTCTCAATTCAGTCTTCAGTCCAGCAGTAGCAGCCCAGCCTCTAGATGCTTGCTGAGAGAAATTCTCTCTCTCTCCCTCTCCGACAGCAGCTGCTCTATCTCCACAATGCTTACCCCAAGAAATTCTGTCTCTCCCAGCTGGGGCTTTTCCTTATATACGGTATTAGCTCCTCCCTGTTCAGCCCCTTCCTATTATGTCAGCAACAGGGGTTCATACCTTCTGTTTCTTTAACAGAGGCTTGATATAATCTGCTTGACACTAAGTGCTATGTACCTGTTAGCTTGTCAATACAAAGGGATCTTCAAATTTCATTACCATTACACAAGGATACAAATCAAGAGCTAGAGAACATTATGAAATGCAAAATGGATAATTTTGATTATGTTAAATTAAAAAGGTTTTGCACAAACAAAACCAATGCAACCAAGATTAGAAGGAAAGCAGAAAGCTGGGAAACAAATTTTAAGGCCAGTGTTTCTGATGAAGGTTTCACTTCTCAAATATATAGAAAACTAAGTCAAAGTCATTCCCCAGTTGATAAATGTTCAAAGGCTATGAATATGCAGTTTTCAGATGAGGAAATCAAAGCTATAGTAATATGAAAAAAAAGCTCTAAATCACTATTGATAAGAGAAATGCAAATTAAAGCAACTCTGAGGTACTACTTCAAACCTAACCAATTGGCTAATATTGAAGAGGAAAATCATAAATGTCAGAGAAGATGTGGGAAAATTGGAACACTAATGCATTGTTGTTGAGAACTGATCCAACCATTCTGGAGTGGAATTTGGAACTATGCCCAAAGTTCAACTAAACTGTGCATGCCCTTTGATCCAGCATTACCAGTACTAGGTCTGTATCCCAAAAAGATCCTAAAAAAGGGGAAAGAAACCACATGTACAAAAATATTTTATAGCAGTTCTTTTTGTAGTGGCAAAGAACTGGAAATTGAGGGGATGCCCATCCATTGGGGAATGGCTGAACAAGTTATGGTATTGAAATGTAATGGAATACTATTGTGCTGTAAGAAATGATGAGCAAGTGGATTTCAGAAAAACCTGGAAAGACTTCAACAACTAATGCAGAATGAAATGAACAGGACCAGAAGAACATTGTACACAGTAACAGCAACATCATGTGATGATATAACAATCTTCCAGTCCTAACTGTCTGTCCAAAGGCCTTGCATACCTCATATTCCAGTTCTTTGCTAGATCTTCTCTCATTATACTGGTCACACACAAGTTCAGATCTGACAGGTGGCCACGGAGTTTTTCATACCTGGGAAGGATACATTTGTCCAACTCCTGTGCCAGTGCCTGATCTATCACTGCCATGACTACTTATGGTCAGCCAGTGACTAAGTATTCAAGCTTTGTAATTAATCATTCCAGGGCACTGGGAATTGAATTGCTAAGAGTAGGCTTATCCAGATCACTTCTGGGAAGCTGTCCAGGTCTGTGCAGATACTGCCCTAGGGCTCTACTCCAGTGGATTTATTGGTTCCTCATCTAACAACTCCCTACCCACCCAGAGCAACACGACAAGCTTACTTTGCCATGCCTCTCTGCACTATTGCTCCATCCTTACTCTTCCTCCAGCTGTATCTAGAGTGACCAAGTTATCACACAGTCTCAAGACCCTATACCCCTCCTTACCATTTAGCTAGCCGTACAAGAGGGTAGGCAAAGCCATGTATCAGACCCAAGATGGTATAGCCATAGTTGTGCTAATCAATGACCAGCTTGTTCCCATGTAGACAACATACAACCCAGCACATAGCAATGCTGGGCGGGCCAGGTGGATTCTGTGAAATCAAAAGCAAGAAACTTTGAAGCACAGGACCAGGAAATCAAAGGCGCAAAACCCGAACTCAATTTAAAATGATGCCATGGATCTACTTCCAAGAACCAAGATAGTGGAGTAAGCAGTAAATCACCATAACCCATGTTCACCTCCTAACAACCACAAAATAGCACCCCAGAACAAAACCTAGAACAGCAGAACCAGCAAAAAGATGAGGTGAAACCATTTTTGAGTCCAAGAAACTTGGAAGATCAGCAAGAAAGTTCTGTCTCAGGTAAAAGTGGAGCACATGCCAGGACAGGAAGCATCCCAATAAGCCAGCAGTAAGCCCCACCTCAATAAACCAGTGGGAGATTCTAAGCCCCAGTGCAGAGGAACAGGCAAACACCAAAACCAGGACACCCTCCACATACTTCAGCATAGCCAGAAGACGAGGAAGACTCCAGCTCTGAGAACCACCATGGTTCTAAGGTTCTAATCTTCAGCTTAGCGCCTGGCAAACAAGCAACCTCCTGTGGTGAGACCTCCACATGTTTCAGGATAGTCCTAGGCAAACAAGTAGAGCCAGCCCTACAGGCGCCTAAGCAAACAGACAGCAGCCAGCAGCAAGACAGCCATGTGCTCCAGTACAACTCTGGGGAAACGCAGAAACACCCCAATGGCCTCAGAACATACAAGACATCAGCTCTAGGACCTTGGCTCAGCATGAAGTAAGCCTTTACCACTACCAGCCCCCACCCACCCCATCCCCTCAGTTCAGCACCAGATAGCAGGATCACCCATGGGCCTCAGGAAAACACCAGTGTAGCACTAAGTAAATAGCCAGGGCTTACAGCCCTTGGCACAAGAAGCCTGAGACAGTGGTATGTAGTAATATCAATACTGAACATATATATACATATATATATATATATATACGTATATATATGCACCAAGTGGTATGGCATCCAAATTCTCAAAGGAGAAGTTAAGTGAGTTATAGGTTCATGACCAAACAAGAGCTAGAGAGCATTATGAAATGTGAAATAGAAAATTTTTATTATATTAAATAAAAAAGCTTTTGCACCATCAAAACCAATACAACCAAGATTAGAAGGAAAGCAGGAAGCAATCTTTAAAGCAAATGTCTCTAATAAAGTCCTCATTTCTCAAATATATAGAGACTTGAATTTATAAGAATACAAGCCATTCTTCAGTTGGTAAATGGCCAAAGGATATGAACAGGCAGTTTTTAGATGAAGAAATCAAAGCTGTTGGCATATGAAGAAGTGTTCTAAATCACTTTTGATTAGAGAAATGCAAATTAAAACAATTCAGGTACTACCTCACACTTATCAGGTTGACTAACATAATGATAAATGTTGGAGACAATGTGGGAATATTTGGATATTAATGCAATGTTGGTGGACTTGTGAACTGACCCAGCCATTCTGGAGAAAAATTTGGAACTATTCCCAAAGGATAACCAAACCGTTCATACCCTTTGATCCAACAATACCACTACTAGGTCTGTATTCCAAAGAGATCATATAAAAGGGAAAAAAACCTATATGTGCAAAAATATTTATAGTAACCCTTTTTGTGGTGACAAAATATTGAAAATTGAGGGGGTGCCCATCAATTGGGGATTGGCTGAACAAGTTGTGGTATAGGAATGTAATGGAATACTATTGTACAATAAGAAATGATGAACAGGCAAATTTCAGAAAAACCTGGAAAGACTTGTACAAACTGATTCGAAGTGAAATGAGCAGAACAAGGAAAGCATTGTACACAGTATCAGCAACATTGTGTGATGATCAACTATAAATGACTCGGTTTTTCTCAGCAATATAATGATGCAAGACAAATACAAAGTACCCACAAGGGATAAAGAATCAATGCGCATACTTTTTTCACTGACTTGATTCTTTTTTTTTCTTTTGATCTGTTTCTTCTTTCACAATGGTGACTAATACAAAAATATGTTTTACATGATAACATATGTATAACCTATATAAAATTGCCTTCCATTTTAGGAAGAGGGAGGGGGAAAAATTTGGAACTCAAAATCTTGTAAAAAAAATGAATGCTAAAAATTGTCTTCACATGTAATTGGGGAAAAATAAAATACTATTAAAAATTTTTTAATTAAATTTTTAAAAATTTTAAATGATTCTATGACCTAGGAACAGGCTACCCTAACAACAGCTGCTGTGACTACAGAGAAGAATTTCCCAACATCTTTCCTAGTGTTGGAACTTTATGGAGAAGACTCATGGGACTGTCACAATTAGTCCCAAAAGGCTCTCCTCCGACAAGGGGTCAACTCATGCAGAAGTTAAAGTCCTACAAGATTCTTTGAAAGATGTCACAATAGAAGTAACTATGTTAAGTAACCCTCTGATTAAAGTTTTAAAAAGTCTAAAGTAGGGAGATATGTATTCAATAAAGATGTTAGTTACTGTCATGGAGAATGTTCAATCCATCAAACAACAAGCAATTAGTGAGAGCCTACTATGTGCCCAGCACTGGGGATACTAAGACAAAAATGAAGTCCCTGACCTCCAAGAGCTTACAGCACTGAATCCAAATAGAATTGGAGTTTGTTCAACACTGCAGAGACAACTAAATGAAATAATTAATCACCAAAAATAATTCAACCCAACTATACATACAGGGGAGGAAAAGTCTGACTATTGTCCCCACTCTGATCTGAAGTTAGATGGACACCCCATAGAATTGGTCCATTAGTTCCATAAATACTGAAAAAACATTGTATGCAGATGGACAAGGAACTAGACCCAGAACTGAGCAAGAAAAAGAGAAGAATAGATTAAGCAAGAACAAATTACATTTGGGAAATGTTCATTGTCTTAAATGACCCCCAACTTCTCTCTGAAAAAAGGTTCATCTTATTAACATCAATATTATTCCAGTGATTCAATATGTCCATAAGTCATGGTCAGTCACTCATCTCCTTAGGATTTATGTTGCAGGTGACTCAAAAGGCAATGACGAGGCACATGGTGGGTTTGAGTGGGGTGCAACATATTATCAAGGAAGAAATGCCCAGCAGAAGCAGTGTTGATGATATCATCAGAGAGATGTAAGCCAGAAAAATAAGGCAGACCAGTAATGTACTGAAAATAAACAATAAACAAAGGACAGACCACATGCTGGGAATTACTTTGCACAGATTTCATACTTAATCTTCTATGTACAAGTTGTTCCTTCCCCACCTAGCCAAAGAAAATTTAAGATTCTTAAAGATTAAGATCTACTCAATTGCTGTGGCCTATTCCTCCCACTTCACTTCAACTGCACACAGGGATGGTCTTACCTTTGATCTTGTCATCACTAATAGGTGTTGTACTTTCAAGATCATGAACTCCAAAATTCCTTTTGATCATAATATTTTATCATTCCATCTTACCCTCTGCCTTAGACCCCTAACCTTGTGCTTCATCCTCATCATGACCTCTAATCCCTCTACCTTCAGTTCTTTCCCAGGTCATCACTCCTAAACTGGCTATAATCTCCCCCCTTCCCTATACTCATTCCCCCAGTTCAACTGTACTATATATTCAAGTCCCTGGCCCCCTTGTCCTTCTACCCATTAGGACTCCCAAACCCCAACCTCGGATTATTCCTACCATCCACTGTCTTTGTTCCTTTCATGTGCTACTGAATGGAACTAGGAAAAATCATGAAACCATTCTCTCTGGATCCACTACAAATTTATGTTACATAATCTCACCTGGACCCTCATTATGCAAGGTAATCCTTTTACACCTCCCTAATCAAGTGCTATTCCACTCATCACAGCAGCTATTCCAAAACTATTATCCCTCCCTCAAGCCTCCTACTGCCCTCCCTCTACCCACCATCTGAGCTGAAGACCTTGCCTCACATTTCACTGAAAAAATGGAAGCCATTCTCTTAGAGCTCCCTATTCTCCCCTCTTCCTCATCTCACATGATTTAGATGTCTTTCCCCACTATTGTATTACTTCTTTCACCCATCTTACACAAAGAGGTGGTTCTTCTTGCAGTAAATTCCTCTATGTGCACAAGTGATCCCATTCCATCATGTCTCCTCAGATTATTGCATCATTCCCAGTCTCTGACTAATCTTCCCTTTCTCCCTATTTACTTCCTGCTTCCCTGCTGCCTCCAAATGCAGTCATGTCTCCTCCATCCTTAAAAAACCTTCCTCTGATTCAACCGACCCCTATAGCATTGTTTTATCACTCTCTTTCCATTCCTTCATGACCTAACTCTCTGAGAAGATGATAAACAATCCTCTCTTCTCATTCACTTCTAGATCCTCTCTAATCTGCCTTTGAATCTCATCATTCGACAGAAATGACTCTCTTCAAAGTGACCAGTGATCTCTTAATCCTCTTCCTTCTTGACCTCGATCTCCCCTGGTTCTCCTCCAATCTGTGTGACAACTCCTTCTCTGTGTCCTTTGCTATATCTTCATCCAGGTTACCTCCACCGACTATAGGTGTCTCCCCAAGAGTTTGCCCTAGGCCTCTTTCTCTTCTATCTGTATACTATCTCTCTTCAGGACATCATAAGATTCCTTGGATTCAATGTCTTTTCCATCTGCTCTATGTAGAGTAGTCTCAGATCTATTTATCCATCTTTAACCTCTCTCCTGACCTTCAGTCTTACACCACCAATTGCCCCTTAGACATCTTAAACTGGATGACTCATAGGCAAATCAAATTCAAAATGTGCACAATAGAATTCATTATCCTTCTCCCCAAACTCTCCTCTTTTCCCAACTTCTCTATTATTGTCAAGGGCACCATCATATTCCCAGTCATCCAGGCTCATAACTTAAGTGTCATCCTCAATTCTTCACTCACAATCACCTTCATATTATCACCTCCACCACAACTCCTGGATACATCCTCCTCTCTACTCACTCAGACACCAGCCTGGTACAATCTCACATCACCTAACATCTGTGCTATTATAGCAGGCCTCTAGTTAGTCTCTACGCCTCAAGTCTCTTCCCATTCTAATCTATTCTCCACTCAGCTGCTAAAGTCCTCTTACTAAAGAGAAAATCTGACCATCACACACACACACACACACACACACACACACACACACACACACACACACACACACACACACACACACTCGGTAAACCCCAGTGGTTCTCTGTTACCTCCAAGATTAAACATAAAACTGTCTCTTTAGCTTTGTAAAGCTCTGACCCCTTCTTGCCATCCCAGTTTTCTCACATTTTACTCCTTCCACATAATCACCTGCACAATCTAAGGACACTGGCCTTCCTGCTGTTCCTTGCGCTGACACTCCATCTTTAGACTCAGTGCCTTTTATTTATTTATCCATGCCTCATGCCTCGCATGTTCTTCCCTCCTCACATCTGCCTTCAAGGCTTCCTTCCTGACTCAGCTCAAGCCCCACCTACTGTAGGATGCCCCACTCCCTCCTCCCCATTGCCAGTGCCTTCCCTCTCCTTCCACTTGCACTGCACATATCACACAGGTACAATTTTTCACATGTTTTCTCCACCACCAGAACTGGAGCTGCTTGAGGGTAGTTTGTGTTTTTGCCTTTGTATCCTCAATGCGTCCACAGTGGGCAAATTCTTGTTTTTGTATTCCCAGCAACCACCACAGGGGTTGGCACATAGCAGGGGGTTAATAAATACCCATCAATGAGAGACTGGACATGTGATTTCACTGGTATACAGAGGAAAAGTTGAGGAAAGCGCCTCTACCAATGTAGGTATGCACTGAGAAGTCGGCTACACAACAGCGTGTTTAAAAAGTGGGCCTCAAAAAAAACCAAAATCAAGTCTTTCTGACTTCAAGGCCAGCTCTCTAGCACTATGCCATGCTGCCCCATGTTATTTACACCAGGTCCAGAGATCTAGAGAAAGCCCCCAGAACATTAATCTGAGCCCTTGCTAAGGATGCACAGGAAAATGCGAGCAAGTTAAACAAGACGAGAAGGCATAGAGGGGCTGTAATCTGCACTGATGGAGGAAGTACCCAACTTGATAAGATTACCAACCCAAGTAACTCTGGAAGAAATAAATATCCTGGTATTCTAAAAGCTCCCCTGTCTGGTACTAATTGTGCTTTCCAGTCTTCCCCAGCTATCTAGCCTTCACACACTACAAAACAAACCAAAATGGACGACTCGGTCTTTCATTCTACCTCTGCCTTGAGCTTTTGTATGATTTCCAATGTCTAGAACAGATTTTGCCCCACTCCACTCCACCCCTTACTCCATTTCCACCTATCAACATTCTTCACCTCCTCCAAAACCAAGCACAACTGCTACCTCCTCCGTGAAGATTTCCCTGTTGACCTGCCCCACACCCAGAAATGAGTCCCCAGCATTTGAATCTCTCAGTCTAGTCTTTCTGACTTGTCCAAACTCAATCATTTTTAACTTGTATTATTGTTGTTTATGTACCTAGTTCATCTCTCCTAGCTCTTTAAGGGCAGGAATTATGTTGCTTGAATCCCCAGTATCTAACAAAGTGGTCTATAAACAGTAGGACTGAAATAAACATTTGTCTAGTTATAGTCGGTGTGTGTGCAAGGAGGTTGAGGAGTTAGCTAGCATAGATCACCTTCCAGAAGTCACTCCAAAGATGTCATCCTCCTACATGCCTAGCATTTCTAATCTGCTTCTAAGTGAAGTAGAGATGGTCAAAAAAGTGGCAAGACCTTTGCCCTAGGAGAACACCAAGCTGACAAAAAAACAGCCCCAATTAAATGAAATACACAAATGACAATCCTCAACCAGAGTGACAGAAATCTACTGTGGGCAATGGAGGGGGGACCTGCCTGTTGATTTTGAGATGTCAGGGGAGAAGTCTGACTGGCAATATGGGGATGGATATCAGGAGACAAGGAATGGATAGATATATAGATTTGGAAATCATTTGTGTAAAGTTGATCATTGAACCCATGGGAATATACAAGATCACTTTGGCAAAGAGAAGGCCTGTTTGGGAGCTAGCTACAGGTATGAAGGATTAAAAGATTTAGATCTGGAAAGGATCCTAGAAATCATCCAATCAGAATGGCCTAGTCTAGAGATCACAAATATTAGAAAGAAAAATAAGCCTTCTCACCCACCCACTCTACCTTTATCGGTCTGTGCCTAAGCATTTCCAAACCTAAACTAGTGCAAAATTAATGTTCTCCTTGAAACTTACTTGACCATATCTCTACAGTAGTAGAAGTCTTTGCTCCTTCTTTTAACCAGTGAAAAGGAAAGGAGGAAATGAGGGAGGGGAGTGTGTTCCTAATACAGGAGCTGCTGAGAACCACTTTACTGAGAGGAAGGGACTGGACATACACACTGGAGCTGCTGCTGTCCAGGCTGCTGCTCCTGTTGTTACCCCTGTGTCTCCAACAACCCCTCAGAGAGCAAGGTTGCCACAGGAAAAAGGATTGCTCCTGACCTGAAAAAGTCATCTCCTTCATGGAGAAAAGATTCAAGGAGATTAACATGGATGGCATGATAGGCTTCCTGATCCTGGAAGAGAATGTGACCTACCCTCTTTCACAGGGTGCCTAATCAAATTTTTTTCAGATATTTCAATTGATTGGTTAAATGGATAGTCATCTGGAGCTGGAACTTCTTCCTTTGAAAACTTGGGAAGAGTACATTTGATGTCCCTGGTCTTATAGCTTATGCAGTGAAAATACAGCAAAGGAGAGAGAGAAGGAGTTGTTACACAGATTGGAAGAGAACCAGGAGAGATCAATGTTGTGAAAACCTAGAGAGTAGAAAATAGCAAGGAGAAGATGGTTATCAACAGTGTCAAAGGCTGCAGAGGTCAAGAAGAAAGAGGATTAAGAAATCACTGGTCACTTTGAAGAGAGCCGTTTCTGTTGAATGATGAGATCCAAAGGCAGATTACAGAGGATCTAGAAGTGAGTGAGAAGAGAGGATTGTAGAGCATCTTCTCAGAGAGTTTAGCCATGAAGGGGAATGGATAAAACAATGCTATAGGGGCTGGTTGAATCAGAGGAAGGTTTTTTAAGGATGGAGGAGACATGAGTGCATTTGGAGGCAGCAGGCAAGCAGGGAGTTAACAAGGAGAAATGGAAGATTATTTAGAGAATGGGGATGACAGAAGGAGTAATCTGAGGAGACATGATAAAATTGGATTACTTTCGTACGTAGATTACTTGCTTCTAGAAGAGCCACCTCTTTGTGCAAGATGGGTGAAAGAAGTAATACAATAGTGGGGGAAGATATCTAAATTATTTCTTTTAAGAAACAGTGAAAAAGGGGTGGCTAGGTGGCACAGTGAATAGAGCACTGACCCTGGAATCAGGAGGACCTGAGTTCAAATCCAGTCTCAGGCACTTAACACAAAAACTAGCCATGTGACCTTGGGCAAGTTACTTAACCCCAACTGCCCTCCAAAAAGCAAAAAAAAAAAAAAAAAAAAGAAACAGTGAAAAAAAATTGAAATTACAGCTCCCCAAGATAATACTACAGGTCATTTATTCAGATCAAAGCTAGAAGTCTCTATAGATCTTGTTCAACTAACATAGGAGGAGAAAACACAAATATTCTAGAAAATTAATTCATTCTTGACTCCAGGAGGAAAGAGGAAGTTCTTTCAGTTAGCAAGATCTCCACCCCCCTAGACGAATTTAAGTCCTTTCTGAGAAAAGTGAGAAGGTAGTAAATATTTCTTGACCATGTTTAATGACTTTCTAAGAGGAGAGAAAGGAAAAACAGCAGCTCCAGAAAATGTTTGGCTCTATTTTTCTTACTCCTCTGAAAGACGCCGTATCCATTATACTAGGCCCAATGACCATTTTTGCAGCTTTAAACAGAACTAAGTTGAGTCTTTCGACTGTGCCTATTTCATTCTTCAAATGACTGTAGATCCAAACCCTCAAATCTGTAAAAGTCAGTACACCTAAGTTTCCTAGTTGACTTACATTCATTCTCACAGCACTTCTGTGAAGACAAAAGGGGATTTATCTTTCTGGAAAATCATTTGGAGTGGAGAAAGGGACTTGCCTTGTGTCATAGCAGAGAAAATTAGGAACTGATATTCCCCTGATTCCAGTCCCCTAGAACAGAGGTGCCAAACTTGCATCCAGCAGGCCTCACATGGCCCACAACACTCCCCATCAGTCAGAAACTGATTAAAATATAATTGGGAAATATTTAACAAAATAAGTAAGAATTTAGACCCTAAACCCTCTTACCTTCAAATCATTCAGTGGTATTGGGTGGAGAATGGTATCCTTCCTAGAGGAATTAGAACAATGATGGTTAGATTTCAGAGGCAACAGCTTCTACCTACATAAGGATAAATAGGAATGAGATTGAGAAACATTCTCCAAATCCAGACAGTCAAAGCATACCACTGGTTCACAAGCTTGCCATGTTCCTTCAAAATGCAGCTAAAAGGAATTCTCTGGAAAAATGTACTGGTCTCTGGAATCTGGACTCTGCCCTGATCCTGAGTCTGAAAGTGGAGAAGATAGTAAAAAAAAGTTATTACCACTCATCAACAAAGCCACAGTATACCTCAAGTTCAATTATGCCAAATACTTAAATGATGAGCTGGGAAAAGGCAAAATTTCCCTAGTACCATGGAATTTGAAAGAGTTATTCAAATCTGAAGGCTTATTTCCCAGAGAAATTAGTCCAGTCTTCCACACCTGAATGATCATGGCAGACGTATGGGGCAGAGTGGATACCTTGCCATCTAGCCTCCTTACACAGTTCCCAGAAGCACAGTACTTGAGTAAGAGGAAGTTGCAGAAAGTCTCTCCCTTGACAGGTCCTTCCAATATTAAAATCTTCCTCTAGAAGCTCTAGGTTTCTTGACCTAGAGAAATGGACCTACATTGTAGACCTAGCCTTAAATAATATCATAATGTAAGTTATCCTGAATATGTACTCTTTGGACAGATTTTGTAAGATCTCTTGTTTTCTAACCTGATCAGATGTACCTGCTTTAGATCTTATCCCCAAATAATGATCTTTCCTGGGGCTCAATGTGCCCAGCAGGAGCTTGTTACTGTTGGTGAGAATGTGTTTCTTGATTGACCTCAGCCCCAATTCTCAAACAGCTGGTAAAGTTCACAAGCCCTGAATCCTATGGGTTAAGTATTGTCTGGGGCATCAGTGGGATGAAAATCCAGTGTTAGTTAAAATTTATATAAAATCATTCTCTTACTGTGTCACTAATCAATTTCACTCTTTCACTCTGACAGAATTCCAAGAGACTCTATCTATAGCCAGAGTTTTAGAAGTTCTCTCATTTGTGGAGTCACAGAAACACCATCACCACCACCACCACCACCACCCCCATAGACTCCAAATTTGTCAACTAAGATTCTTTTTCAGAAGAGTCCTGATTGAAAAAACTGGAAAGATTTGCATGAATTGATGGTGAGTGAAGTGAACAGAACCAGGAGAATATTGTACACAGTAACAGCAACATTGTGCGAGGATCAGCTCTGATAGACTTCATTCTTCTCAGCAATACAATAATCCAAAATAATTCCAAAAAGACTCATGATGGAAAATGCAATCCACATCCAGAGAAAGAACTGATGGAGGCTGAATGCAGATCAAAGCATACTGTTTTCACTTTCTTTGTTTTTTTGTGGATTTTTTTTCCTTTTGTTCTGTTTCTTCTTTCACAACATGACTAATGTGGAAATATGTTTAACATGATTGCACATGTATAACCTATATCAGATTGTTTGCCATCTTGGGGATGGGGAGGGAGAAAAGTTTGGAACTCAAAATCTTATAAAATGTTAATGTTGAAAATTATCTTTACATGCAATTTGAAAAAATAAAATATCATATAAAAAAAGAAGAATCCTGATTCATGCTCTTACTAAGAAGTGAGTTTTATTGTCCTTTGTCCTATTGTTCATTTTCTTTTTTCCCTGGATAAAAAAAAGTACTACCAGCCACCTCTCCTATACAGATACTTCTCACAGCAGCTACTTCCATTTCTACATACCATTCAGATGTCAAGAAATGTAAGAACGGAGAGTGGAAAAAAAGCATTTTGTTTCATAATCAAGAAATCATTAGTAACTTGGGAGCAAACAGTTTCAGTTCAATGATGAGGTCAGAATCTAGATTGGTGATAGGAGGAAGGTTAAAAAAAAAAGAGTAAGAAATGAGAGAAAATGAAGGCACTGAAAGTAGATGAATCTGATCACAAAACCATCCAGGTAAAATCCATATTTCAAAAGTGCTTTATTGAGGCAAAATCAAAGACCCGTCTCTTTGTACCTCTTTAACACACAGTCTGCAGATTTTCCCCTAATCTACAAAGTGTGTTGATCTCTTTCCAACCACTTGGAAAAGCAGGCTTACACTGACATATCTGTCATAACTTGTATCTTCACATTTCAGAAAGAATTTCTGAACCTTTTCCTTGATTAGAAGTGGGGAGGGGGAGAAGAATCCTTTCCTCTCCTGTTCCTCTAAATTTCTGTCACGTGCTTCTGATCCAAAATTGGGCAGGGGGTAAGGTAGTTGTCTATAATTAGGAACAAATTGAAATGTCTTAAATTACTTTTTAAAGTTCAAGAAATCACTTGGCATATGAAGGACTGACTATTTGTGTTTGATAAGAGTAGAAATCAGCAGAAGAGTGAATGGAATCTGAGAAGTTGGCTTAATGGTCACTCAGAACCAGCTATATAGTTACTATTTCAGAAGACAAGAAACAGAGTTTGTTGTGGCCATCAGCATAACTGGGAGACTTTTTATAGAAGGAATTCTGAAAAATAGGCCTCACCTTTAAAATAAATCAAGTCACCAAGCATTAATTAATCATCTACTATATGCCAGACGCTTGGCTAAGTGCTGGAAATACAAAGAAAGGCAAACAACTTCTGCTCTTGGGGAGTTCACAATCTAATGGGAGTGGCAACATGCGAAGCTATACAGGATAAATTGGAGATAATTAGTTGGAGAAGAGATATTTGCAGTAAAGGTATCAGGAAAGGCTTCTTGCAGAAGATAAGACTTTAGCTGAGACTTGAAAAAAGCCATAGAAGACAGAAGGCAGAGATGAGAAAAGAGAGAATTCCAGGGATGGGAAAAAGTCAGAGAAATTTTAGAGTCAAGAAATGGAGTGTCTTATTTGAGGAACAGCAAAGAGACCAGCATCACTTGATCACAAAGTATATGGGGAGGAGGAAGATTTAGGAGAATTGGAGATACAATAAAGAGTCAAGTCATTTTAAAATGGCTTTAAAAGACAAACAGGATTTCCTATTGTATCAGCAAGCACCCTAGCATACCCACGATGGATGCTAGCACAGGTTCTTAGATCTGCTTTTCTAAAGGAAAGCAACTCAAAATGGGTTAAATCTTACTTTAATCAATCAAACATATATCATTTACCTAGTTCAGGGGAAAAAGTCAGCACCCTGAACTTCAGAGAATACAAACACAAGTTACAAGCAGAAAAAGAAACAGACCAGCAGACGGGCTTCCACAACCATCTGATCATTACATCCATACTTAGTCAGTTACCAGAGAGGGAAGCACCAACATCTGGGTTTTTCAAAGCTGGTGGGCTCAATGGCTTTGCAGAAGTTCATCTGGCCAAATCACACAACTCTTTCCAAAGTGAGCCCCAAGGCAAAACCTCACATCAGGGTATATATAGCCTTCTCCTGGATCAGAGAATGTCACAACCCTCTTGACTTACTGTCCAATCACAAAGTAATAAGGCAGGGGCATTCCTGAAGAACAAGCCTCCTGCCACAGGCTCCATGTGACCACATTGAGCCTAGTAGGGGGCAGAGTATACTTTCAAATCAGGGAAGGTTCTCAGAGCCACTTAAGCCTATCAAAAGACCTAGGGGCAGGGAAGATCTTCAGATTCCCATAACACCTGTTTGATCCTGGAGGCAATAGGGAGCCAATGGAGTTAACTGAATAGGGGAGTGAGATCCAGACCTAACCCTTAGGAAAAATCACTCTCATAACTGAATGCAAAACAAACTGGAGTATGAAGACACTTGAAGCAGGGAGACAAATCAGAAATCTATTGTAATAGTCCAGGAGTAAAATGAGAAGGGCCTGCACCAGAGTGGTGACAGTATCAGAGGAGAAAAGGGGGTATATATGAGAGATGTTACTAAGGTAGAATTGACAAGACTTGGCAATAGATTGGATATAGAAAGGGAGGGAGAGACATTGAGGAGTTGAGAATGACATCTAGATTGTGAGCCTAGTAAATTGGGAAGATAATGGTACCCTTGAGAGTAATAGGAGAGTTAGGAAGAGGAGAAGGTTAGGAGGAAAGATTAGTGCAGTTTAGGATATATTAAATTTAAGATTTCTAGGTGATATCATTTTAAGATGTCCAATAAGCAGAGTTTAAAATGTGAGACTGAAGATTTAGGAAAAGTAGGGCTGGATAAAAGATTCGAGAAAATATATACATAGAATTGATAGCTGAATCAGTGAACCAGCAACTTTCACCAAGTGATATCTTTCATCAAGTAGAGAAGAAATAGAGAAGAGAGCCTAGAATAAAGCTTTGAGGACTCCCACTGTTAGTGGTTGGGACATGGATGAAGATTCAGCAGAGAAGACAAAGGACTGGTCAGACAGGTAGGAGGAGAACAAAGAGAGAGCAGTGTTGTATAAAGTATAAAGGAGAAGTGTGTGTTAACAAATGAACAATGTCAAAAATTGCGGGGTGGCTAGGTGGTGCAGTAAATAGAGCACCAGCCCTGGAATCAGTTGGACCTGAGTTCAAATCCAGCCTCAGACACTTAACATGAAGTTAGCCGTGTGACCTTGGGCAAATCACTTAACCCCAACTGTCCTGCCCTCCCCTCTCCAAAAAAGCAAAAACAAAAATATTGCACATTTTCTTATACACTTACACACACACATACATATATGCATACACATTGTATATGTGTATATATGTGTGCGTATGTGTGTGTATATGTTCTTCCCTCCTTGAATCAATTCCCTTCCACCCCTTCATTTGGGGAGTGGGGTGGAGAAAGAATCATTTCAACATAATTGATGCACACCCATGTTCTTTTTCTATGTAGACTTCTAACTGCCTTTAAAATAATGAAGTTCTTAGTAGTTACATGTTATCATCTTCCCATATAGGAATGTAAACAGTTTAATTTTATTAAGTCCCTTATGATTACTCGTTCATTTTTACCTTTTTATGCTTCTTTTGAGTCTTATGTTTGAGTGTCAAATCTTCTATTCAGCTTCGGTCTTTTAATCAGGAATGCTTGAATGTTCTCTATTTCACTGAGTATATTTTTTCACCTGAAGGATTAGACTTGGTTTTGTTGTGTAGGTCATTCTTGGCTATAATCCTAGCTCTTTGACTTCCAATATATATTCCAAGGCATTCTTTAAAGTACATACTACTAAATCTTACATGATCCTGACTATGCCTTCACAGTATTTAAATGGCTTCTTTCTGTCTGCTTGAAGTATGTTTTCTTTGACTTGGAAGCTCTGGAATTTGGTTGTAATATTTCCAGAGAGTTTTCATTTTGGGATCTCTTTCAAGAAGTGAATTGTGAATGCTTTCCATTACTATTTTAACCTCTAGGTCTAAGATATCAGAGCAGTTTTCCTTTTAATTTCTTGAAGTATGGTGTCTAGGCTCTTTTTTTGATCACGGCTTCCGAGTAGTCTAGGAATTCTTAAATTTTCTCTCCTCAATCTGTTTTCCAGGTCAGTTGTTTTTCTGATGAGATATTTCACATCGTCTTCTATTTTTTTCATTCCTTTGGTTTTGTTTTATTGTTTCTTGCTATCTCACAGAACCATTAGCTTCCATTTGCCCAGTTCTAATTTTTTAAGGAATTATTTTCTCCAATGAGTTTTTGTACCTCTTTTTTCCATTTAGACACTTCTACTTTTCAAGGAGTTCTTTTCTTCAAGTGAATTTTTGTACTTCTGTTTCCATTTGGTCTATTATGCTTTTAAAGGAGTACTTTTCTTCAGTTAATTTTTGTATCTCTTTTACCATTAGGCCAATTTTGATTTTTAAGGTGTTATTTTCTTCATTATTTTTTGTTCCTCCTTTACCCAGCTGTTAATTGTCTTTTCATAATTTTCTCTCATTTCTTTTCCCAATTTTTCCTCCACCTCTCCTATCTCTTTCTTTAACTCTTCCAGGAATTCTTATTGAGCTTATGTCCAATCAGTATTTTTCTTTAAGGCTTTGCTTGTAGACATTTTCATGCTGTTATCTTCTGAGTTTGTGTCTTGGTCTTCCTTGCCACCATAGTATTTATGGTCAAGTTTTTTGTTGTTGCTGTTGTTTGCTCATTTTTCCAGTATATTTCTTGACTTTGAAATTTTTGTGAAAGTTGGGCTCTGCTCACCTAGGGGTAGGGAGGCCTTGTCCCAAAAATCAGGCTTTTTTTTTTTTTATGCTGCTGTTTTCAGAGCTAGTTCTGGAATTCTGCAAGTTTTAGGTATTTCTAAAGTGGTATTATCCTGGGAGGAGTGTGGTCACTGTTCTCTTAGTCCATGCTCTGGTCTTTACCCAGGAAGAGTCCCTGCCCCCTCTGCATTCATAAGTGCTAATTCTTCTCTTTGCGCTGGAACTGTGACCAGGTCCCCTGCTCTCCTGAAGCCACAAATGCTAACACTCCTCTTTGTCTTGGAACTGAGACCTGGACTCCTGCTCCCTTGTGACTGACCACAAGTGCTCCTCCCTACCCTAGAACTGTGACCCAGAACTGCTATTGGCAATGGAGTTGCTCATCAGCACCAATTGCATCCAGTGCCAGAAAAGGTGTCTCCTATAATCTCTTTCTGACTGGTTGTCTGATGCCCTTACAATCTCAGCGGTGAAAGCTCCCAAAGCTGCTGCCACTGTTGCAATGCCCCTGGTGCTAGCACCATGTGAACTGTGCTCTGAACAGACCTCCACCCTGGTATCACAGACCTTTCCTGCTGATCTTCCCAGTTTTCTTCACCCTGAGCTTTTGTTGGATTTACCATGCCAAAGTTTGATTTGGGATATTATTTTATTTTTTTT
>CM053583.1:291648762-291678086 GCA_028627135.1 Pseudochirops cupreus
TTTTCCATCTGGCAAATTTGACTTTTTAAGGCATTCTTCTCCTTGTTGGCTTTTTGGGCCTCTTTTGCCATTTGAGTTAGTCTATTTTTAAGGTGTTATTTTCTTCAGTCAGGTTGCTGACTGTCTTATCATGATTTTCTTGCATCATTCTCATTTCTCTCCCCAATTTTTCCTCCACTTCTCTTATTTGGTTTTTAAAAACCTTTTAAAACTCCTCTATGGCCTCTATCCACTTCGTATTTTTCTTGGAAGCTTTTGGTGTGGGAGTTCTGACTGTGTTGTCTTCCTCCCATTCCATGCTTTGGTCTTTTTTGTCCCCAAAAAAGGAATCTAGGGTTTGATTGCTGGGCTTGCTTTGCTTCCTTTGCCTGCTCATGTTGCCAGTCAGTTACTTGGCTTTTGGGCTTAGTAGTAAAATTCTGCTTTCAGAGGGGAGAGCTCTGTCCCAAATCTCTAGGATTTTCACAGCTGCCAGAGCTATTAGGAGGCCACTGTTTTTTGCAGCCCTCACCAGCTTTGGCTCACTGAAAACACACCTTAGGACCACCACCCAAAACAGCAATCCAATTCAGGCAGCTCAAAGAAAGAGCACTTAGCCTGTGAATGATTACTTGGCCCCCCTGCAATCTGCAGGCCGGGAGCATCTAAAGCAGCCACGTGGAGGCGGCTGCTGGGCTGCCACTTCAGACTGCTGCTAGCTCTGGAGGCAATTTGGCCAGACCATCTCCCCCAAATTTAGCCAAATTCCACTGACCTTTTCCCTTTGTCCATGGCTCTTGTGGGTTGGTAATTTTGGAAATTGCCACAGCTGCTGATGAACCACTCTCCTGAACACTACAGCTGCAGCTTCTCCTGGACCCCCGGGGGCTGAAACTGCACTGGCCTGGGCTCTGCTTCCAGCCACTGTGATGACCGCCTGCCAGGCTGCCTTCAGGGGGAACTTTGTTATTCTGTCATTTTTGTGGAGTCTGGAGCTCTAAAATTTGTTTAGAGTCATATTTTATAGGTATTTGAGGTGGTATTGGGGGAGCTTGTGGAGTTCTCCTGTTTCTACGCTGCCATCTTGACTCTGCCCTCCCAGGGGCATTATTTTAAAGTTGTTTGAAGAATATTAAGAGAGTTCAGTTGGGTTGCTGCCTCTAATTCACTCTCTTAGCTCCACCTCTCTGCTCTCTTCTTTTTAATCAGATCAACTAAGATTTTGTCAATTGTATTAATTTTTTCAAAGAGCTAGTTTTTTGTTCTATTTATTGTTTCTATGGATTTTTTGTTTATTTGGGTTTTTTTTTCCAATTTATCCATTACATTTAAAGTTATAAGAATTAGGTTTATATTTTCCTCCATGCCACTAAAATTTATTTTCAAGTTGTAATTTCACCCCCTGTTCTGCTGTAAACACAATATTGTGTTTCTTCAGTTACTTAACTTTAGTCTTTTTTTTTTAAGGTGGTGTGTTCCCACTGGCTTTCTTCCCAAAAAGACCCAAAAAGACCCAAAAAGTCTATCAAAATTGGTCCTCACACACTGTGGCTATTACTGTCTACAATGTTCTCCTGGTTCTGCTCCCCTCACTCAGCATCAGTTCATATAAGTCTTTCCAGGTTTCTCTGAAGTCTGCTTGTTCATCATTTCTTATAGCACAATAGTATTCCATTACATTCCTATACCAAAACTTGTTTAGCCATTTCCCAGTTGATGGACACTTCCTTGATTTCCAGTTCTTGGCTACCACAAAAAGAGCTGCTATAAATGTTTTTGTACGTGTGGATCCTTTTCCCATTTTTATGATCTTTTTGGGATACAGCCTTAGAATTAGCATTTCTGGGTCAAAATGTATGCACATTTTTATAGCCCTTTGGACACAGGTCCAAATTGCTCTCCAGAATGGTTGGATCAGTTTACAACTCCACCAACAATAAATTAGTGTTCCAACTTTCCCACATCTTCTCCAATATTCATCATTTTCCTGTTTTGCCATGTTAGCCAATCTTGATAGATGTGATGTGGTACCTCAAAGTTGTTTTGATTTACAAAAGACAGAATTTCTAAAGGGCTATAAAAATGATAGACTTTAGCCCTTCTCGGCAATGCAAGGACCTAAAACAATTCCAAAGGAAACACAATGGAAAATGCCAGCCACATCTAGAGAAAGAACTATGGAGTCAGAATGAAGAACAAAGCAGACTATTTTCATTTTTGTTATGTTTTATTTTGGGTTTTTTTCTTTCTCATGGTTTTTCCAATTTGTTATAATTCTTCTATGCAACATGACTAATGTGAAAATGGGTTTAATAGGAATGTATGTGTAGAGCCCATATCAGACTGCAAACCATCTTAGGGAGGAAGGGAGGATGGAAGGGGAGAAAATTTAAAATTTATGGGACTGAATGTTAAAAACTAAAAATAAATAATTTAATTTTAAAAAAAAATAAATTCTATCTTTGCCACAGAGCTTGCTCCCTCACTTGTCATGTATAGGTCTGTCAATGGCCTACATGGTCATACTGGTCCCACAGGAAGATTATTTTGACAGATGTATAGAGAATCGGATGGGAGGATGGGAGGTTGGGAATAGAAAAACCAATAAAAGGTTCAGTGTTACAAGAGAAGTGAGAAGTAATGAGATCCTGAAGTAGGGTGACTGGTGGCCACATGGACTGAGAGTGGGGACATGATATGAAAAATATTGTTGAAATAGAATTAACAAAGCTTGATTCAAAATAGCTGGAAAAGGACAGAAAAGAGTCAAGGATAACTCCAAAGTTACAAACCTGGATGACTAAAGAATGATTGTTGCCATGAAATAGGGAAACTTGTAGGAGAAGTAACTCTGAGTGAGAAAGATAGATATCATTTTGGACACATTGGGTTTGAAATGCCACTGGAGATGTCCAGTAGGCATCTAGGAATGTAGGACTGGAGCTCAGGAAACATAGCTGGATACATAGGTTTGGGAGCCATCTGTAAAAGGTTGATAACTGGGGAAGTCAAAGGCAGGTCTCTCTGGGGCTTCCAGAGTGGAGTCCTAAGATATACTTCTGAAAGGACCCTAGAAATCATCTGTTCAGAAAAGACTACAAAACATAAATGTTGAGAAAGAATAAGCTTTCTCTCGACTACAGAACATGAATGTTGAGAGAGAATAAGCTTTTTCTCCCCTACTCTCCCCTCATCAGGTTGTGCCTGAGGATTTCCAAATCCTGTAACAATAATGTGTTCCAAAGCAGGGCTACTACTTAATCCAGTCACACTAACCTTCCACCTATCCCTCACCCTGGGGTTGTAACCTATAGTCAAAGTCATACCCAACATTCCTTTTGCATAGCCTTTTACTCATTACTTAAGACCAGGTCCAAACCAGCTGCCCTAAAGCACAGAGTTGGCATTCATCGGCTTGTCAAGGGTAGTAGAAATCTTTGCTCCTCCTTTTGACCAATAAGGGGGTGGGCAGGGGAAGGTAGTTAAGGGAGGTTAGTGTGTGAGACACCCAACACAGGAACTGCTGCAAACCACTTGGCTGAGTGGAAGGGATTGAGACATGTACTTACTGGGGCTGCTACTGCTAATGCTGCTGTTACCACCCCTGTCTCTCCAAAATGCACACCAGTCAGAGACTAAGATTGCCATGGGGAAAGTGATCCTTTCTGCCTTGGAGAAAGCCACCTCCTATGTGGAGAAGAGATACAGGGAATTTAATTTGGATTCATTGGTGGGATTTTTGATGCTAAAAGGTAAGGTGATTTTTTTCTTTTACACAGGTTGGCTAGCAACTGAAATTGTTTTCACACCTTTCTGCTGATGGTCAACCTTGGGGACAGGAGATGATCTGGAATTGGACCTTCTAAATTTGAAACTTAAGAAAAGTACATGTCTCTTGATCATTTGGAGTCCCTGGCCTTGCTTCTTTTACCTTTCATAAATACAAGGAATTTTAAGAAACCAGAAAGAAAAAAATGGGAAATAGGTCCTTAAAAAATGCTGTAGGCCAACCAAGTAAATCGGGGTAGGTGGTCTCTGTGGCTCATTTTCTTTCAGCATTGTACTAACAAGATGGGAAATTTTTTAAAACTATTCATGTGAAGAACCCATAATAAGGCTCAAAGAGGAAAGAGAAGGTTCTCTCGGCAGACTCCGCAGGCTACTTAGGCGGTCTAGAAAAGGTGGTAACATGGTAGAAATTTCTTGATTATGTTTAATGACTTTTTATATGGAGAATGAGGAACAATAGCAATCCTGGAACCTAGTTCAATTTTCCTTATTCATCTGGGGGGTAAATAAGCAATGATCTTTTTCTGAAGCCTCTGAGAGAAAAAAATAAAGTTGAACTCTAATACTGTTTCATCCTTCAGTTATCTAGAAATCCTATCCCTCAAATTTACAGAAGTCAGTCATGAGCCTCCCACATATGACTTCATTTATTTTCACAGCTGTGTTCTATGAGAAAAGGGCCACTTATTTTTTGGAAAATTTTTGAAGGGAAGAAGGGAGTTGCTATTGGAACGCACTTTCCTTGTTTCCAGTCCCTTTGTCCCCCTTGCCTTCTAACCAATCAGGAAGCTGAATTGTAAAATGGGGTGAGGATTGGTACCTCCTTTCTGGGGTAGAGAACTAGAAAAATAATGGTGAAATTTTAGGGAAAGTAGTTTTGAAATGAGACTCAGAGACATTTCTCTGAATCAGGAGAATCAGAGCATATGTAAGGAATAAGATCTGATTGACAGCCCTGCCCTGTTCCTTCACAGTACAGCTAAAAGGTATCCTGGAAAAATGGGCCCATGACTCTGACCTGAAACCACTGAGTTTGATTGTCAAGAAGATAATAAATAAGTTGACGCTAATCATCCCCAGAGTCAAAACTTTCCTCAAAATTGTTGACTTCAAGTACTTAATAGGTAAGATGGGTAAAGTCAGAATTTCTTCAGTAACAAAAAATTTGAAAATATTTTGTCGTTCTAGAGATTATTTCTTAGACAAACTAGTCTAGCTTCCATGCTTAAATGATTATGATAAACCTATGGAATTGAGTGGACAAATAGCTATGCAGCCTCTTGACATATTACCAGGAGCATAATACTAGCCTGAGAGGCAGTAGTAGAAATCTTCTCCAATCACAATTGCTTCAGATACTAAAATATCCCTCTGGCAGTTCTGAAGAAATGGCCCAGGTTGGAAGCCCAGCATTGAATAAAATCATACTTAATGTCACCCTGAGTAGACATTCTAACTATGATCAGTGAAAGGAACCCTCACTTTCTAACCAAACTTGGAGTCCCTGCTTTGTTTTTGTTTTGTAATTAAATTTTTCCCAGTCATTACTGGAGGAGATAGACCAGAAATATTCTCTGGGACTTAATGTGCCCATTATGAACCTCTTCCTGTTAATGAGAATTATATTTCCCAATTGATTTCAAACCAATATTTTGAAGGGCCAGTATTGTCCATAAGTCCCAAGCTATTTGCCTTCAGGGTGGTATGTGAGGGTGCCATGGAAAGAATATAAGCTCTGGGGGCAGAGGCTTTAAGTTCAAATCCTGACTCTAACACTTAGTGCTTGTGTGATCTTGGAGAAATCAGTTTAACCTCCCTAGGACTTACTTTCCACCTCTGTAAAATTGTGGAGGTTGAACTAGCTGTTCTTTGAAGTCATTGCTAGTTCCAAGGTTATGATCTTTGATCCTTGTAGGATCTATGATGTTACAAGAAATCTGAGTATGAGATAGGTATGTCTAGCACATCCGTGGAATAGAAATCAAATTCTCAAACCAATATATATTGGACTATGTGGTAACTGAAGTCCTTTCCAACCCTCATATTCTATGATTCTATGAGAGCCATTGTCAGTCAGGCAAGAAGCATTTATTAGGTGCTTATTTTGTGCCAGGTACTGGGCACAGGGTCTTTATACTGGGAATACAAAGCCAAAAAATGTGTTCTCTGAAGCCAAGAGCTAACATTCTAATGCCTACTATGTGCCAGTCATTGTTCTAAATGCTGTACAAATATCTTCTCATTTAGTCCTCACAACAACCCTGGCAGGTTGTTGTTATTATCCACATTTTATTGAGGAGGAAAATTATGCAGAGACGTTAAGTGACTTGCCCAGGGTTAAAGAACTAATAAGTGTCTAAGGAGAGATTTGTACTCATCTTCTTGAATTCAGGCTCAGCATTCTACCCACTGTGTCAAATAGTTGCCCCAATTATGTACAAACAAGATGGGTAAGTGGAAGTTAATCTTAAAGAAAAAGAAATGGAGCAAAGGCAGGGAGCAGGAAGGGATATACGAGAAAAGGCACAGATTTGTCAAAAGTTATATAAGATTACTTTTTTTACAGTATCACTAATCAAATCTTACCCTTTCACTCTGACAGAATTCCAAGAGATTCTACAGCCAGAATTTTGGAAGCTCCCTCTTTCATGGAGTAACACAAACTCCACTATGATCTATTCCAAGTTTAACAACTCAAAACATTTTTCAGAAAAATTAAGTGATTCTTGCATGACACTTTTACTAGGAACCACGTGAGTTTGGTCCTTTTTCTTTCTTTCCTGGATAGAAAAGTATTAATAGTCACCTTTCCCAGACAAATTCTTCTAACAGTACCTGCTTTCATTTCTATGTGCTATTCAAGCCCATGTCCAGTTCCCATAATGGCAACAAGAGCCTGTGCCAGCATGGCCAGGCCTATAGCTCTCCTGAACTTGATTCATTGTTTTCCTCATATAACACCCTGGAACTGCTTGCTCCCCAGAAAGAACAGTAGGCCATGCAATGTCACTACATTCTGCACAGGACTCATGACTGCACCTAGACAAAGTGGTGAAGAACTGGTTAAACAGCTCTCCTACTTCCAAATAGCCAAAATGGTAAGTGCCCAGTATGTCACTTCAGAGAACCAGAAAGCTAGCCAGCAGCACCACATATTGGACAAGTATTTTACTGGGGTTAAAAATCAGAACAAATATATTTTTCCCTTTAGTATGTAGCTTGTTGTCCATATTTTTCCTTATCTATAAGAAACCTTAATCTCCTTACAAGCAGATTCCAACTTAGAGCATTAACTTATTCATAATTATTTATATCTTGCCATGTTAGCAAGGATCTCTCTACTACTTTTTGGACTAGTGGAAAGAAAATAAGACCTTTTCTGTCTTCTTTCCTTCTGCTCCTCTGAATCCATCTGATGCTACTGATCCAAAATTAGAGGTAGGGACAGTAGTCAATATTAAGTATTTTAAATTGTTTTTAAAAATTCAAGAACTCAGCTGGCATAGAAAGAATTAGCTGTTTGTATTTGACAAAAATGGAAATAAGTAAGTGAGTAAATGGCATCTGGGTCTTTGTACTAATTCTCTCTCAGACCCTGCTATAGCTGTTCTTCCAAAAGGTAAGAAAGGTTTATTCTGAGATAACACTACACTTACAGGTACTGATGAAACAATCAGGGAGACTTTTGCAAAAAGAATCTGAGCAAAAGACTATGCCTTAAATGCAGTGACAATTTAAAAATCCATCTCAAAAATATAACTTTTGCATATAAGAACTGCTACTAATTGCTACTAGCAATGCTCATTTCGATGCTTTCTGGTTGTCTGTTCCTTAGAAAGAATGCTCAAATGATCTGTTCCTCCATTCAAAATACTACATGGACATCTTTTGTTCTAACATTATGGAATTGAACTTGAAAATGGAAAAAAATGGATCCTTGTTTGAAAATAGAAGTATCTTCATGACAAATAGTATGAACTGCCTTCCATTCTACAGATAAGTGCAAATTATCTTCCTTGCCCTTAAGTAAAGACAAAAACATGTGTACATACACACGTTCTGCCATTGTCACAACCCTGCTCCCCTAAACTACCTAAAGAATTTTTAATTGACAAGCATCAAAACCCCAGGGATTAAGTAAAACCAAATGTTAGAGGCTCTTTGGCTTCAAAACCAAAATCTCATCAGGACTTTCCATCACACAGAGAATCTATGAATTTCATCCAACATTGAAAGCTCTTCATGGATTAAAAGCTATGCCTCCTGTTGCTGTAGAAAAGAGGTAGTCTTCACTACCAGCCAAGAGTCCCAGAGGTTCAACAGATTCAGTATTACTCAGCTTGGTACTGAGCCCTGGGAACACAGAAGGCATGCAAATGGGAACAGAGACAGGTTTATGGGAAGGACTGTCAAAGGCACCCAGCATGTTGCGAAGATGACTAATCCCATCTTCTTTTCCTCAGTCATGCTGTGTGGATTTTCTGGGTATTCAGATTTCTACAAAATCCAATGGATTAGGACTATTCTCAACTGGCAGAATGCTGAGGAAGGATGCTATTGGAAGATTTGTAAGTAAAGTTGACTGCCATGGTGGTAGAGAAGTTGAGGAGTTAGAGAAGATCCAATGCAATCTGGCATATTCCATCAGATGAAGTTGTAGCATCAGGCCCTTGGAATCCTTAGAAATATCAAATGCCATTTCCTCAAACATTTAATAGGGTGAGCTTGAGGATGTGTGTGTGTGTGTGTGTGTGTGTGTGTGTGTGTGTGTGTGTGTGTATGTTGTATATTGTGTTGGGAAAGTAGAACTATTAAGAGTAAGGGAAACTGGTGATTAGTAAGGATTACAGAGATTTGCATTTAAACACACACAATAAACAGAAGATCTGGAGATAAAGGCTAAAATATGCAAAGCTCACCAAATGGGATCTAGTTAGCTACCTAAAAGGCCAATATGATACAGAATACACAATAACCTTTCTGGAAGTCGGATTCTGAATTATTGACTATGTCCCTAAGATATAAATTAGACAGTCTGTGGGACCTAGTTGTCAGTTACACTGCCTTCTACCTTACTCATGTCCTCTTTGATCGTTACATTTTTGAAAACCAAGCAGAGAGAATGGCTTCCTGTAAATACAATAAATGACAGTGAAGAAGGAGTCAGGTCCTCCTCTGAATTCTGAAGAAAACAGTAAAGCTGTTTCCGTCACACTCACATCTTGACATCAGAGGTAGTCTTAGTTCCATGGTGGGAAATGAAATACACAGCTCCTGGATATACAGAGAAGAGGCCTGAGAGACAGCACAGATGGCATTCCACCCTATATAAGGTAGTCCCATCTAATTTTTCACAATAACATCAATGACAAATTACAGCCAAACCCCACCACTAAGTCACAAAACCTTGCTCTAATACTGCTGGACAAATCACCAATTTCTAACATCGTTTCTATGAAACACTCCTCTATAATGCCATTTCTCTTAATACCATCTTTATGGAGAATGAATAAAAGGCATTAAGTGAGTGTAGGCCTATACTCACTACTGAAAGAAAGAAATAGTAGGGTTAGCATTAGGGTTATAGTCTCTAGAACTCTTAAGACGAAAGAGCAACAAATTTAAGAGCAAGTGATCACTGTGGGTGAGCAACTTTTGAGGAAAAGATTTTATTTGGAGTATTATGATGATGACAACTATCACACATCATAAACTCTTACCAACTGCCGATAGTGCAATAAGGCCTTCACAAACATCACAACAGAGACCTGCCTCTATGCTTGGTGTCCATAATCTTTATCCAAGGGACAGATAAGACCTAACCTTATGAGAGGAGAAATACTTTCAGGGAAGCAAGAAACTGAGCTCAGGGCTTTAAAATGGAGTTTCTAAGTTGAAATGAATCAAATGGAGGTTGTAAGAGGAATTGACAATAAGGATGAATTTTAAGGAAGAGGGAAAACTGTGGGAGAAGCAAAATAATTCTACAACACAAGGAAAAAGACACAATCCCTCACATTTACATAGCACTATAAGGTCATCGTCAGGAGAGGAAGCATGTTTTAGAAGTGAAAAAATACAAGACATTTCCCCCAAGTCAGGAATGATGGAGAGGAGCATAGAGGAAGAGAAAAGAATTTGTATACATTCATGATATTCTTTTCTATTTCTTCTCTCTTTAGTTATCGTTGGAAACCGGCAATCAATGAGAGGCAATCGCCTTGAAGGTAAATTATTAAAAACAAATTATATGTATGTATTTCAAGTGTATGAAAGAAGACGTATAATATATATGTATATGTATGCATATGTATGTATGTATGTTGAATTTCCTCTCCTGAAAATATACATTTAGGCTACAGTCTTTAGGAAAAAAGTGAAGGGGAAACCATCTTCATCAGTGTCAGGGAGTCCAGAAAACTAAAGGATGAAAGACTTGGGTATGAAAAAGTGGCAAAGATTAAATACTTGCTGCAATTTCCTATTTCTCTAACAATCTGATGTAGTGTGTTATTTTTTTACCCCAAAATTTTATTTTGACGTGAGTCTAACGTTCACCAGAACACAGAGAATAGAGAAAAGAAACAAAAACATATCATAAACTTTAATATTGAAACAAATACAAATTAGAAAGAAAAAAAGCAAGTTGTGTCACAGCAGAATATGAGAAGATTCAGAATATTTAACAAAAAATTTTCATTTCAAGAAAGCTTATGTGGTAAATAATATTCATTGCATTGAGAGTTGTCCATCTTTTCTTTGCTTCCCTGTGAGTTTTCTTTTGTTCTTTGTTGTGTACTTTATTTTGTTCTTTTTTTCCCTCCCTAGGTCAGAATAAAGTTTAGATATGTTTCTCTATAGCTATAAATCTATACATACCCTCCCCACCCTACCCCGGAAGGCGACAATAAAGTTTAGATGTTTCTCCATAGCTATAGGTATACACACACACACACACACACACACACACACACACACACACACACACACACACACACACACACATATATATACTCACATATGTAGACATATACTTTCCCATACTTATTCTACTCCTGATCTTTGTTTTTATGTATATGCATATCTTTTGTTTCTATCCCTCCTGCCTCCTCTACTTTACTTTTACCCACTACCTTGCCCTCCTATGACTTGCCTACCCTCCTCCAAGGATACCTTCCCCATCCTTCTATTCCCATAAATCTAAACACCCTTCTATACCCCTATTTACCTATTTCCTCACCCTCCCCTCTAAAGATCCCTCGCTTGTCTTCTTCCCCATCCCTATGTCCCTACCATTTTATTTCTTCTGAATTTAGAAGACTTCTATACTCTTTTAAATATATATGTATTGTTCCCTCTTACATCCATTCCCAATGAAGGTAGGTTACCAGAACTACCAGTCTTCCTCTCCCATCTAATTCCTGTGTATCAATTCTTCCTCTTGCACACCTCATTTGTATAAAATGATTACTCTTTTTAGCTGTTCCTAAGTGGTTTTACTTTTTAAATTCATATCATACTCAGGTTTTCCCCAATCTTTCTAATGAACTACCCAATTATTAATAAGAATCTTAAGACATACATTTTACATATATAAAAAGTAAACAGTCTGTCCTTATGGATCCCTTATAATCAGTCTTTATTATGTACCTTATATTTATATTGGTTCTTATATGTTGAATCATCTATTAAGTTCAGAATCTTTTTTAACAAAGTCTTGAAAGTCTGAGAGTTTACCAAATGTCCATTTTTTTTTCATTCAAGATAATAGTCAACTTTGCAGGGTATGATATTTTTGGCCAGAGTCCCAGTTCTTTTGCTCTTTGATATGTTGTGTTCTAAGACCTGCAGTCCTTTAATGTCTCTGCTGCTAGGTCTTTTGCAATTTTAATTGTGGAACCATCATATTTAAATTGTTTTAATCTTGATGCTTTTAATATTTTTTCCTTGTGCTGGGGATTTTGGAATTTGATTATGATATTCCTATGAGTTTTCCTCATAGGATCTCTTTTAAGTGGTGACTAATGAATTTTTTTCTATTTCTACTTTCCCCCCTTGTTCTAATACTTCAGGACAATTTTCTTTAATTATATCTTATATTATCGTATCAAGATTCTTTTTTTGATGGTAACTTTTAGTTAGTCCAATTCTTCCCAGAATCCTCTTCTCTTTTCTTAGCAATTTATTTTCAGGTTTTAGGTTTGAGCAAAGTAGAGCCCTGTTTGGTTGTCTTAGTCAGCATTTCTCTAAGAAAGACTATTGTTTTTAGTGGTCAGAGCAGTTTAAAAAAGGGAACAAAATCTAGACCTTTTCAAGACCTCAGTCCTCATTGGCCATCCCTAGTCCATCCCTATATCAAAGAATCTCTGTTTTAATGTACTTGACTGTGATCATACAGTCTGTGCTTAAACACTTCCAAGGAGGGATGATTCACCAGCATGTGAGGAAGTTTTTCTTGGTGTCAAGCTTACATCTGTCTCTTTGGAATTTCCATCCACTGCTCCTGCTTCTACCCTCTGGGGCCAAGTAGAACAAGTCTTTTCCCTCCTGCATATCACAGTCCTTCAAACAGATATGATAGATATCATATCCTCCATCCCAATTCTTTTCTTCTCTAGACTAGGCATGCTCAGTTCCTTAAGCCTATCCTCATGTGTCATGGAGATAGGCCTTCACCATTCCTACTGGGCTTATCTGAGTACTCTCCAACTAATCAATGTCCCTCTTAAACTCTGTTACCCAGCGCTGAATACATTTTTCCAAATGAGATCTGAAAAGATCCCAGTGGAATTCTCACCTCCATATTCCAGGAATCTCTGCCTCTCCTAACGTTGCCCAAGATTGCATTAGTTTTTTGGGCTGCCACATCCTGCTTTTGACTCATATTGAGCTTGCTGTACACTAAAACACCCAGATTCTTTCCAGAACACCTGCTGTCTAACCACGTTGTCCACATATTATATTGTTGAAGCCGATTTTTTTTAACCCAAGTGCAAAATTTTATACTTCTCCTTATTGAATTTCATCTTATTAGATTTAGCTCAATGTTCTCGCCTTGGATCCCAACTCTGCCATTCATCTCATTTTGGTGTCTTCCCTAAATACAGTGAATATGGTCTCTATTTCTTTACTGAAGTCATTAATAAAAATATTAAATAGAATAGGCTCAAACACAGATCCCTGGAGTACTGCACAAGAAATCTTCTGCTATGGTGACATTGAACCAAGAGTGTGCTGGTAAATGTTTAACAATCAGACTTTCCAGGAAAAAAAATGGATTCACATGCTTTTAAATTTAATCTACATCATTAACACTTTCTCAAATCTAAATAATCAACAACACAGTACATCAAGCCCTGACTTGTATTAATTGAACATTTCTGAGTTGTAAATGCTTACAATGAAAATTTAACAAGTTCTTCCAAGTTGGTGAAAATTGGTTCCAATACACTCTTGCAGTAAACTATTTACAAATGTTATTTTAGTCTGCAACCCAGTGAGTTCCAAATCCATTTGATTATATTATTGTCTAATCCATATCACTCCATTCTCTATAACAACAGTATGAAATATTTTGACAGAAGTTTTGTTAAACTGAGGAGAACTAAGGCTATAGCATTCCCTTCATCTACTAATTCAATAATCCCATGCAAAAAGGAAATAAGGATAGTCTGGCATGACCTCTTCTTGACAAGACAAACTAGTCTTTTGTAATCCCTTTCTAGAGGTTTTGAAACCATCTCTTTAGTGATCCATTTGAGAATAATTCCAGGAATCAAGTCAAATTCACTGGGCTAAAGTCTGAAAATTCTTTTTTTTTTTAAATTGGGAAAATACTTGTTCCTTTCCAACCATGTGGTACATTTCCCAATTTTCATGACCTTTCAAATATTGCTTACAGACAGTGATGTTGTTCCTTTACAATTTCAGAATTTCATTCTTGAGCATCTCTCATTCCTCCTGGATTAATTTCTCTGAAAGCATTTTGCTCCATGGGCTCTTATCTATCTTTTTTTCTGAACCCTTTGAAAACTGCTTTTCTAAAACCTAGAGTATGCCTAGATATTTTCTCCTCTATTACAAACTCTAGGATAGAGTGGTGACTTCCCCTAATATTCCCATTATTTCCACCCCAGCAACCACTTCCTCTCCATTAGTGAAAATAAGATCCAGAACAGAATTTCTCCTCATGGCTCCTCTATTTCGTGAAGGATAAAATTATCAATCAGGAAAGTCAAGATATTATTAGCTGCTCTTCTTGGCATAGTATGATAGCTCCAGCATATGACTGTATGATTGAAGCCTCTCATCACTCTGTCATAACTCTGTACCAGGTTTGTGATCTATTCCTCAAACTCCTTCCCTATTTCCTCTTTATTTTCAGATATAACATGGTATATTCAAATGACAAAAATTTCTTTCATTTTTCCATCCTTTGACTTCACCCAAATACTCTCTACCATGCTTTTTTCCCTCCAGTTTCTGGATTTCTTCACATAAGTATATATTATTAATATACAATACTACTGCTCCCTTACTTCTGTTTCTTTTTTAAAAGGTAGATACATTCTTAGACATAGTCTAGTCAAAGGTTTTAACCTACCAAGTCTCATAAATATCTATGAGGTCACTTTTGCCCTCTTGCATCAGGACCCTTAATTTCTTGCTTCTTTTAAACATATAAGTTCATTTAGTATTGTGGAAACAGAAGAAAGAATGTAGGATTGGGACAGAGGAGCATGACAATTTCCATTCTTTCCATTTTTGCATGAATCTGGACTCCAGCCTCCTCTTAGTTTATGTAAAATGGGAGAACAGCTTTGGCTCCATCATATCCTAGGGGAAATTGTTCAAATGAAAAAATACATGTATGTGCACAGTTGAAGATGAAAAACCCTTCTAAATAAAATGAGACATTATCACATGAAGTTAAATGTCCGTACCTGAAGCTGAATAAATGAGTGATTACATCAATGTGGAACTATGGTAATTCTCAGCTCTTCCAAGTTAGTTGAATTGACTCCAGCACACCCTTGCATTGAACTATTTGCAAATGCTTTTTGAGTCCAACATCCAGCAAGTTCTGAATCCATCTGACTATATTACTGTCTAATTCATATTACTCCATTCTCCACAATAATAGTATGAAATATTTTGTCAGGAGTTTTGCTAAACTCCAGATAAACTAAGTCTATAAGTCCTGAAGCAGCAATGAAAAGCATATCTTATGTATAGTCTAACAAGATTATTTCTCCCTAGGCTGGTGTTCTTCCATCAATACAGCAGCAGCAGTTGCTTCATTGGGTGGCTTTCTTTATTACTTTACAGAAAATTCATCAACCATCAATAAGCCTCATTAATGCCTTACAACAGCCAATCAGCAACTAAAATGGATAATTCCGTATATGATAACCCTTTATGTTCCCTTGGGTCCTGAGTTTGCATATGTTTGCAAGGAAAGAGATCAGAAAAGTACAGCAGATTAGAGAAACTTTGTGTTATTTTCTAAATCAAGGCTAGTAAAGAAAAAGGAAGGAGAAGAATAACATTATTAATTGTATCCAGCAAAATGATTCCATGAATGATCCCCAGGAATAATCAAAGTCAGTTGGACTCAATCAATATTAAGCACCTTTATGTGCAGAGAACTGCAGTACTTTCTTTTCTTAACTCCTCTTAATATAATATCCCTGGAAAGCTAAATTCTGGTCATCCCATGCCAGGAAATTCTGAGGTGGGGGATTCTTAGGCTTTATAAATCTCCACCTATCACTGACTAGAAGATATTACATATGGTTGGTAAATAGGTCACTGTGGTAAATACCAAGAATAGGATACCACAGTGATCATAGTTAAAAGTACTCACTTACTAAGATAGCTCCTCCAACCCAAATATTTCCATCTCACAGCCCTTTTCACAATTAATGGTATCTGATTTCAAATTATAAATGCTTATTCACAATGCCCACAAATAAGAATTCTTATCTTAATGGATTTACCAAACAGGGACTATTAAAGACTTCTTCATACTCTCTGCTCTGCTGATGATCCCCTTTGGGGACCCTAAGTATTATTTAATAGTCTTCCACAACTTAGCTCTTCTGCTTCCACAATGTGTGTACCTATCTTTAGGGATAATCAGTTTTATAGAGTCATATGTCTAGACTAATAAATTAAATTTGCATTCAATTAATAGTGTGGGTTTTTCCAATTTAAGATGAAGCCAGAAATTTGGAAAAGGCTTGTGCTTTCAGAATCCACAAATTTCATAGTAATATGTGAAAGTATATTTAGGTGTCAATTGTTCAGTGTGGGAAATTCAACCTTCTCTGATAATAATGGTCCAAAAATAGCACTTTTATTCAAGAATGCATCTTCTAATACTAAATTCAAATCCAAATATAATGAAAGTGCATCTGAATTCCTTTGACTGAAGTTCTCAAACCTGTTATGTCTCCTATGGACACTGTAGGAGCCAAAGGATGTGTCCATGGGCTGTCCCTGGGACTGGTCATTCACAGCCAGTGGCTATTAGGTGTTTGAGAATCAGACTCCAGAGTCTCATGACTAAAAGATACCTTTAAAGTCCATTTAATTTTTCTCCAAGATGGATCACACTTAAGCCATTACCAAATGATAAAAAGTTATTCTTTAGTGAGTAACCTCCTTAGGAGTTTTCATCATCTTTCTTAGTTATTATTCATTTCTAATTTAAATCCTGTCACCCTCCAGATCCATTGCAAGATGAAAAAAGTTGGTCACCATCTTCTGTAATTGAGAATCAAAACTAAAACATCATTTACGTCTTTCTAAGTTGAATCAATCCCAGGATTTTTTTATCCTTATACTTGAGGTGTTATTCTCTATTTTTAATCATCTTTATAGAACTCTTCACCCTTTTCATATGCCTCTCAAAAGAGCATACTCAAGAGAAATGCTCTTGACAATTTATCTGATTGACTTGACTGATTGTTGATCTAAGTTGACTTTGGGGAAATCAGTGGCTCTAATACACACATAGCATCTGCATATAACCCAAGGCTTTTTCTCATGTTTAGACTGAAAATTAAAATTTGACTAGACAGGTATTTAACTTTTGATAAAATTGACCTGAACCCCAACCAATTAATGTAGAATTTTAATACTACCTTCCAGTCAGGGATACATCAGGTTTTCACCACAGGTTAAAGTAGTGAATGATGGAAGCTTAAGTTATTTCAGTGGGGGGCAAATGTACTCTAAAAGAAGAAACCTGAGCTCACAAGTTGTTCTAAACAAAGTTGAATCATAACTAAACCTGTGATTTGGAAAATACAAATATGCCAAAATAACTTGAATCCTAACTTGAAAGTAAATTAAAAGGAAATTTAATATGATAAATATGAATTGTCATCGGTGTTTTGATTTATAATGCCCTAAAACAAAAAGTAACCTAAAATTGTATTTTCTCTCTACTGTCCTGTAATTTGATACTTAGGATGAAATAGTAAGCTGCTCACCTTTGAAATTTATAAATAAGATTACTTAACAAGCACCTTCCATCTTTGTGATTATTAGGCTTCATTCAGTAAGAAAGAAACAGGCAAACCAGGAAGCTTTCTTTAGTAGAAATGATGCTAACTCTGGGATTAGAAGGCTTTGGTTCAGCTCTCACCTCTGATGCTTACTATGTAGCTTGACCTCTGTTTGCCTGTCCCCATCCCCCACATCTTAATTTCCTCATCTTAAAATAAAGGGGTTGTACTGAATGACTTCCAGTGTCCCTTCTAGCTCAAGATCTATGATTCATCCCATGATATAAGTTTGAAGGATGGCAGGTGGTAATGGTATTAAAAATGTTATGGAACCAACAAACTAATAAAAAGTGGGCAGTGAGTGGTTTCAGCAAAGCTCGAAGTACATATTAGAGTCAAAAGATCCGGTGAGCTTTTGATGTGGTTAGCAATAGCACCAGCACATTGGGTCCTGCCAAATGAATTTGATTCAAGTCTTCTCTCAGCCAAAGAAAAGAAAAGTTTATTAAAAGTTGGCTTGTATTGGACAAGGAACAAGTCTATGCTAGAAAATTCTATGGCACACACACACAGGGGGCAAGAAGGGTTCTTATGTATAGAAAGGTTGTGGGAGGAATCTAGGGGTGGTCTGGAAGAGGTGTTTGAGGAGGGTCTTCCAGAGGAATCAATGAGGTCAATGAGTGATTAAGGGTGGGAAGTTGCTGGAGGCTACCTGGAGCTGACAGCTGGTGGGCTAGGCCAGTTCCAGGGTGGATTGATACTTTGATAGGCTCAAAGGTGGGAAGTAGATGGACAATGGAAGGCTAGGCTAAGTAACAGAGATCTGGGCAGAGTCACAATGAAAAGCTTATGGCCTCATGCAAATACCTCATCAAGTGGGAAGAGTCAACCAGAGTTCAAGGGGATTCCCAGAGCCCGCACCTCATCATTTTCACTCATCAAACCAATACCTACCTGGGAAAAAAGCAAAATAAGCACTGAGATCTCTCTTCAGTGGAGCAATGACAACTTTTTTTTCCAATAAATGGCAACCATTAAGCTACATTCCAGCTTCCAAAATCCTAAATTGACAGTCTTTTAGAATAATTAAAATACCTATTCAGGCATTTCACAGAATAGAAAAAAATACAAAAGGGTGTGTGAGTGTATGTTTTGCCCCTTTGGAGCACTTGGGAATCGTTTCCCACCAGTGTCCCAGAGACAACTGGAAGGGAGCGTTAACATTTCACCTGGGGTTTGGGGAAATAAAATTGCATCCGCCAGGGATTGTTGGGAGCACGTTGAGAAAACTTTACGCAGGAAATGACACCTGAGCCCGAGCCTCGAAAGAAAAGAAGGAATTTGGAAAGCCCAGCAGCTGGAGGAATACGGTCCAGGCCTAGAGGACGGGGTGGGAGGAAAGGCTTCAGCAAAGCCTGGAGTCTGGAGATGGCCAGGCCTGCCGGTTCCTCTGGGAACAGCCGGTTTGGCTGGAAGGAAGGAGACAGAAAGTGATAAGGCGGAGAAGACCGAGGCGGAGCGGGGGGTGGGGTGGCATCTGTACATTCGGGCTGAACTCTGGGGTCGCCTGAGCTTTCCTGAGGTGCGCGCGCGCACACCGCGCATACTCTCCGTGACCCAGGCAGGCACGCGATGTTTCCCGCCTTGGACTAGGAGCTTTCCTCTACTCTGCATTCTTCTTGCCTGCGCTGATTTACGTAGGTCTTCGTCTCCCCCGTTACAATGTGAGCTCCCTGGGGACACGGACTATTTCTGGCTTTTTTCTCTAGTCTCCGCAGTGTTTACAACTCTGCATAAAAACCGCTTAGCAGACTGAGGGGCTGGGTGACAGGAGACGTGTCACCAGCTCGGAAACTTCCCAAATCCTATTTACTGACTGACACCTCGCGAGATCTAGGAGGAGAAGGCGGGGCGAGCCCGGCCCGGCCCCACCCCTCCACACCTGAGGTAGGCTACTGGACGCCGTGCCGGGGGGTCATGTCACGTGGACTCTCACGTGACCGATGGCCTGAGTCCAGCATGGCGGCTTCCTTAGGTCGTCCACTCCACTCTTTCCTGGTGCTGCTGGGCTGGCTCTTGGCGGCACCCCAGAGTCTTGGGCTGAGTTCTGGGTGAGTGCCGTCACCCTGGGGGGAAGGGCGGGACCGGGGTCTTGAATTTACCCCTTGGGGACAAATGAACCTGGGGGCCTTGGCCCTGCTTCCGCTGCTGCCGGCTCCTCTTGTGCTCGGTCCCCTGACACCCCTGTGTCTCGGGTCCCTTCTACGAGGCCTTGTCCCCTGGCTTCCTGTCCCCTCAGGCCCCTCTTGTGATCCCGTCTTGTCCCTACAGGGATTCCCTGAATGATGACCTGCTGATTCCCTACTCCCAGATTCGGACGCGCCTACCTCGGGACTGCCGGCCAGTCCGAAACGGGACGCGTCCTCACGAGAGCTGGCCACCACCTGCCAGGGTTCTCCCCAGTCCGGGTCCCGTCGTCCGTCAATTTGTCTCCTACTTCCCGGATTCTAGAAATGGCTCGAACAGGGCAGTGTCTGGCCACCTGACTGTAGCTGTATCGCCCTTGCATAGCTTCTCAGTACTAGAGCCTGGGGGACCCGGGGGCTGTGCTAACAGGAAACTGGTGACAGTAGAGGAGACCGCCAGGACGGCTGGCTGCATAGTGGCCCAAAACGGTGGCTTCTTCCGCATGGACACAGGAGAATGCCTAGGGAATATAGTGAGCAACGGGTATCAAGTGAGCAGCTCTGGGGGGCTGCAGAATGCCCAGTTCGGGATACGCCAGGATGGGACCCTGGTCACAGGGTGAGGGCACAGGGAACTGGGTCTAAGGGGTGGCAGGCTTCACTTGGAGGTAGAGGGACCCCACTTTGGGGAGAGAAATAAATTTGGGCAAATAAATCCCTCCAGAAATGGAGGACAGAGACTGATTATGGCACCCCTGAGATCACACCCTGCCTGCCTCCTGCCCCCAAGATGTCTTTGTCTTCACCCAGTGGAGAAACAGAATATAGCACCAAAGAGCTTCAAGCTATGACAGCTGTGTTCTGCCCATTTCCTCTGTATGCTCTCTGCCAAGGCAGAAATCAGTCTACTTCCCTAAAGCAGAAGGATAACAGTGGCAGCCTGAACTGGGGTTGTGATCCCTTCCAAAAGTTATTCCTCTTGAGTAGTTGCTTTGGTGGGTGGAGAGAGCCTTTATTCTCCCACTGTGTGGTGGTGGTGGCTGTTCCAGGTACCTGTCTGAGGAGGAGGTGCTGGACCCAAAGAATCCATTTGTACAGCTGGTGAGTGGGGTAGTGTGGCTGCTAAGAGATGGACGTGTCTACATTAATGAAAGTGAAGACACTGAATGTGACAAGACACAGGAAACAGGTGGGATTTTGGTGCGGAAATTACCTTCAATAACATGCAATTGAAGGCCTAGCAAAAGAGAATGTACATTTTTCTAGAGGAGAAAAAAAAATAGTTGAACATATGGATACCTTCCCATGCAGGCTCATTTAGCAAGTTTGTGAATGTGATATCAGCTCGGACAGCTGTGGGACATGACAGAGAGGGCCGGCTGGTACTGTTCCATGCAGATGGACAGACTCAGCAACGGGGGTAAGCAGGATCCTGGGAGTGGTGGGAGTCTGGTTGCCTAGAGATTTTGCTTGCCCCTATCTCAGTGGTTGGAGGATTTGCCCTTCCTTAACCTCATTCACAGCCAAAACCATAGCCCTTTTGTATAACTATGTTCTTTTCCTTGGGGCTGCCAGAAAGTCATTCTGAAACATCTAGTTCTCTTCCAAAGGGTTGGTCTTTCCCAAATCCTTGGCTATCTCCAATCTATCTCCTACATTTCCAAAGAATGATTCCTTCATATTCTCACTCTTTCCACCTCTGGACCTCATGCTATAGCATTAACCTATGGGAGATGGCTGAGTTCCTAAAGGAGCACGGAGTGGTGAATGCGATTAACCTGGATGGTGGAGGTTCAGCCACATTTGTTGTCAATGGAATATTGGCGAATTACCCATCGGATCATTGGTGAGCAGGCAAGAGATCCTAGCTTCTCACTGAATCCAGCACAGATGAGTTTATGCCCTCTAGGCTCCACTGAATGATATTTCCTAAACAAGGGTCCCTGCTTTGAGGATTGCTTTGGAACTGGGATGGACTTGTTTTGATAATGTCATAGCTGAGCCTGGACAATCACCCTAAGAGTAGCACTGCTGCAGAGGGGCTTTGGAGGTCTGATGAGGCTTTCTTTTCCCCCTGCTGCCAAGAATTGATGTGGTGAGGAGACATGTCCCAAATGAAGGGGGAACTTCTCTGACTCTTGTGACCCTTTTTGATTGCATTCCTCTTCTCTCCAGCAAGGATGATAACATGTGGCGCTGTCCCCGCCGTATCTCCACAGTTGTGTGTGTGCATGAACCACGCTGCAATCCACCAGACTGCAATGGTCATGGGACCTGTGTACAGGGAATCTGCCATTGTACCGGGGACTTCTGGGGGGGATATGACTGCAGCATACTGGACTGTGGCCCCTCCAACTGTAGCCTACATGGGCTGTGCACTGACAGTAAGTGGCATGAGTAGGGAAGGCAGTTCTCCTCTGGGAGGCACTTGTCTCTCCTACCCTGAAGTTCAGAAAGCCAGACTGAGAGAGAAACAGTCACAATGCCTACAGGTATCCACTGTTACCCCCACTGTCCTCTAGTTCTCACTCAGTCTTCCTACAGTTCAGGGATTGTGAGACTCTAAACCTTGTCTTGTATAAGTCAGAGCCTGCTAGCTCCTGTGATTGACAAGTTTGTCTTGTTTCTCTAGCTGGATGCCTCTGTGATGCTGGATGGATAGGCAATACCTGCAGTCAAGGTAACAGCAACCACACCAACTCAGCCCTTCCCTTTATCCATGAGAGCTCAGACAGCTTCATGGATCTCAGGGGAAATGTTGTTCATTTCACACATAATCTAACTCTGGGGTGTGGGGAGAGTGCAGCTGCCCTTTGGGGGACATTAAGGGGGAGACTTTCTGCTCCTTCCCTTCCTCAACTCTGCTGGGTTGCCTTAGGCTGAAACTAACCTGTCCCTGAGCATCCTGCAGTAAGCAAGTCTGGGCATTGGGCAGTCTGGGCTCACACCAAGGCATTCCCTGACTCACTCTCTGTCCTAGCATGTGCCAATGGCAGTTTTGGGGTCAATTGTGCTCAGAAGTGCCAGTGCCAGAATGGAGCTTCTTGTGACCCTGTTAATGGGACCTGTACCTGCCTTCCGGGCTTCCAAGGAGATACCTGTGCTGAGGGTAAGGAAAGGCTGCAGCCTCAAACCTCTTGAAGTAAGAACAATAGCCTAGGACCAAGAGGAAGAGAATAGGGAAACCCCAAGAGATGCAATGGTGATAGCACTATGTGGCCTTTGACTTAAGCTTTCTGAGAGACTGCTAAAAACTGGTTTAAAGAAATGAAGATAGAATGTTCTGACACCTAGCTCCATTCATTTCTGCCTAGTTTTCACTCTCTGCCCTCCTTTTTATAGCAATAGTAGAACCTTGGAGTATTTCTCTTAGCCCTGTTGTGTACTGACTTGGAAAATAAAGGAAGTAGCCTGGTGTACTGATGTGAAGAAAGGTGGATCTCTGTGCTGTGTTCTTTATTCTCTTTCTTCCTCTTCAGTGTGTCCCTTAGGTTGGTATGGCCCAAGTTGCCAGAATGCTTGCACATGTGAGAGTTCATGTCCTTGTGACCCCAAGACTGGCAACTGCAACCTCACCTCCACTGTTCAGGACATCCTCTCTCAAGGTATAGCTTTCTTTAGACAGTTGCAGGGGGAGGGTAATGATGGAGGGAAGGCCATTCTTCTCATGCCTCTCAATTTCTCTCTGGGGTTGGGGGATATTTCACAGTTGGCAAGTGTCTTGCACCTTCCGTGGTACATAAAAGGAATGAAGAACATCCCTACTTCACAAAGTAGGTTGGCTTTTATTTACTTTTTAAGACTGGAGGTATAAGGGTACTCACAGACCTGGGCCTCCTCCATTGGCACAGGAGCCTTGGCTTGCTCCGTTTACACCTTGGGACTAGTTTACCCCTCCATAGCCAATGTCAGGGCTCCCTGGCCCTAGGGACTCACCATAGTAATGACAAACTTAGAGTGGGCACCTCATTGGCTTAGAACTCTGAAGCTCAAGAGCTATCAGCCTCAGCCTTCCTGATAACTGGGAACAGAATCTTCACCACCACACCTAGAAAGTGGATTGGCTTGTAGAGGTAGCTAGTGTGTACTGGCCAGAGCTGGCTTTCAGGTCAGCATGACCTCTGACACATGTTGGCTCTGTCCCTCTGGGCAGGGTACTAGACCTCTTAGTGCCCCAGGCAAGTAGCAGTGAGTAGGTGCTGATCTACGTTGGTGAAGGGCATTTTTTCACAGTGATTTCCCTATGTGGATGAAATCACAGGTCTGGTCAAAAAAGAGTTTACTTTTGTAGAGGCAGTGGATGAGTGGGCTCCTTTTCTGCCAGTTCCCAGGCCTGGAAGTCCAGGGTGGGTACAGCTGTGCACCACCTCTCTAAAGAGGATGGGGAGAAGGGAAAAGGAAGGGAGAGTCAAGAACAGTCAGTCCTTTCCCAATGGGATACCACAGGCCTGGGTGCAGGTGTCAGTGATTCTTCATCAAGGCCCCTTCAGAATCCAAGCAAGAGCCCATGAGAATAGGACGCTGGAAAGAGGCATAGCCCTGCAGGCAATGCCAAGGGATCTACTGTTGAGCCAGAGTCCTGGGCTCAACAGATTTTGGGACACCTCCATTCAGCTCTTTAAAATGAAAAGACTAGGAGGGGGCTGACTGTTTAAGTGGGAGGCATCAATTTGCAAGTTCTCTGATGCATAGACCTGATTAACAGTCCTGCCTCCGGAAGGGCTGAGCCTAAGAGTGTTGTTTGTTTAGGAGTGTAGGGAAGCAGGTTCCTGGCTACAGATGGGGAAGTTTGTAATTCCCTATCTGCGCTGTCTGACTTAGCGCCTGCAGGAGGCAAAGCTGAACCCAGAGACTACACCCTCTGTTAATGTTTCACACTGGGGAGGAGAAAAATAAAATGAAGAAGGGGAGAAGATCTCCTGTAACCATTCTCTTGATCTGTCTTTCTCCCCTTAGACCAGCCTGGCTGTCTCTGACATTGGCCCTGGCTCTCTTGCTGCTGCTCAGTGCTGCTGCTAATGTGGCTTTTATCCTTGGCTCCAGAACATCCAGGAGGCGCCTAGATGGAGAGTATGCTTACCATCCATTGCAGGAAATGAATGGGGAGCTGCATTCCTTAGAGAAGGAGCAACAAGGAGACCCCAGCCTCAGCATGAAGGACTCAAAACAATGACAAGTAGCCATTGTCTGTCCTGGAAATTTAGTTCTGCTTGTGGGTTTTTCCAGGGAGAGCTAGTGTGGAAGAAACCTTGCTAAGACAGAAAATGAGAACCAGACAAAGACAACATACCAAGGTTTCACTTCGAAGCCAAGCCCCAGCCCTGGCCCCTCTCCTTGTTCTGAGGAGCTGGGATACCTGTGCCTCAGTCTTTTAGCCTGCCTGCCTGCCTGCCCATTAAGTGCCAAGCTGCAGCACAGCCCTCAGCCAGAGCAATAGTCCTCTCCCAGATAAAGTTCTACCTCTCAGGGCAGGGCCTCTGGCCTCTTCCCCCTGCCTGTCTGTGTCTGCTTGTCCAGTGAGATGCCTGTGTCCTCTGTAGGGATATAGCAGTGCCAAAGGGACCTCAGCTATCCTGGGGAAAAGAGCGGCTGGAGAACTATTCTCACCATGATTTGGATCATGGTGAAACAAAATATAATCCATTCCTGAAGTCCTGCCTATGGATAGAAAGGACAACCAGCCTTTAAGGGCTAATGGAAACTTGCAAATCTCAGCCTTCCTATAATTTATTCATTCCTGTGGGAAAATTGAGGCCATAATAGGTCACTTTTATAGAGACTACTTTTTTATGCTAATGTAAAGTGCTGGCCCCTGTAGTAGGTTGCTTTTTTGAAGACAGAGAAGGGGAGGATGAAATTGGTATTTTTACATGACAAGTTATTTGTCCTTCCTTTCATCGTTTACTGTTGAATTAATTTAATTATTAATATTGAATAAATTGAGGAACGAAAGGAGCTAATGGTGTATCGTCTCAGTCCTCGACCACAGAATCTTCCATTCTTACACTGATGCCTTCAGACAGTATCAGGGGTGGGGAGGTCTGGAGGTCATGTGTGGCCTTCCTAGGTCCTTGGGTGAGGCTTTTTGACTGAGTCCAAGTTTTACGGAACAAATCTTTTTATTAAGGGAATTTGTTCTGTGGAGTTGGATTCAGCCATAAGGCCGAACTTGTAGCCTCAAAGCAGTGGGTTCCCCACCCCTGGAGAAATCTTAAGCAAACACCGACAGATGCTGTTTTGCCGGTGATGGGGAGAGCATGTTGACAGGTCTTACTAATTCCTGCAGTCTTATATGTGGCCCACTTATCACCCTTGCCCATAAACACAAGCGTGTGTCTCTGATGTCACAATAATAATTGGAAACATTGACTAAGCTGTTTACTAAGCTAATCATAGCTAAGCATTTGTTATGCATTTATGATGTGCCTGAACCCTGCAGATACAAGATAGAACCTCTCCAGGGTCTTTGCCTTCGCATCAGCTATCCCCATGCTTAGAATGCACCCCCTCTTCACCTCTGCCTTGTAGAATTCCTAGGAGCCTCCGTTGAGGTATCACCTCCTGAACACGTCTTACTCTGATCCTCTCAATGGGTAGTGCCCCACTGAAATAGCTTTTTGTATTTGTATGTATTTTAAGTTTGTTGGTCTACTTATAGCTTGCCTCCCCGTTAGCCTACCCACCCCTCCGTATAATATAAGGTCCCTGAGGGCAGGGACTGCCTTTTGTCTTTTTGCCTGCCACATAGGCACTCAACAGAAGAAAGATTGACTTGGAAGTCATCTAATCCAATTCCTTGCCTAATGAGAACTGACAGCCACTTCCTTCCAACTTTTGCCACTTGTAGCCAAAACTCCAACAACAGCAGCTGAGACTCAACCTCCACTAATGCTGACGAACTGAAATCTCAGAAGGCTTGTGTTTAGTGCAACCACAAAAAGAAGAGTCCATAGTAGAGAAATCTTCCCACAGAGTTGCTAAGGAGATAACAAAAACTTTGCTCTCACTCTTGGAGAACACTTGGAGTTTTTCCATCATCAGTGAATACGTATTCTCATGGGAGAAATACAACATGAACAACAATCTAGATTCCTTCAGGCAGATACAATCAAGTGCTCAAGGGCTGCTGCGCTTCTTTTTGACCCTTTGATTCAAGAAACTGCTCTCTTGCTTTCCTGAGATAGGTGCATTTTCGGACAATGACCACATTCACAAAATCTTTTTAATTCACGGATATAGAGCCAGAAAAATCTTGGGAATTATCAGATCCAGCCCCTCCTCATTTTATAGAGGAGCAAACTGAGACCCAGGGAGATTAAGTACTTTTCTTGAGGCCATACAGGTACTGGAATTTAAACCAGGCCCTCCAACACCAAATCTAATTGCTTTGTCACACAGAAGTAGCCGGCTGGCCATTTTTATCTTGTGACATAGTGGGGGGGAAGGAGGGGTTCCCCACAGGAAGGATAAGGATGGGGAGAGAATGGATATAATCCATAAACCAGAACCTAGAGGGGTGGTGGAATCACCTATAGAAAACAGTAAATATAGAATAACTTCCCTTTCTGGAATTACTTAAGTGTGAAACTTCCTAAAGTAGATGAGATGACCTCAAGCTGACCTTTAAAAGTCTCCGGAATCTAGTTCTTAGACATATTTGATTCTTGTTCTGCCTTCAGAGTACCATGAACGTCACAGGAACACATGCTATGGCTTCTGCAGCACTATCCATAAGTTATTGTATAGATTTGAGAGCTTCATCCACAGAAATTTAGATATATTTCTACATCTCTGGCCTAAAATTTAAAACTAAAATATGCTTCCATTAGTAACAGGTCTAATACTGGACTATTCCATGTGTCATGTTGGAATTTGTATCTTGTAATGAGACTCTGGAACTTTTCCAAAATTTCTGCCTGTGGCCTAAAATGTAAGAAAGAACACTTATGCCCCATTTCAATACCAGTCTAAGTTGGTTAGGGTAGATGAGAGCTTTTATGAAACTGAATTTCTATAAAGATGGCTACATAGAATTCTATGGCATTAGTAGCGAATGAGTTTTGGAAGACTGTCAAATCACATTTGGGTCACTCTCAAGCGAGTCTGAAGAATTAAATTATCAAGGACACATAGTGATGACGCAGTAAGTCAATGGAAGCAACAAGGCCTTTGTGGGCATTGTGATTAGAAATGAGATCAATCAATAATCAACAAGCATTTATTAAGCTCCTATATTCCAGATATTTAATAGGTTCGGGAGAAGAAAGACAAATTGAAACATTTTCTACTCTTATAGTATCTATATTCTATAGATGCCATTAATTAGGGAATCAAAGGGACATGGGAAAGAAATGCTTTGGTGGGCTTCCCCCACAGTAGGCATGTGCTGCAAAAATATATTGCTTCAAATTCTGAGCATTGTGGTATTTTATTCCAAAATCAGATATCTACTTGCCATATCTGCCTTTGCTCCTAAACAGAATAAAAGGAAATTATGGAGCCTGGGAATACCCAATCTCAAAATTTCCTGGCTTTGGATGACTAGAATTCCCCTTTCCAGGAGTGTTATGTTAGGAGATAGGAAGAAGACTTTGATTGTGAACTCCATGAAATAAGCATGATTTATTCATCATTGTTTTGGCCTGAGCACCTTGCACCATTGTCTGCACATAGGAGATGCCTAATGTTGGTTAAATTAAAATAATTTGGTTATTTCTGGAGACTAGTCAGGATGACCAGTTTTGCTAGATATAGATAATACTGTTACTTTTAAAAATCCTTCTGCCAGCTCTGCTAATCCCAATTTTCAATTACACTGGTTTTAGTTAGCTTGTTTGCCTGTACTTTTCCATTGCTCTCCTAGCAAATTTATGTATTCTCAGGACCTAAGGGGATGCGTTACAAAAAAAAAGCTGTTTCATTTTCAGCAGGTATACAATCTTCCATCTGAGTTGCTGCTTGCTTGCTGTGAGGCGTTAATGAAGTCTGGTGATGGTTGGTGAATGTTCTGCAGAGTGATAAAGGAAACCACCCAAGGCTGCAACTGCCACAGCTGTATTGTGGGAAGAGCACCCATCTGGGGAGAAAGAATGTGGTTAGGCAGCCCATCAGATATGCTTTTCCTTGCTGCTGGAGGTTGCCAAAGTCCCCTCCTAAAGTCATCACTTATTTCTTCAGCTTTAGGTGTGGCCCTTTAGCTCATGTGTTAATCCCTTTAAATTATTTAGTAGAGTTTTTAAACATCTCAAATGGTGTCACCCACAATGTTTTACTCCTTCTAACAATACTCCTAGGAAAATGTGAGTGAGCCATAACTGTTTCCTCCTGTTCCAGAAGTGAAGAGAAAGGACCTGACTCAGAGACACACAGAATGTAGATTGCCTTGCTTCTCAATCCCTGTCCTGTGTCTTTTCTTTCCTTGTAACCAACCTAAATGAGCATCTATTTTTTAAAGATGCATGGTCTTGAAAGGTTCTGGATTTGGTCCCTTTGCTAGCCTCTCTGACCTTGAAGAAGAGTTCCAGAATCACTAGGCTGCCTTAAGGAAATAACTGCCTTTCACAGCTAAATGAGGTTACTTCTCTCCAGCAGATGGGAAGAATTAGTTCTTAATTGGTCCTCAGTATCTGGCAGGCACTGGCACTGATAAAGAAAAATCTGAGAGCCTTGTGACGGCCCCTCGCCTTGCCTGATAAAACTTGCTAAAACCTAGAAAATTGTTTGAGTTTCCTTTCTTATCACCACTTGCAGGTGGAGATGCTGATGAGAAGTTAAATGACCAAAAGAGAGAAGGGGAGAATGGAAGGGTTTGGCTAAACACACCCTAGGCAACTGAGAGTAAAATAAACACTGACAT
>CM053583.1:291678586-291699756 GCA_028627135.1 Pseudochirops cupreus
ACACCTCAGCCATAGCCTATATTTGCAAGAGAACCAGTCTGTGATCTTTTTTTTTTTTTGGTGGTGTCTTAATTCTCAAGATGTGACAGTTGCCATTTATCCTACTGACTAGAAGTGAAATAAGCCATGAAACATACTTGTGGGTCAGAATAATCTTTGCTTTATCATGTTCAAACCTGTAAATTGAATATGAAGTGATTTGACAAATTCTTTTTACTGTACAGTAATTCAGCCACATAAACATACATATCTTGTCTCTTATACACATAATTCATAAACCTGCTGAATTTTAGAGTTGGAAAGGGATTATTTCTTGTCTCTTTGCCTTTGCATAGTATAGGCTGTCCTACATGCTTGGAATACATTCCTTACTCATCTGTCTTGCAGAATTTGAAATTTCTCTCATGGCTTAACTCAAATGCTACCTCTTACACAAAGCCTATCCTGACACCCTCAGTTACTCATGTCCTTCACTGCTGAAAATAACTTTGCCCACATTTTGTATTTACTTATCTGTGAACATGTTATCTTTTCCTCACCCCAACGCCACCACTGATTGAAAGGATGGATGGTTTCAGTTTTTTCTTTCTGTCCTCAGTGTCTAGCATAGTGATTGGTACATGATATATGCTTAATAATTGTTCATTGAATGAATTAATGAGTGTAGAAATAATTTAATCTAATCCCTTACTCAATTTGTCCTGACATCCACTTTATGTTTGTTTTCCACTTTGCCAATCACATCCAGGACTCCTATCATAATACTGTTTGGCCTCTTTTGAAGCTGATGAAGCCTTACTTCCCAAAAGGTTTGTATTCAAAAGAGCCACAGAAGGAAGAGACAACCTTAAATGAATGCAAGTCACACAACATTTTTGTGCCTCCATTTCTTCATCTATAAAATGAGTATGACAGATTCAGTGACTTCTAGTGTCCTTAGTTCTAAATCGATGATTTTATGATCCTATGATTTTTCCATTACAGTTGCTAATGAAAACAGGAAAACTTTGCTCTCATACATGGCAAACATATGTGGTTTATCCAGTTCTAGGAGGTTTCCACTGAGTAGTGCCTCATGGCAGAGGTCAGCATTAGCAACAAACCATATTCTACAGACAGCCAATATCAGACTTTGAAGGTCACTGGACTCAATTTTTGGTCCTTACTGTCCCAAGAAACTGTACCCTTTGGTTTTCTTAAGAGAGGTCCACTTTCCCCATGATGACCACAATCACAAAATCTTTTTAGCTCAAAGGATTAACGACCTGAAAAAACCTCAGAGATTATTTAAGCCAGCCTCCTTATTTCATAGGAAGAATGAATTGAGTCCTAGAAGACTAAATGATATCCCTTAAGTCATACATGAAGTAGAATCTAAGTCCAGGTCCTTTGATTCCAAATTTGAATGCTCTGTTGTTCAGAAAATAATAACTGATTGTTTCCCATCTTGCAGCATAGCTGGGAATGTATATCAGAAACCATTAACTAGAGGAGGTTGTATAATCTCCTATGGAAGGTATTATGTATGGAATAACTTCCTATCATAGGGGATGGTTTAAAGATGACCATACTTGAAGGAAATAGAACGGATTTCCTGAACTTAAAAATCTCTACTAGCCATAAGGCTTAATGATTCTTGAGGTGTTTCAGCTTAGGAGTCTAGTACTCAAACACCAGTCATGCTGATTAGTACCTTGGATAGCACATGAGCACATGCTATGGCTCCTGTGGCAACATTCACAAGTAGTTTGTAGGTTTGAGAATTTCAGTCAAAAGAATTCAGATATACTTGCATATATATGGACTTAAACTTAGCACTAGAAGATATTTTATTTAGTAAAAGTGCTAATCCTGAACTGTGACAAAGAGGCTTAAATTCCCCACAATGGATAGAACAGAATAACCAATATCTAAATACATCTATTAAGACTGACTTTTACAATCACTATGCAATTTATATTGTACAATAAGATTCAGAAAGCATAGACCTTTTCCTGACTTTCTGCCTGTGTCCTAAAGTATAGGAAAGTGCATTTGTGCTCTTAATTCAATGCAAATCTAAGCTTAATAGTGTAAACAACTGGTTCTACAAAATTGTCCATAAAGATGATTACACAAATTGTTATAGCAGAGAGACTTAGCTAAGGAAGACTATTTGATCATGCTTCACTGCTCACAAGAGACCATTAGCAGAACCCATCGTGAAGAATACATAATCCAATCTCAATTATTCCAGGCAACTGATTCCTTATTTGTGTTTTGAATAGTTAATTATAATTAGAAATTAAATCAATAAGCATTTATTAAGTTCCCATGTGTTAAGTGCTTTGTTGTGATAGGGATACAAAAACCAAAAATAAAACATTTCCAACTCTCAAGGAGCTTAAATTCTATAGATATAATTAATTATAAGATCAATTGGAGGAAGGAAATTACCTTGTATGCTAACCTAGTAAAGAAGAGAAGAGATGTTATACTTTAATTCTGACAGTTGTGGCATCCTATTCCTAAGGGTACAAAAATACTTATTTGCTATATTTGCCATTTCTCCTCGTCCATGGTAGAGGGGCTAAGTGGTACAATGGATAGAGTACTGGGCCTGGAGACAGGAAGACTCATCTTCCTGAGTTCAAATCTGGCCTCAGACACTTGTTAGCTGTTTGACCTTGGGTAAGTCACTTAACCCTGTTTGCCTCCATTTCCTTATCTATATAATGAGCAGAAGAAGGAAGTGAAAAACCACTCCATTATCTTTGCCAAGAAAACTCCAAATGGAGTCAGGAAGAGTTGGACATGACTGAAAAATTACTAAACAACAACAACATGGTAGATGGAAGTTACAGAGTCTGAAATATACAGCTTCACAATTTTCCAGAATAGAGCAAGCAGAATTTACCTTTCCATGAGTGCTATTTTGGGAATAACCTCTATGAAGCAAGAGAACACTTCTTATTTATCCACCGTTTTGCTTTTATAGCTCTACACAATTTCACTCTAACCTATCTTTCTAGCCTCATTAGACATTACTCTCTCCTGTACTTTGAGATCTACCTAAAATGACCTTCCACCTGTTCCTTACACAGAACACTCCATTTCTAGTCTCCATACCTTTGTACTGACTCACCCACTTGCCTGAAACTCATGGTATCTCTTCCTTTAAGACACAGTTCAAGCACAGATGAGGTTCAAGCCTCTGCTTGAACCCCAGTTTGTAAAATCACATCAGTTTGCAAAATCACATTTCTCCCTAGCCTCAAATCTCCCTAGCCCCAAAATACTATCTCAAGCAGTTTCTCCCTAGCTCAAGGGCAGCATGCCCTAACAAAATATTTATCTTTCTTCCTGTTACAGTGGTCAGTTGTACCTATAGAATTTAGTAGTTTGACTCAACTGTGTACTAGCTGAAGCAGCTGTGTACGAGTATCTAGCACATAAATTGTAGACTCAGCCATGTGTATACTCCTTAGCTCATTATAAACATCCTGGATCCCGTGTTAGCTTGGGACATATGTATACTCCCAACATCCATCCTGTGAAACAGGACATTGATGAGTAACAGACTGGGCACTTCTCAGTCAGCCCTGACAGCTAGTTGACTTAGTGATGTTTGAAGCCTAAAAACACACCTCCGTGCAGCCCCCTCCTTGGGCTATTTCCCAGTCAATTATGGGCAATACTCCTGTGCAGGAGATGTTAAAAGTGCATATCCCTTTAAGCACTGACCAGTCCTTAACTCTTCCCTAATCTCACCCTTACTCACCTAGTAAGCATAATTGGCACAGGTTATACTATAGATTATTCTATAAAAATATACCTATGACCCCTTTAAGGGTGCAGGTTCCCTATGACCTCCTGCCCTCTGTATAGCACAACAATAAACTTTTAGCAATTTGACTCAGAATGCTTGAGCCTGAGAATTCATTCCAGACGGCCCACCCAGGGACTCTGGTCACTGGGGTCCCTGAAACCCCTATCATCCCTCATCACCATTTTCTTTATGAAACCTGTCCTGATGCCCCTCAAATACTAGAACCTTCCTCCCAAATTACCTTATGTTTTTATATATTTGTTCACTTTACACTATTTGCATATTTGTCTTCTCTTCAATTAGAACATAAATTCTTTTTCAGTAGAGCTTCTTTCATTCTTTGTACTTGTATCCCCAGCACCTGGCACAATTCATTGCACATACAAGGTGAATGATGTTCATTTAATTTAAATAAATTTGGTTATTTGGGGGGACCAGTCATGGCAATAATTTTGCTGGATTCAGTCAATACTGTTATTATGGTCTTTTCCTTAGCTTTGATAAACCATATATCCAACAACACAGTAATTTGCTGCCTCTTTTTCTGACCTCTTTCTTGAGGAATATATGCAACTTACAACTGTGTTCCATTTTCAGCAGGTTTATAATTACCCATTTTAGTTGCCTTTTGGTCTTTGTGATACCTTAATGGGGCCTGATAGTGGTTGGTGACTGTTTTGTAAGGTGATAAAAGAAGTCACCCAAGGCTGTGAGTGTCATAGCTATAATATGGAAAAACAGCCATTTCTAGAGAAAGATTTTTGTTAGGCCAGACATTAGGTTTGCTTTTCAATGCCCCTTAAGGGCTTAGGCATGGAAATTTAACTTGATGTGATAATTTGTTATATTTATTTAGGAGGTTTTTTGAAGTCTCAGTCAGGTTAACAATGCCCCTAGGAAAATTTGAGGGAATCAAAGTTGTTTTCCTATTTTAAGGAAATGAAGAGAATGCATAGTGGCTCTCATCTGGCTGGCCCTGGCTTTGGGGCCCCTGCTGCTAGTGTGGCAGGATCCTGACCTTTTACTTAAACAGAAGCCTGGTTCTACTACCAGCTCCAAATAGAACCAGTCACCTCTGACTGACATTCTGTTATCACTCCTCGTATCAAAGTGTGAGTAGTTTTTAATCCTGTGGAAACAGAATTCCTTCTTTTGTTTCTCACAGAGTCATGCTGTGAAGGACTTTAAAATCCAAACAAAGTAACTTATGTTTTATCCTATAGGTAAATGGAGAGCCAAAAGAGTTTATTAAGTAGGAGAATGACAGTCAGATCTGAATTTAAGGAAAATTGCTTTGGCAGTTTGGAGGAGGAAGAGATGAAAGAGAGATTAGAGCCCAGATTGGAGACCTGGAGTATATTCATAATTAGGGGATATGATCTGGAGGTATGTATGATTCAGGAAAGGAACCCAAGAAGTCATCAGAAGGAAAGAAAACCAGGAGAGAGTAGGGTTATGAAAAACTATGGAGGAAAGATAATTAAGGAAGAGAATGTTGGTTAACAGTGTAAAATATTAGCAGAGAGGCCAAGAAGGATGAGAATTGAGAAAAGAGAGCGAGATTTGTTAATTAAGAAATCACTGGTATATGTATATTAGGGATCCTAATATAGAGTTTAGTGACCCTGCAGCTGTTTGTGTTTATTATCACTGGTCGTGATTTAAGAAAGTAGTAGAGAAAAAAGTGGTCTCCTGTACTTTTTTGTTTTTGTAAAGCCAATTGTTTAAACATTTACCATCACATCTCTGAATAGAAAATCAATTAGGAAGGAGTGAAAGCATTGTGATGCTGCAATGAGTGTCCAGTTGAGGTTAGATAACATTACTATGTACATGTACATGATATGTATGATACATATTCAGCTTGGTTAAATTATTTCTTCCATCATCACTCAGCAAAATTCAAATTGGAGAAAAGGAGGTGGATGGTGGAAGTAATCCAGAGCTAGGGTTTGGCAAAGGATGAGCAGGGAAAGGACCAGATGAGGAATTAGAAATTAGACAACTGGTGTGGGGTTGAACTAGTAGATTCTGGATTGAGAAGCATAGGAAAAATGGATCATAGGATTGTTGACCTTGAGCTGGGACTTTAGAAGGCATCTCCACACTTTAATCCACTCATTTTACAGATATGGAAACTGGGCCCCAGCGTTATTTAGTGACTCCCCCAAGGTCACTAAACAAGGTCACAGTGACTAAATGGCAGAGTCAAGTCACCTAGTACAACAGAAGATTTCGGGGTGAAGAGGCGGGCAATGAGGAGTGAGGCTGTGGGAGTTAGGCCTGGAGCTCTAGCCCTCAGAGGCTGAGTTGGTAGCTATAGTCCTTGATCTGGACAGCTAGGCAGGAAACCTAGGTTCAAATTCCGACTCACATCTCGCTAGCGGGGCGATCCTGGGCAAATCGCTTCACTTCTCTGCGTCGGTTTCCTCTCCTGCAAAATGAAAGTTGGACCCGAAGACCTCTAAAGCCCCTCTTCCAGCTCTAGATCTATTTTCCTATGTTCCTGTAATCCGATGACCATTGCTTTCAGTGTGAAAGCTCGAGGCCAGAAACCAGCACAGTGTAGGGACTGAGGATGGGGGGAGTGGGACCCTGGCAGGGGTAATTCCTGGGCTCGCGTGGAAGGTTGTGCTCGGCGGACTGATTTCAGCCCCGTAAGATTACTCATCTCCAGGAGCCAGGTTGCAAGCCTGCAAGCTACGTCGCTAGCCTGCAAGCTACGTCGCTCGGGAGCCTAGTCCCGGGTCCCACTCTAAATTCCCCAGCGGCCCCGCCCCTTCCCTCCAGCCTTCGCTCTCTCCATAATCTATGCCTACAGTACCCCCACCCCCGCCCCGAGGTCTGCGCCTGCGCACGTCGTTTCCTTCCTTGCCCTACCCTTCCGTGATCCAGAGTCGGAACAGCACGTGACAGATCACGTGACTTCCTGGGCTGACCAAGATGGCGGCTTCCATCGTGGCTCTCCTCCTGCTGGCCCTGGCATTGGGACCGCTGCTGCTCGTGTGGCGGGCGCGGCGGCGGCCTCGAGGCCGGAGCGTGTGTGTAGTGGTGGTCGGGGATGTGGGCCGCAGCCCCCGGATGCAGTACCACGCGCTGTCACTGGCCCGACGCGGATTCGATGTGACCCTGCTGGGATACAGTGGTGAGCGCTCTAGTCGGGTAGCCGGATGTGGGTAAAACCTCGGGGGTTTTTCGCCACTCGCCTTCCCCTGAGGCAATGAGGTCAAGAAATCCTTTAGTTCCAATACCTACTTCAGACCCATCCCACCTCCAAATCCTGTCATTCACCTGCAAGTTTTCATGTATGTATTCATTACGTAACCGGTGCTGCTTTGGCGGCGTGTCGCTCCCCGAGGGCAAAGCCTTCCTTTTCTTTGGTCTTCTCTACTTCACTTAGAAGCAGATTTCGAAATGCTCTGCGTCTGGGATGGTGACTTCTGTGAAAGGGGTCTGCGCTAACTCCTCAATCTCCTTGCACACATACCGACCACAGTTGAACAAATGTTTATTCCAGCCCTACCCTTGTACATGTACAAGCCTCTGCCCTTAAAGAGCTTACAATGGAGAAATGAACTAGGTGCATAAATGATGATAATGCAAGTTACAAAAATGATTGAGTTCAGACAAGTCAGAAAGAGTAGATTGGGGGATACCAGGATACAGGGTTCGTTACTGGGAGTGGGGCAGGTCAACAGGGAAATCATCATGGAGGAGGTAGCAGTTGTGCTGGATTTTGGAGGAGATGAAGAATGTTGATAGGTGGAAATAGAGTAAGGTGTGGGGTGGAATGGGGCAGAATCTGTTATCGACATGGGAAACTATACAAAGGCTCAAGGCAGAAGTAGAGGGAAAGGATGAGTAGTCTATTTTGGCTTGTCTTGCAATGTGTGAAAGTTAGGCAGCTGGGGAAGACTGGAAAGCTCAATTAGTACCAGACTGGGGAGCTCTTGGAATACCAGGATATTTATTTCTTCCAGAGTTACTTGGGTTGGAAATCTTATCAAGTTGGGTACTTCTTCCATCAGTGCAGATTGCAGCCCCTATATGCCTTCTCATCTTGTTTGACTTGCTCATGTTTGCTATGCATCCTTAGCAAGGGCTCAGATTAATGTTCTGGGGGCCTTTCTCTAGATCTCTGGCTTTGGTGTAAATAACATGGGGCAGCATGGCATAGTGGATAGAAAGTTGACATTGAAGCCAGTAAGACCCAGTTTTGTTTTTTTTCAAGGCCTACATTTTAAACATGATGCTGTGTAACTGACTTCTCAGCGCTTTAGGCAACTCAGAGACTGTAAGTGGCTGAAAAGTTGAATACCTGTGTTGGTAGAGGGCATTTCCTCAACTAGGAACTCCCTGTTTACTAATGAAATCACATGTCCAGTCCCCATCCCTGAGTGTTTATTTATTAGCTCCCTGCTATGTGTCAATCGCTGTGGTAGGTGCTGAGAGTACAAAAACAAGAATTTACTCACTGTGGATGCAAAGGCAAAAACAAAAACCCTTCCCTCAAACAGCTCCATTCTGATTGTGGAGAAAATATGTGAAAAATTGTACCTATATGATATGTACAGTGTAAGTGGAAGGAGAGGGAAGGCACTGGCAATGGGGAGGAGGGAGTGAGGCATCCTACAGTAGGTGGGGCTTGAGCTGAGTCAGGAAGGAAGCCTTGAAGGCAGATGTGAGGAGGGAAGAACATGCCAGGCATGAGGCATGGATAAATAAATAAAAGGCACTGAGTCTAAAGATGGAGGAGTGTCAGTTAACAGCAAGAAGGCCAGTGTCCTTAGATTGTGCAGGTGATTATGTGGAGGTAAGTGTGAGTGAGGAGTTGAGAATGCCACCTAGGGAAGAAGAGGGAGCTCTAAGAGAATGGCTTCCATTGTTTTTAGTGAGGTGTGAGGCAAGCTCCTTAGCTCAGAGGGTGGGCAGAGGGAGGGCAGTAGGAGGCTTGAGGGAGGGATAATGGGTTTGGAATAGCTGCTGTGATGAGTGGAGTAGCACTTTATTAGGGAGGTATAAAAGGATTGCCTTGCATAATGAGGGTCCAGGTGGGATTATGTAACATAAATTTGGTAGTAGACCCAGTCAACATGGTTTCATGATTTTCCCCAGTTCCATTCAGTAGCACATGAAAGGAACAAAGACAGTGGATGGATTACCTGTCTCTGATGATATCATCAACACTGCATCTGCTGGGCATTTCTTCCTTGATAATATGTTGTACCCCACTCAAACCCACCATGTGCCTCGTCATTGCCTTTTGAGTCACCTGCAACATAAATTCTAAGGAGATGAGTGATTGACCATGACTTATGGCCATATTGAATCACTGGAATAATATTAATGTTAATAAGATGGATCTTTTTTCAGAGAGAAGTTGGGGATCATTAAAGACAATGAACAATTTCTCAAATGCAGTTTGGTTTTGCTCAATTAATTCTTCTCTTTTTCCTACTCAGTTCTGGGTCTAGCCCCTTGTCCATCTGCATGCAACATTTTCCCAAGATATATGGAACTAATGGAACAATTCTATGGGGTGTCCATCTAACTTCACGTCAGAGTTGGGATAATAGTTGGACTTTTTTTCCCCCTTCATGTGTAGGATGAATTCTTTTGAGTGATCATTTATCTCGTTTAATTATCTTTGAAGTGCTGAAGAAACCACAGTTCTATTTGGGTTCAGTGCTGTAAGCTCTTGGAGGGCAGGGACTTCATTTTTGTCTTAAGTATCCCCAGTGTTGGGCACATAGTAGGCCCTCAATAATTGCTTGTTATTTGATTGGATAGTCTCCATAACAGCGACAAATATCTTTATTGAATACACACACATATATATACATATACATATATATATATATACATATTACTTTAGGCTTTTTAAAATTTAATCAGAGAGTTACTTAATATAGGTATTTCTATTGTGATACTTTCAAGAAATCTTGCATGATTTTGGCTTGTGCATGAGCAGCTCCTTGTTGCTTTATTCAGTCAAATGGAGCAAAACAACCGGGTACATTTTGGCCTTGTATTCTCCATATCTTTTGGACTACTGTGTGTATATACAGATACATGTGGGAAAAAATTCATAAGGCTCTGAACTGGGATGATAGCAGCAGGAATGGAAAGGAAGGATAGTTGCAGGAGATAGTTTAAAGAGAGGATTGAGGGACAGCTAGGTGGCACAGTGAATAGAGTACCAGCCCTGAAGTCAGGAGGACCTGAGTTCATATCCAGCCTTAGACACTTAACACTTATTAGCTGTGTGACCTTGAGCAAGTCACTTAACCCCAATTGTCATGCCTTCCCCCCTCAAAAAAAGAGAGGATTTGAAAGAATTTGACAGTTAAGTACAGATGAGGAAATTTGAAGAGTAAAGGATGATTGAATTTTAAGTTGGGTAACCAGAAGAATGGTAGTGCTATCAACTGAATTGGGGAATCAGATGGAAGGACTGATTTTGGAGGCAACATGATGAATTTGGATGAGATATGTTGAATTGGAGGCGTTGCTGGCACATACAGGTGGAGGTATCAGACAGGCAGTTAGAAATATGCTGACCTAAAGTTTCAGGGAGTGTTGGGCTGAGGTTGAACCTGGAGATATGGATGTGGGAGCCATCCGCATGCTCTCATCATTGGACTTGACCATGGTCTCTCTTTCAGGCTCCAAACCTCATGATGAACTCCTAAGCAATAAGAAAATTCATATTTTGCATATGCTTGAATTCAGTCGATTCCCAGGTGAGATTTGTTCATTTTTTAAGTTTTCCTTTTTGAGACAGACAGTAGGGTAAAAATGCTGGGAGAACCAATTACTTGTGATTCTTACAACTGTTCTTTGACTTTCAGTTGGTCCCCGTGTATTTCAGTATGTGATAAAAGTTGTCATCCAGGCAGTGCTCCTTCTGCATGCCCTGCTTTTAAAGACTGCTCCAGTGGATTACATTTTACTCCAGGTAGGTGTTAGTTCATCATATGAAAAGTTACTTTACAGTGCTTACCAACAGTGATTAGGGCTTCCAGGGATTAGTTTTGCTTTCTTCCTATTTTGTCCTCTTCAGTCTTTGGTGGTAAAGCATTATCAGTGGGACTTCTTAATGATTAAGGAATGTGCTTCCTCTTGGGTGTTGGATATATAAGCCCATGAGTGTGAAAATGATACCTTCCTAGTGGGGGGTGGGCTACATAGTAATCCTCATATGCTACCACTAGATCTCTTAGCTCTAAGTGCCCCTTTTCTCTGTTATTTCTGTCTTAGCATCTTGGAAAGTTTGTTCCTTCCCTGTAAGACTGTAGGTGGTCGGGAGTATCAGCTCTGGGACTATTGATCATAGTCCCATGCATCTTCTCCATAATGTTCAATACTAGGAGAGATTTGGGGAATTTTTATGTTCAATCACAGTGGCTATTATTAAGGTAGCCTGTTCCCTACTCACAGGATCAATTGAAATTGGGCTTGGGTTATGTGCAAGCCCTGCCTTTGGTTTCCTAGTCCTGCACTTGAGAGTTTCTTGCTTTTAATTTGACTTTGTCTCTTTCACAGAATCCACCTGGCCTGCCCAGCATTGCTGTGTGCTGGGTTTCGTGTTGTCTCCGTGGGAGCAAGCTGGTCATCGACTGGCACAATTATGGCTATACCATGTTGGGTCTGACACATGGCTTTGCACACCCTCTTGTACAGCTGGCTAAGTGGTGAGGGTCAGTAGGATCTCAGGGTTGGATTTGGATGAAAGGTGATAAATATGACACCACTGGAGGGTGATTGGGGAAGGAGCATTAGTGCAGAGAGGCATGGCAAAGTCAGCTTGTTCTTTTGCTCTGAGGAAGGTTTAGATGAGGAACCAAAAAAATCCACTGTATTAGAGCCCAAGAACAGTATTTGCACAGACCTGAACTACTTCCCACAAGTGATCTGAATAAGCCTACTCTTGGCAATTCAATGCCCAGTGCCCTAGCATGGTTAATTACAAAGCTTGAATACTTAGTCACTGGATGACCACAAGTAGTCATGGCAGTGATGGATCAGGCCCTGGCATAGGTGTTGGACAAATGTATCCTTCCTAGGTATGAAAAGGTCTGTGGCCGCCTGTCAGATCTGAACTTGTGTGTGACCAATGCAATGAGAGAAGATCTGGCAAAGAACTGGAATATAAGGTATGCAAGGCACCTGGACAGTTAGGATTGGAAGGAGAAGGGAGAAAGGTTCACTGTATGGGGAACTATGTGCTTAGGAATGTTTGCAAAGGATTTTGAAAACACCAGGCACAAGAATATGTTTGCTAACTACATTAATATTCAGAAGGAGCAAGGTAAGTAACACCTTTCCTCATCCATTCAGATGGTTCATTTTATCTTGAAGCGTCTCTGGAGGCTTCTCTCAAAGATTCTGAGCTCTGACTGCTCCTGAGTAGGAAGGAAAAAGGGAATGTAATTTTCTTGGGCCCTAAGTCTGTCCTCTTGGTCTCTATTCTTTCCTGGTCTTTCCCAGTTTCTACCTCCTGGTCTTCTTTCTAAAGCTTCTCAATGATCTTATTGCAGAGCTGTGACCGTCTATGACAAGCCAGCCTCATTTTTTACAAATACTCCTTTAGAGACACAACATCAGCTGTTCATGAAACTGGGCCATACCTACTCCCCATTCAGAGCAAGGTAGGTTTCCTATACCCGAGTAGTTAGGTTGTTCTCTCACCTGAGCCTATAATCTTTGCCATAGTTTAAGCGAATTCAGATAGGATAAGAGTGGTATTGACATTTCTCCCCCCTTTATCTTTGGGACTTTTGATGACAAGAAAGTCTGTTGGTGTATGTCACCTTGGATGTCTCATAAGGATAAATAAGACTCTTTGGCTTGAGTCCCTGGTCCAGGACCTCTGTGTGGGGAACTGCTCTGGTTACCATGGTACAGGGAGGTGAACCACACTGGTTTCTCAGGGGCTCCATCCACATCAAGGAGGTGCTGCTCTAATCCTTAGCATTTGGTAATGTCCTTATACCTGCCTCTCTTTAGCACAGAACCCTTGGACCCAGCCTTTGAGAGATCTGCATTCACTGAGCTCAATCCTAGGAACAGGAAGGTGACACAACTTGATGGGCGACCTGCTTTGCTGGTCAGCAGCACGAGCTGGACAGGTCTTGAGGTCTCTTTGAACTGGACACTTTGGGCATTAGAGTATTGTCTGTAAGGGTCTGTTGTACTGAGGGCTTTGGGGGATTGAGGGGAGAGGCTACTAATTTTACTATTTCGTGCTTGAGCATAAGTCATATTATAGTTACTTGGATCACTGGGTTGGGGTTGGGGAGGAATGTTGTACTCTATTCAGGAGCACAAGAGCAGTATCCTTTTAGGACTCCAACCTGGACTGCTGCCTAAGGCACAATGAGGGAAGTGGTATTAAGAAATAGATCTGACTAGTTAAATGTTGCTATTTTTGTTTCTTATTTCAGAAGATGAGGATTTCTCCATATTGCTGAAAGCTTTAGAAAGTAGGTGTGTTTCTGTGATCACAAGTATCATATTTGTCAGGGACTGTTAGAATAAATTTATTCTTTGTTCCCTTGAGTAGTGTTAGTGAAGACTGCGTAAGTGACCCAGCTAGGTGTGGAAAAGTTGCCCCTCTCTTTGTCTTGTTGACCTGCTTGGCCCTGGACCTATGATAATACCTCAAAGATTAGAATCCCAAAAGACCCTTTAACACCTTGAGCCACAGGCTCAAAAACACAAAATATTGTGTTCTCCCACAGTGTATCTGATCCAGCGTGATTTAATGCATGTGATCCAATCAGTCATGGTCAGACCTGGTGATCAGGCTTGGCGTTTTGGCTTCTTGCCTTTGGAGCCTGACTCTTCCCTTTTCCTACTGACACATTCTCTTTGTTTTTGTATTAACAGAAGAGCCCCATTGCTCTCTGTTGGGAAAGTTTCCTCAAAACCCAGTATGTTCCTCTCATATCTCTTTTCTAAGCTCTTCCTCCTTCTGAGGAAAAGCAGACTTAACGGGTGAAGGAACAAGACTACTTTCTGGGATTTAGGTTTCCTCTAGACTGGTTTCCTCTTGATGGTTGGGAGTGCTAATGTTTCATCCACCTCTTTTCACTTCAAATACCTGATTATCCTTGTTGATTCTTTAGGGTTTGAACAGTGGATCAGTGATGGAGCAAACCTCCCATCTCTAGTCTGTGTGATAACAGGTGCCCTGTGTTTCCTTATATCTTCATCACTGTGTATAGTGAATGTCAGTCAGGCAGTATTTAAAATTGCTTAAGAGACATACAGGGAAACTATTTTGTATGTTGTTTCAGAAAGTTCATCTTGTGGGTATTTAAAAGGCATCAGTTGTTTGCTTGGTGGGATGCCTGATCTATCTGTAACCTGCCCCCTTTCTGACTGATGGTAGTAAGATGGCAGGAAGAGGGAGTTGACTTTTCTAGTGAGTCAGCCTCCTGAATTTCTTTGGGCTTTTGGTCTTATTTATAAATGGGAACAAGAAAGGATCCTGACTTGGAATGCCAAACTGAGGCCCACAAAGTAATAAGTTTCCATGAGAGGGACTGTCTCTTGTTTGTAGGATTGCTAAGTGAAGGTTGAAAATTATTCAAGTTTTGGGATATGTTTGCAAGGCACAGGGAGAGATTGAAGAGCTATAACTGTGTTTTCCTGTTCACCAAAGGGAAAGGGCCTCTTAAAGAGCATTATGGCCAAATTATTGTCCAGATGTGCCTCAAGCACATTCAGATCTGCACACCATGGTTGGAAGCTGAAGATTATCCTTTGCTTCTAGGTAAGAGCAGCCCCCAGACAATAGGCTTGTCCTCTAAATGGAATGACACTTAAGAGATTATGGACTTGTGAGTCACCAAGCAAAAGGCTAACAGTGATATACAAAGACCCTGTTGAGTGAGAGTAAAGAGACCCTTTTTAAAGTTTTGGGAAGAGGTGCCTGAGAGAGGGGTACAAATGACTGAACTTGAGTAAAAGGAGGCTTCCTTATGTCCCAGATGGGACTCCCTAGACCCATGTGTCATTGTCCCCCCCATCCTCCATTACCAGAAATACCTTTGCATGCAGTCTACCAATAAAGAAGAGTGTATTCTCTCTCAATCTTCCACAAATTTTTTCTTATCTGAAAGGCTGGATCTGGCATAGTAGTATTTTATTTCCATTCTGATTTTTTAGCCCTGGATTCCCTATCACCTAACTTCCAAGAAAATTTTAGTGCTTTGTGTTTTGAGCAGAAATCTGTGAAGGACTGATTTATTAATTAAATAATTATTAGCATCTTTTCTTAGAGAAATGGAAATAGAAATCTGTCCTGCCTTTGAAAAAATCCTTCTCATTAGTGGAGATCCTTAGAATTATTTTATTCCTTTGTAAATTTCAGCTTCCTACAGTCTGTGCTTATGAGCCTGTTATTTTAGTGGCTTTTATGAACACTACCTTTGGGGTCCTTTTAAGCAAGATGGTTGGAAATTTTGCCACTTTAACCCACATCCCAGCTGTTATCTGTAGAACTAGAAGTTCAGGTGTGTGGAGTCCTTTAGGATTTGTTTTATAGACTGGTTTCTCCTTTTTAAATTGTTTCCTTTTTCTGTAATTTGGCAGGATCAGCAGATCTTGGTGTCTGCCTCCACAAATCCTCCAGTGGCTTGGATCTTCCCATGAAGGTGGTGGACATGTTTGGGTGCTGCTTACCAGTTTGTGCAATACATTTCCAGTGGTAGGGATTTTAGAATTTGCATGTTGTAAAGCAAGGGGGAAAGGTTTGTGAAAGTTATCTAGTATAGTACCTAAACCAGTGGTTCCCAACATTCCAAATGCTGTGACCCTTTAATACTGGTATGTGGGCATATCTGCATGTGGGTGGACCCGTCTGGAGATGGATAGAGGAGCGGTGTCTTGGTTCCTAAGACTATCGGAAATATGTGTTTTCTGAGGGTCTTAGGTCACGCCGTTCAACCCCCAAAGGAGTTGCGACACACAGGTTGAGAACCACTGACCTAAACCATTTCCATGGACTTAAAGCTTCCTTAGGTGAACTGAACTCCACATGCAGTCTGAGCCTGTCACTGTTTTACAGACAGTGTGCCCTCTATGGAGTGTAATCACCAGTGGGGCTGAGCCTATTTTTGAGAGTTGACTTTTACTGCTGTTTATCAGATCCATAGTATAATGAACAAATAAAAAAAGATTTTTCTCATTTCGTTTGCCCTTGGAAGTAGAATATCATTACAGGGTAGTAGAGTGATCCTTTGTTTCTTCTTCAAAGGCTGGTTTCAGTTTTTTCGTGATACTTTTTTGCAGTTTACATGAACTTGTGAAACACAAAGAAAATGGCATGGTCTTTATGGACTCTGAGGAGCTTGCAGAGCAGCTGAAGGTAGAGTTGTTGGGCTTGGACTCCATTGCATTCTCCCCTCATCCTAGTCTCATTTGTGAATGGTATCATTATGGGGAATGGTAAAAGAAAGCTCACACTGCCTGATGAGGGGAGGGCGAAGAGGCACAATGTGGTAGGGCCTTCATCTTTTGTTTTTGTTTTTTTTGTTTTGTTTTTAGATGCTCTTCTCAGAATTTTCCAGTTCTGATAACAGACTGAACCAGTTCAGAAAAAACCTTAAGGAATCAAAGCAGCTTCGCTGGGATGAGAGTTGGGAGCGGACTGTGTTCCCATTGCTTACTCACACTCAGGGGGTTTGGCCAAAGACTTGAATTTAATAAACATCTTTTAAGTAAAAACTTACTGTGTGCAAGACAACATGCTGTAGGTAAAGTTGAAAAAATTACATTCTTGTCCTTAAGTAACATGTAGTTTTACAGAGGGAAGAAACATATCCAAGAACCATAATACACTAAAAATGATTAAATATTTAGGAAAGGTAAAAGAATGTCTTAAGATTCAGAGAGGAACTAATTCTTGTGGAGGGGATTTTGAAAAACCTCATGGAAAAAATATGAACTAGGCTGTGAAAAATAACAGTACCTTACATTCATATAACCCCTGAATTTTCCAAAGGTAAAGCAACAATCAGCAGGATAAAAGGTATTCAAGGGCCTGAACCAGGGCAGTAGGAATAGAAAATAGCTAATTGTTATTTTGGGAAGTGAAGGGATGTTTTAAGCTAGAGAAGATAGTAAAACTGTTCATATACAGAGAAAAAACAGGAAGAGGAATAAGTTTTTGGGTGGAACAAAAGTTTGCTTTTATTCATTAAAAATTGTTTTTATTAACAAGCATTTATTTTCTTTTCCTCTCATCCTTCTACCCCCAACGACCATGTAAACAAAATCAATTTTAAAAACCCTCATAACAAATATACATGGCCAAGCAAAATAAATCCTTGCAAAAAATTATGCCTTATTCTGCATGTCCAGTGCATCACCTTGTTGTTAGAGGTTATTCTGCATGTCCAGTCCCTCACCTTGTTGTTTGAGGTGGTGGCATGCTTCATCATAGGCAGGTCCTCTGGGATTGAAGCTTCTCCTTGCATTCATTGGTGAATGATCATGATCATTCTCCTTGCATTCAAGTCTTTAAAGCTTGCTTTTATAATGCTATTACGTAAATTCTAGTTCTTCTCATTTTAGTCGATAGCACTTGACACAGGTCTTTCCTGTCTTCTCTGAAATGTCCATTTTATTACTTTTTATGGTGCAGTAATATCCTATTTTAGTTCCCCAATTGATGGGCATCTTATTTTCTAGTTTTTTGCTAATATAAAAAAAGTTACTATAAATATTTTTGTAGATAGAGCACTAGACGTAGATTCAGGAAGACCTGAGTTCAAATTTAGCCTTAAACATTTACTAGCTGTGTCACCTGAGCAATTCACTTTATTACCACCTCAGTTTCCTTATCCATAAAATAGGAATAATAATAATTGCACCTACTTCCAGAGTTGTGTGGATCAAATGATAATATTTATAAAGTGCTTTGGAATCCTTAAAGCACTATAAATATGGTAGCTAACTAGGAGGTGATACGATAAATAGAGTGCTGGACTTGGAGACAGGAAGACCTGAGTTCAAATTCTGGCTCAGACCCAGCCTCAGTTGTTTAATCTTTGTGCCTCAGTTTCCTCATATGTCAAAATGATAATAGCACCTACCCCACAGGGTTATTATGAAGATCAAACAATTTAACACATGAGAGACTTTGCAAACTGTAAAGCACTACAGAGATGCTAGCTGTTATTATTAGCTATTATTTCTTTGATGTCTTGGGGGTATAATAAGTTTAGTTTTAGACTTGCCCACTTTCGAGTGCTTTGCAGGAGGCAGTTAGAAATTTGGTCATAGAAAGCTTGAGGACATGGAGATGTAGATATGGAAACCTGTGTTGAGGGGATAACTGAAGCTGTGAGTGTGTGATTCTGGTGCAAGCAGAAAAGGAAAAGCCTGAGAAGAGAACCTTAGGGGCATATTCATATTTAAGAGGGGAACTTTAAAAAAAATGAGGGGGTTAGACTTTATCTTTCAGGTCCCTTCTGACTCTAAAATCCTATAATTCTTCCTTTGAGAAGTCAGAGAAAAAAATGATGGAAAGACAAATTCTTCAGATGGAAAAGGACACTGAGGTAGCTCACATCAGATGACCTTGACTACCTTAGGGAAAGTAGGAAGGGTCATGAGAGAGCAAAGAGTTAAAGGATGAGTTTAGGTGCTTGGGGACATTAGAAAAATGAAATGCTGAGAATAGAGAAAATGATGGGAGATCAGCTAATAAACACAGGAATCACCAAGGGCCCAGCTGAGGCCAGATAATATAAATAGAACATGTTAGCATAACTGGGATTGTCTTTGGGGTTATGGGTTTAGAGCAGTGGTTCTCAACCTTCCTAATGCCTCAACCCTTTAATACTTGTATGTGGGCATATCTGCATGTGGGTAGACTCGCCTGGAGAAAGATAGAGGAGTAGTGTCTCGGTTCCCAAGACCATCAGAAATATGTGTTTTATGATGGTCTTAGGCGACCGCTGTGAAAGGGTCGTTCGACCCCCAAAGGGGTCACAACCCCACGGGTTGAGAACTGCTGGTTTAGAGGGAAGCATTAGTGAAGGGCTGTCAGTATAGAGATAGGTGCTTTGCACTTGTCATCCATATTACATAATAACACTTCTGTTCAGAAATTACTGTTTTCCTTAAATTGTGAAAACATCAGATTCTAACCTGTGTAAAGATAGTTTTTTAATTAATTTTTGTTTAATGAACAAAATGACATGAAGATATAAAATTTGCATAATGATGTGTATTAATACTTGGATGAGAATTTAATTTAGATTAAGGGTAGAAATGTCAAGTGAGGGATAATCTACTCATTCTTAACTGTATTGGGTTTTAACTAAAATCCACAGTAGAGAAGAAAAAAACATTACCAAATTCATTCATCATGCTTCTTTTTTCAAGGTTAATTATTTCTTTAAGGCCTTCTGCCTTAAGAAGAGGGCCTTAGCACATACAAGCGCTTCTTAAATTTGATTCCTAGTATGATACTTGTGAAATGCAAACATATTTTCATTTACTAAGAGCTGCAATGACAGTAGAAACACTTAATTACTTGTAAGATCAGGATTTTAAAAATCCACCAAGTGTGCTAATTGCTTCCTGCTGTTAGCTGTAGGATGGTAACTGAAGAATTTATAAAAGCTCTGTTCCTTAACAGTTATCCTTTTTTGGCTGTTGTACCATCAGATATACTGGAAGGTTAGAGAGAGGTCTAAGGGAATATTCTGTTGAATAATAAATTTATATTTTGATTTAGGGGTTAAGGGAGGGAGGAAATTAAGGAAAAGGGTTAAGAGATTTTTTTAAAAAGTAATATGTTTAACTCAATATTGGAGACTAGAAGTCATTTTAGTTGTGTAAGTAATAAAAATCTATGAGATAGAACTCAAGACTTCCCTGTTTGATTCTTGGTAGCAGACCCTGAATCATTCCTTGCTTTAGCACTGGATACATCTGTTCTGTGAGTTAATTCTTGTTGCCAGAAGCAATTGCCATTGCTAGTAATTTCTATTAGAGGTCACTGGAACCATACCATTCTTTTTCTCTCCACTCTTGTGGCCTCCTTGCTTTACCTGCTCCAACTCTACCTTGTACATATTTAGTATAGATTAGATCTGTCCCCTTGAGGAAAGCAACTAGACTAAAGGTATTCTCAGCTCTACATCAATGTACTTACAGAGTTCCATTTTGAACAGCTGGTAAGTGTCTGGGTTCCGTATAGTGGAGGCAATGTATACCTCTGGAGATCTCTGATATGCCTGGCAAGCAAAGAGCTTTTGCTGCACTCCAATGAGGGAGAGGATGATCTCTGGCTCATATAGCACATCTACAATGAGAAACTCAGACTATTCTCTTCCCTTTAAGAAGCGTTATGTGCATTCTTGACTTAGAAAGCAAGGCTAGAACCTGGAGAATGCAGCACGTATATTCATTTTATGTATCATTAAGGGTGAAGGAAAATTACTCAGAGTAAGATGAAATAATCTAGGAGAAATTTACTTTCAAACTGCTAAAAGGTACTACCCAAAAAAAGATAAATCACAATGACTTATGCCCTTAAATGAGTGTGCTGCTTAACATCCTGTAATTTGGGAACAACTCATTAACCTCTTTGACCCTGATGGATAAAAATGAAGAAACCATTTGAGGACCCTTCCAGCTTTTATTTATGATCCTATGTTCTAATGATTTTTCAGTTCTAGTTAACTAGAATGACTGAAGCCCATGACTGAGAGGAAAGAAAACTTTTTTTTTTTAGATTCTTTACAACTGGATGAAACATACTATTTCTTTGGTAGATTGCCTCTCAACACCCTGGGGTAGCTGAAAGTCTCACAATGAAATGGGGAATAAACCAGCCTATACAGCAAAAATAATCTCAGAATTTTAGGGTTGGCAGGTAGACCTGTCAAAGATGTAAACCAGGTTCTGTGTGAACAAAAGACGAGAAGAACTGGATCACTGAGACCAGCGTATTGTGGCCTCCTAATATGATCAGTGAAAAGCACTGCTTTTCTCCAAAAGTTCTTAAAATGGTGTTTGTCTCTGAAGCTATCTTCAAGTCTTGTTACCCACGTAGGGATGTCTGTAAAGTGTTTTAGAAACAGAAGACACAATATGAAAGTTGTTTAAGAAGGAGGGTGTTAAGGTAGAAACAGCACTGGGCTGGGAGTTAGAAGAATTACGAGCTGTGTGACCATGAGTAAGTCAGACTCTCGTTTGACCAATGAGTAAACCATGACTCAAAGGTTAATACATACACTATTCGTCCTAATAGGATTGTTGTGAGGAAAGTACTTCCTAAATCAGAGTTATCATTGCTCTTTAGGCAAGATAAGAAACCAAAGAAGGGAAAAGAACA
>CM053583.1:291700256-291717511 GCA_028627135.1 Pseudochirops cupreus
ACTTAATGGCTACGTCACCCTAGACAAGTCACTTAATGGCTCTGTGGCCCAATTTCCTCATCTTTCAAATAAGAGGTTGACTTGCTAGATTCTAAGGGTTCTTTTAGTTCTATATCTACAACTCTATGACTTGCAGTATATCCTCATAATTTCTCCCTCCAGTTCTCCCTCTCAAAACGAGAAAAAGTCAAAATGAAAACACCACCCTTCTAACAAGGAAGCATAATCAGGCAAAACCAATACCCATATTGGCCATGTTAAAAAAACAACCACCAACCAAAAAAAAACAAACCCCAAGTGCCTCATTCTGCTTTTTAGTCTTCTCTGCCAGAAGGTGGGTATAATTCTTCATCATCAGTCCTTGGGAATAATGATTGAGCTTTTGCATTGATCAGAATTCTTGGTCTTTCAAAATTGTTCATTTATGCAATACTGATGTTGATAAATGATGATGATAAATTGTTCTCCTGATTCTACTTTTTATTCTGCATCAGTTTATAGAAGTCTTCCCAGGTTTCTCTGATCATTTCTTATAGGGCATGTCATAAGTCATAAGATCATGGTTTTAGAACTGAACAGAACCTTAGAGGCAGCTATCAAGCTTTAAGACTAGACCTATGAGAATGAAAGTTACTTCTTCATGGTGTGGGAGGGGACAGTAGTCTTTATATGCCTCCCTCCTTATACATATCTCTATATCATGGTCAGGACTCTGACATAGCTGGTCATTGCCTGCCACTCTCCACTTCAGTCTAAGGCACATCAAATACCACTTCATCTGTTTCTCAGATCCTGGAAATGGTTCTGAAGTAGCAGTGTCTGGACACCTAACACAACTAAGACATCACAACTGTGTAGCTTCTCAATACTGGAGCTTGGGGGATCTGGCATTGCACTTCAAGAAGGCATATGACAGTTAGAGAAGGCAACCCTGGGGGGTGTAGGGGGTGGGGACAGCTAGGTGGTGTAGTGAATAGAGCACTGGCCCTAAGTCAGGAGGACCTGAGTTCAAATCCAGCCTCAGACACTTGACACTTAACTAGCTGTGTGACCTTGGGCAAGTCACTTAACCCCAATTACCTTGCCTTCCTCTCTCAGAAAAAAAAGAAAAGACAGCCCTGGCTGCTCACTCTTTAGTGTCCCCATGAGTTAAAATTGTTATCTTATTCTGGTCTTCCTGATCACCACACCCTTCTCATCATTATAATAAGTTTATAAGTAGCCAGTATAAAAGAACAATAGCAGGAAATAAGATTGCAAAGGAGAACCTGGAGTCATGTACAAACTGTCCCAAAGAACAAAGGAGCAGAATTTATAAACTGTATTACAAAATTCACATTCTGTTAACATGTGATGAAACAGCAGAAGCCATCTAGGTACTGGTGTCAGGACCTTTTGGTTCTATGGATATGAATTGTATGTAAAATATGTAAATATGATATGACAATTCCAGACAAAATTTAGTCTCCAGAGCTCCAGATCAGCAGAACATTCAAAAGATCCTGATAACTTTGAGATGTAATTTTGAAGTTTTACTGATAACTTTGGGATTTGACTTTTAATGAACTCACCCCAATGTGGCACCCATAGGATCTGTTCTGTTTTCCCCTCAAAAAGCTATAATACTGAGACCTCAAACTCCTCCTCACTCCTACCTCCTCCCTACCACCACCCCACACAGTGTTCCATCTCCATCAGGACCATGCTGCCTAGTACTCCCAATGGTAATCCATGGCTATGTGAGTGATATTCTCTGCCTCCCCTGCCTCCCAATCTCTTCCTCACTCTGCCTTTCTTCGGCATCCTGTTCCCCCATCCAGCGCCACACAGTCTGCCTAAGTATCTCTTTTACTGCTTGTCTCTACCTTTATGGGCTTTTTGCCCTGATGCCTTCTGTGTTTAATTAAAGTGTGATTGCTACCCTGTTTCCTACTGACTATTGTGGTCTTTCCCAGTGAGTATCCAAAGAAGCAAGCATGCCTGCCCCCATTTCATAATTTCATAAAATAACGATCATTTCATGTCAAATGGTACCTTCTTTTACATGGATATGGGATATTGCCTAGGGAATGTAGTGAGCAGGGAGCATTAGGTGAGCAGTTCCAGGAGGCTGCAGGATGCCCCATTCATGATTTGTGACAATGGACCCTAGAGACACAGGGAACTGGGTAATATGCTTCACTTGTATGGAGAAGGGCTCCACTATGGTTAGGGAGATAATTGAACTATGGTGGATAAATCACTACTGAAAAGGAGGACAAAAACTGATAAGGGAATCCTTAGGATCAGATCTTGTCTGCTTCCTACCCCAAGATATCTTTGTCCTCATCCAGAGTGGGGAAAAAAATATATATGGCTCCAGAGAGCTTTAAGCTGTGGCTTATCATTGCCTTTGCCAATGCAGATGTTTTCCTAAAATGGAAGGATCACACTACTAGCCTGAATTGGGGTTGAAACCCCATCTAACAATTGCTCTATTATCTGTTCTCTCTGGAGAAGTAATTGCCATGCCTTTTGGAAAAAATCTTTATTCTCCTACTGTATGAGGGTGAAGGCTATTCCAACTACCTGTTTGAGGAGGAGATGCTAAACACAAAGAATCTAGCTGGTAAACAGTGTTTTGGCTGTAAGAGCTGGGCATGTCAACAGTGGAGACTTGGAGAGAAGACTCGCCATAATGATTTTTTTTACAGTTAAATTTTATTTTTTTCAAAAAAGCATTTGTTTTTTCTACTTCCAGATCTCCCTATCCCCACCACCCACCATGGGAAAAAAAAGTCAAAGTAAAAATACAACCCTTGTAATAAGTAAGCATAGTCAGGCAAAAACAATACTTATATTGGCCATGTCCAAAAATATAGGTGGCTCATTCTGCTAATTAGGCCATCACCTCTCTGCCAGAAGGCAAGTAGAATTCTTCATCACCAGTCTTCTGGAATAATGATTGAGCTTTGCATTGATTAGAGTGCTTAAGTCTTTCAAAATTGCTTATTTATACAATACTGATGTTGCAATATAAATTGTTCTCCTGGTTCTGCTCTCTTCATTTTGCATCAGTCTATGTAAGTCTTCCCAGGTTTCTCTGAAATAATCCTTTTCATCATTCCTTATGGCATAATAGTATTCCATTGCATTCACATACCATGAGTTTTTCAGTCACTTCCTATTTGATGGGCATATCCTTAGTTTCCATTTCTTTGCCACCACAAAAAGAGCTACTACTCATATTCTTGTGTATATACAGATCCTTTTTCTCCTTTATTTGATCTCTGTGGGCAAAGGCCTAGTAATGATATCACTTTGTCAATGGATATACACAGTTTAGTAAATTCGGGGGGTATAGTTACAAATTGTTTTCTAGAATGGCTGGACCAATTCATAACTCCATTATGTGTCTCTTTACCTGAACCTCAGTAACTTATAAATTGGGACTTAGAATTAAGTTTACCCTACCTTCAGAAAAAAAATATGGGCACTTTTCCTTAAGACTCCTTTAGGAAGTTTGTAAGTGTGATATCAGTTTTGACAGCTATGGCACATGACAAGGATGGCTGGCTGGTGCTGTTCCATGTGGATAAGCAGACTTGGTAATAGTGATTAATAAGACTTTGGTTATTGTGAGGTTGGTTACTTAGGGAGTTTTGCTGACCCTTTTCTTACCTTTGGTCACATCCATAACCCCTATCTTCTCCTATGTTTTTGCCTTTGAGGCTGCCTGAAGTTTATCCAAAAAAAGTCCCCCAAGGTCCCAAATGACTGGAAAGATGAACACTAGAAGCTTGTCCTCTGAACTCTACCTCCCATATTTTTAAGGAGTTATTCCCTTAAGTATAGACAGCTAAGTGGTGCAGTGGATTAAGTACCAGCCCTGGAGGCTGGAAGATCTGAGTTCAAATCCAGCCTCAATTACTAGCTATGTGACCCTAGGTAAGTCATTTAATCCTGTTTGCCTCCGTTGCCTCATCTTTAAAATGAACTAGAGAAAGAAATGGTAAACCACTTCAGTACCTTTGCCAAGAAAACCCCAAATGGGGTCATGAAGAGTCAGACCTAACTGAAAACTGAACAACAAAATTCCCTTTTGTTCTCTTCACATTCACAGTCTCCCTGCCTGAAAGAAGCCAATAACTTTTTGTAATAGCACAGAATTATTTTATTTATTTAATTGCTTTAATTACTTTTAGTTTACAAGATTCAGTTCCAGAATCCCTTGAGTTTCAAATTTTCTCCACTTCCTCTCCCCCACCCGCCATGATGGCATGCAATCAAGTATAGGGTCTGCAGATACTTTCACATTGGACATTAGTCTGGTTGTATAGAAGGGTTGTAACCAATGGAGTGAAGAATGGGAAAAAAGAAACAAAACCAAACATGGAAAAGAACAATAGCGTGTAGATTGCTTCAGTCTCCATTTAAACTCTGTTCTTTCTAGATCTTTCTCTGAATGTAGGTATCTCAGAAGCCAATAACTTTTACACCTAAAGTACAGTGGCTTCAGTTCTGGATACTGAAATTTTGGGTCACTGTAGCCCTTAGCTAAAGGGGGAGATTTATAGCCACTGTGTCTGCCTAAAGGAGAGGGGGAGCAGTGAAGAGAGTTAAGTGGTCACAGCTCAAAGCAAAAGGTCGGTAAGTCTCAGAGGCTATTTCCCTTACTCGCAAACACAGGCATGTCCCCAGTGCCACAGTTGTAGATGTAAGCAAAGTCCCTGTTCAAGAAATCAGGCTGTTGTTCAATCATTCAGTCATGTCTGACTCTTTGTGACCTCATAGATCATAAAATAACAGGCTGGGTATCATACCTCCACTATCTCTCAGAGTCTGTCCAAGGTCATGGTTGTTGTTTCCATGATACCATCTACCTATCTCGCCTCAAGTACAAAAGCCTACTATCCCATGAGCCCCTTAAAATCTATACCTAACATCTCTTGATGCAATAAGGTGAACTGGGATATCACTGGAAGTGAGAAGGAAGACCAATAAGATAAAATTCATAACGAGTTTTCAAAAACAGATTGTACCAGCATAGTACCCTTTGAATGAAGTCTGTTCTGATCTAGGAAGTATCTCACAGCACCATTTCTAATTGGTAACGCCCTTGTTGAGAGCTGGCCTCAGAGTCAGGAAGATCTGCATTTAAGAGCTACGTTTAATAGATCCTGACTTTGTGAATCCAGATAAAACATGTCACCCCTCAAGGCTCTCTAAGGTGATATGTATAAATAGAGGGAATTTCCCTCTATCAATGAAATTATAGACATAGTCAAAAATAAAATGTATTTGTTAAGGAAGAAAAGGAGCCAAAACAGTGTTTAAAATTTTAATCAATTCTTATGGAAATGTAAACATTGATCTCGTCAACATAGTATCTCCACATACCAGGTGCTCACATCATAATGAACATTTTTATATAAGACTTTTTGTTTTATATTAATCAATCTACCTGATCCACTGGGCTACCCCCAAAACATTTTACCACGAATATTAGGGAAAAGGGGATTGGTTAGACATGCAATAATGATGCCAGGTCTTTATTCTCAGAAAATACTCTTTTATTCTCTAAACTTGGGTACAGGTACAATATTAGGATCAACATTCCAAGAGCTTAGAAGAAACCACACGCAGAGCAACCAGAGCAATATTCCAAGCAAAATTGGGTGGGACTTTTAAATTTCCATTCTTAATGTTACAGCCTTCTTTGGTGAACATCATGCTTGCAACTATAACATTCTAGTAGACTGAGAGATACTTTCCCATCACTGAAAATTCAGTCCTGGGTATATCATACTTACATACTCTGCTAGATCAAGGATACACCATCAAGTCCTAGAATTTATGTCTGGCACACAATCTGACAGTTACTTGCCCACCAGAGACCTACCTGATTCGTTTTTTAAAGCAATGACATCATAATTCCTCTCTGCCCCCAGCAGAATATCCCAGTACATTGGTATATTTTAGATTCATTCATTTGCAGAACTCAGATTCAGAGTGATGGGATAAGGGTGGAGAAAATGAAAGGAAAACAGTTATAGAAAACTCCAATACCTTTCCAGGAAAAAAAATCACCAGCTATCATTATTAAGCAGCTATCATTATTAAGCATTATTATATACATGGGAGAGAACTAGTCAGTGATGGTTTTGTTCCTATGGAATCTCAGTTCTGAAGGTTTGAGGGCTGCCCTCTGTCCTGCTAACCAGATGTAAAACAAGGCCCAAAACAACTCTGTGGAGTTTTATCATGCCCAAATTTGTAACTAGAGCATAAAGTAACTTGAAAATTCTGTTTGCAGTAGAGATATTGCTTGTCACATAAACATTTACAACTTATCTCATGCACATTATTCATAAAACTATGGAATCTTGTAAAGGAGCCCTCTTGTTTCTATGGATTTGCAAAGGCCTTTTTTCTCATGCTTGGAATACAGTCTCTTTTCCTCCTCTCTGCTTTGCAGAATCCCTCACTTCCTTCACGGCTAAGTTAAAGTACTACCTGCCAAACAAGATCAGTCCTAATGCCCTCAATTGCCCATGTCCATCCCTGCCAAAAAAAAAGACTAATTTTTATTTTTTATTTACTTTTTTGTATAATGTTATCTTCCTGTTCCTTCCCTCCCCCCATCTGAATGTAAGCTTTTGGATAGTATAGACTGTTGTCCTGGATGCCTAGGACAGTACCCAGCACTTAATAAGCACTTGTTGAATGTTTCCTTAAAAGTTGTCCACTCTGATCCCTACCTAGTACACTGTGACATCTACCTTTCACCCTCTAACTCTTGACAGTCATAACTAAAACTTCCACAAAATCAGGGTGACAACATCTGAGACACCTCCCCACGTGGCCACCCATGGAAGCTAATGAAGAGTGAAGGCCCCAAAAGGTTTGTGCTTAAACAAGCTAGAGAAGGAAGAGGGTTCTTCCTTCCAATTCTAGAAGGTTCTTCCCCAGTTTCAAGAAAACACAAGGGAGCCAGCTCTGCCCTCACACACAGAGAACTCATGGGATTTATCCAGTAAAATGAAGCTTCCAGGAAGTAGGTTAAGTCCCTACCAACAGAGATCAACATATCAAAGCCTAACAAATTACAGCTCCTTAGAGAGCCTGCATCAAATGCCCTTGAGTCACTGAGCTCTGTTCTTGGCCCTCACTGCTCCCCAAAAGCTGTCCTATAACTTTCCTGAGACAGGCTCACTTTTCAAGAGGAAAAAATCTTTTAATCACAAAATCTTTTTATCTCATAGGATTCAGAGCCAAAAAAAAAAATCCAGAGATCATCTAATCTAACTCCCTCATTTTCAGAGAAGTAACCTGAGGCCTCAGCAGAATAAGTGATGTCCCTAAGGTCACAATGTTCTTTCCATTACACCAAACTAGTCACCCACCTAAAGATAAAAAGAAATCAAGAAAATATTTTCAATCAAGTTAAGCACATATTGTATTTTAGCAAAGTAATTAGAACTAGCAGAGCATGGTTGCCACTGTCACATGGTAACAGAACTCTTCTACCCTAGTTCCATAGTAAATAGGAAGTGAATCTCTGATTCCTATAAAGCAAAAGGATAGGTAGGCTATAATACCCGGGATTTACTTGTGCCATCACAGCTCAATGGAAATGAATCCTTTTGTAGGCAGCCAAAAAGTAACTCTCTGTGACCTCTACTACAATTTAATCGTTCTGGGAAAATAAAGCTTTTTTCAGAAAAATGTAGTCAGACACCTGTCTATGCGCCAACTAGAGCTCGCAAAATCCTTTGGGCTCTCTCTAAAACAAGGAGGTTCTGGTATGAGACTAGGGATCCCCAACATAGTTTAGATTTATGCACATGGGAATTTGCCCCCTCGCAGCTACACCTTTAGGCTGATGAGACTCTAGAAGCAATGACACCTGGCTCTTGAAAGGAGGAGAGTTTAAGAAAGTCAGGGGGGAAATCCAGACAAAACATTAACAAAGGCAACTGGTCCCACTTCACTTGCTCAACTTCCGCTCTGTGAGCAGCTTACGGGAGGAAATGTTCTCTTAACTCAGTGGTTCTCCACCTTCCTAATGCTGTGACCCATTAATACAGTTCCTCATGTTGTGGTAACCCCCAACCATAAAATGATTTTCGTTGCTACTTCATAACTGTAATTTTCCTACTGTTATGAATCGTAATGTAAATATCTGATGTGCAGGATGTATTTTCATTGTTACAAATTGAACATAACCCATAGGTTGAGAACCGCTGTTTTTAACTAGAGGAAGAAAAAATATCTTGGTTTTCCTGCTAGATTGAAAAAGGGAGAGGGGATTAAAGGTATCTAAAGGGGGGAGAGAGGAATGAGACACCTGGTCAAGATATTACAGTATTTCTCAGAATTAAAAATCCCACAAAAAGCATTATCCTAGTTCCTAGCTGAGTTCCTGGCTTTCTCAGGACCCAATGCTCTGGTGCTCTTGTTTCTCAGCACACCCCTGTCTCAGGAACAAAGTGTTGAATACACTGTTGAATACATCTAATCTTTGGATGAAAAGCATTAGAAGTGCAAAGTGTTAGAAGTACAAAATGCTCTTATGAACAGGTTCCTTTAGTGTCTTCAGCCCTGACTCCATTGGGCCAATGAACAAGATGGCCCCAAAAAAGTTCAATCCAAGGACTATTCCCAGACCCCCTCAGGGCCTGAGGGGAAGAGCAATCTTAGAAAGCAGAAGTCTAGGATTCTTTTATCTAAGCAGCCCCTGAGCTTTGATATTGTAATTTCCCCAAAGTAAAAGGATGTGCCCACTGGTTGTGATCAGATTGTGGGTATTGGCCTTGGAGAGCCCCTGGCATGGATGGGAAGCACCAGTTGTGCCATCCAGACCCTCCCACCCTTACAGCTCCCATTGGCTATCCTCAAGAAGAGGAACAAGGTAGAGGTAGCCTGAATTCTCTGTGTCAAACATACTTCTCTGGACTACAGAGCCAAAACCAAACAATGAAGTAGCCCCGAAGAGAGTCTTTGGGCCCTAATTCCAAAAACACATTCTCCTTCCCTCCTTGCCCTCTCCTCCCACCTTGTCACAAAGTATTTACAATCTCATTTAAAGAAGGATTTTATTCATCCATTCACACTCAAAAAATCTTTGTCTGATTGGATCATTCAGCTTTCACACATTAAGACTGTCTCTGGTATTGCAAAAGAATAAAATGCTCCCCTTTTATGTTCTGCCATGATACAATACCTCACGCAGGGCTTGCAGAGATGGATGCATGTCTCTGGTCTCACAAGCCATGAAGAAGCAATGGTGTATGTCTTAACAGAAGGAACAAGCACTAAATCGTTCTTTTGCTCCTTGAGGAGAATGGAGTTGGAAACAGAGACCTAATCCTCCTGAGTGTTACATTAGCTTTTCAGAATTGTGCGAATTTTTTTTAAAAGTCAGCTTATTCCAAAAGACAGGTATGTCCATAACTTAATAGATTTTAGTCAAAATAGAAATAAATATGTTCAAATATATTTTACAACATGCAGTTCATTCTCAATAATAAATAAATCTTGGGATTAAAAAGTTTTAGAACCTTTTCCCTCCCATCTCACACACATACAAGTATACACATACACGCGCGCACGCACACACACACAGACACACACACACACACACACACAGAGCAGCTCTCCAAGAGAGGTAGGCTCTGAAGTACAAAAATGTACCTTAAGTATTTCAGGAAAAGGTATCTGCTTTTCTATAGCCCTTTGACACGACTTATTGCTCATATACCTGAGAAGGAAAGAGAAGAGCTAACAGGTACTTATCGTCAGAGACCCAGGGATCACTGGGCAGCCCGACTCTGTGCAGGACCGGTGGGAGAAAGGATGCTCTAGGAAGGACAGACAGTTCCCCCTCTTCTCCAGGTTTTGAATTAGTGTGGAAGTCCTCGTGCTCCATGCCCCGAAATGCAGTTCCTATATTGAGGTGGATATATTTGCAGTCTGTACAATTCTGATGGTTACATATCCTACCACTTGGAAAAGGCTCAGTTAAGGCTATGGCTATAGAGGAAACACTTATCTTCCTGTGAATAAGTCCTAATGGCTAAATAAATACTATATTTTCTCCAATCTTATCCTCATTTGTACCCACCCCATGACCCCAAGGCAGAATATGGATTGATAAGGGAGTGAATTTGGTGAGGCCACCCTTTTGGTACCTCCTGGAGAAAAGAGATGATTTCTCTCTGGTTCAGAAATTATCTCTTATGGACCAGATCAACTCTAGAGCTGAGTGGGATCAGATCAGAGTTGGTACCATATTTCATTTTGGGAGTCCAAGAACACTTGGTTTTATTCTAGAGAAGATGAGAACTTCTAGGTTCATAACAAAACTGCCCGGGCCTCCTAAGCTTCACCCTTAATACAAAGGATGATACTCCATCAGATCTAGCCTTGTTTAGATCCATCTTCACAGAGCTGATCTCAAACTTGCCACTGGAAGGCTAGGCCTGGGGAATTGGCCATTAACTTCAGGATATAATAGTATGCACATGGGAATGAGAAGCAGCATGGAGTAGTGGAGGAAGGACACCAGCCTCATAGTCAGGAAGATCTGTGTTGAAGTCTTGCCGCTGACAAGTACTAGGTGTGTGTTCGTGACAAGTTACCTAACTTCTCAATGTTTCCAGTGATATGCATCAGTGCAGGAAGTCTCCATACTAGGAGCTCCCTGCCTTGATGAACTCACAGGTCCAGATTTGAGGGGTGAGGGTAGGAAGTAGTGGAGACTAGAAGGGGCTCATTGAAAATGACTAAGTTAGAACTGTTAAGTCTTATTAATGAGGCAGCTGCCACAAACTCAGATGCACCTATTATAAAACCAAAATATGAGCTGATTATCATGGTAGACTCCAGAGAGCCACCAATTCTGGCAGCCTCTGAACCCAGGCCACCAGTCCTTATGGTCTTGGCCCTCAGCTTAGGCAGGATTTCTGGCTCTGGACACTTCCAGGCACCGGAGTACAGCAGGATCCCCAACATGGCTCAGACCCGGCTATCTGGAGATGAGGGAGCCACTCTGGGACTGGTTGGAAGAAGTTGTAGTGGCACTGAGCTGTGAGAAACCACTGGTACAGGACTCCAGACTGGACATGGATCCCCTGGGAAGGAAGAGCCCAGAGCTGCTCATTACATCTTCACAGTAACGTGGCCCCAGTGCCCAAGACATCTCCTATCTCTGTGTCTTTGAATAAGTTATTCCCCCATGCCTGGAAGAATCCTCAGCTTCCTTCAAAGCTCAGTTTACATGTCACATACCCCCTTCCCCCAGAAGTCTTTCCTAATCCCTTCACTTGCCAGTAATTACTTGGCATATTATGGAATATGTGGAATATTTTTTGTTTTTACTTTTCTGTGTTCATAGTCTTCCTCACTGTGTCAACTCCTTCAAGGCAGAGATTATTTCATTTTTGTCCTTGCATCCCCATCACCTAGCACAGTGCCTAGCACCTAGTGGGTGAGCAAATAAATGCTTGCTGAATGAAGATGCGCCAGTAGAGGGAAAAACCTTATTGTTAGAAACAAGGCTCTAGAATACCTTTAACATGGCTGAGAACCACAATCGTCCCCATATCAAGTATCAAGAGGAAAAGCAAATGAAAATAATGAGAACAGATGCTGGGAGACTCATACTGCTAAGAAATTAATAAAGAATCAGAGCAATGATTTTGGATTCTAGACTACTAGACCAGAAAAATACAAGCAAGGAGTACAATCTATGCACAAGCTGCAGAACAGCGACTGCTCCATTAAAACAACTCATAACTACTCTGTGATGTGACCCTGCAAATCATTCATGCATAAGGAATTCTCCACAGAGGTCTCCTGAATCCTCCCATCCTCTCTAATCCCAGAGTGTTCTATGCTAAAGTTAATGGGTACACGTAACATCCCCAAAGGGAGACTGTCTGTCTCAAAAGCTCCCTCTGGGGGTTTTCTCTACGGAGAATCAACAGAGCTTGAGGACGGGTATTAGGACCAGCCTTTAAACAGTGCTATGGATGCTCCTCAATGGATCATTTCCCTAGAAGTCTTTGTGGAGGGAGGACATTTTAAAAACATTAATTTTTTTTCCCCTTTGCCGAGTTCTTTGTATTTATTAGAGACTGAAAGGCTGATGATTTAGAGGGAAGTGTTTTTTGCTGGGGTTTGTTTTAAGGCAGTCTCTACCAATTTAGAAGGCAAAGCAGTGAATACACAGAATGAGACATTTTTGGACATGGTCATGTGGCAATTTTTGTTTATTTGACATGTACATCTGTTATAGGGATTTTGATTTTCTTTTTTCTTTTTCAATTGGGGATGGAAGTGGGAGGGAGAGATGATAAATGCTTGCTAATTAAAAAACAAATGAAAAAGAAAGCAGTGAAGTTTGTATCCTTTCACGTACAGCACTAAAAACATTACCTGTATCTATGGGGGAGGAGGGGAAGAGGAGAAAGAATCAAGCCCAGAACCCATCAAGAAGGGGGCAGGGAAATCCTCATTTCTCACATCTGACTCACATCTTCTCACATCTCACCTAAATGATGGATCTCTCCACTGACAGGTCCTACCTAGTACTTCCAACTCAGAGAAACACACGTAACTTGAATTTAGAGGGCCTGGGCTCAAATCTTCCCTCTTCTGCTTATTTCAGTGACCATAGACAAGTCACTGGACTTCTCTGGAACTCAATCTCCTTATCTGTTAAATGAACGGAATAGACTCCAAGCACATAATAAGGGCTTAATCAATGCTTCTTGACTTGACTTTTCTTCTGAGATCCTTTCCAGTTGTAAATTTATGTTCCTATATCCTAAACTCAATTTCCTCCTTACCTCGAAACCTGCATCTCCTCCCAACTTACCTATTTTGCTTATGGCATTACCATTCCTCAAGCAGAATGTGAACTACCTGAGGACAGAGACAGTTTCATTTTGTGTCTCTCTATCTTCTACACATAGCACCTCACCTGGCAATATTAGGTATTTAATAATTGCTTCTTGAAGTGAATTCAACTCTCGCTCCTAACCTGAGTATCCTATTTGCCTTCTCTCCTTCATCCCTCAAATGAAATCAGGTGCCAAATCCAGTCAGTTCTACTACTGTCTCTCTCATATCCATCCCTCTCTCTGCCCTGCAACCCTGACCTAGTGCCTCATCACCTTCTGCCTGCGTTATAGCAATACACCTTAATTGGCTTCCTGTCTTTAGTCTTTTCCCCCAACTGTGCATCCTTCACATAGCTGCAAAAGTAACCATCCTAATGAAGATCTAACTATGCCACTCCTCTATTCGACAACTTTCAGCTGGCTCTCCAGCGCTGACAGGGAAAAACACAAAATCCTCAACTTAGTTTTGAAAGTCCTTTACAATCTGACTCCAACCTACCTCTCCATCTTTGTTCCATATCATTTCCCTTTGTGTACTCTAACATCCCAGACAAAATGAGGACTAGATAGTTCTCAGCCTTGTCCTGCTGTCTCCTGCTTTTGTGTATACATGAAAGTCACATTCTACGTGCCTCCATGGGATATACTCCCTCCTTATCTCTGCCTGCTGAGATCCTTTAGCTTCAGCCCATTTGTCACTTCCTCTGTGAAGCCTTCCTTGCTTCCCTCCAATTCAAAGTGTTTTCTCTACACTGAAAGTTTTCTAGAACTCTCTCTGGATCTCTCTTTTGTCCCCATCACACCCCATATTTTTTTTAAAAAATTATGCTTATCTGTTTACATGTCCTTTCCCTACCTAATAAATTATAATGCTACTCAAAGGCAGGGGGGTATGTTGTTTTTTTCCCTCTGTAGCCTCAATGTTTCCACAGTGCTTGCACATAGAAGGCACTGAAGAAATGTTCTGAAGAAATAATTGTTGAATTTTGCCAAAATGCCTTGCCCTGCTGAGTGGTCTACTTCTCTCTCATGTTCCTTCCACATATAAAAAGGTTCACAATACTCACAGGCTAAGACGGAAAATCTCCCTTCAGTTTCCTGACACACACTCTCTCTCTCTCTTTTTTTTTTTTTGCCTTTTTGGAGGGGGGGAAGGCAGGGCAATTGGGGTTAAATGACTTGTCCAAGGTCACACAGCTAGTAAGTGTGTCAAGTGTCTGATGCCAGATTTGAACTCAGGTCCTCCTGACTTCAGTGCCAGTGCTCTATTCACTGTGCCACCTAGTTGCCCCAATACACCCTCTTTTCCCTAGATCCAACATCTCTGGTCATAAATCTCAGAACCCAACCACTATGTCTATCTGACAGTTATTGCTAAGCATTTTTTCTAATACCTTTCTCAAAACCTTTTTTTTTTTTTAAAGGTCCTGACTTTAGGTAGGGGCTTATCAACTTAGATAAGACAGTAACTTATGAGATCTCAGGGCATAGTGGATAGAGTGATAGACTTGGAGGCAGGAAGACCTCAGTTTGGGCCTCCAATACTTACTAGCTATATGACACTCACTAAGAGTATGACCTTGAGAAAGTCATTAAATATCTCTGAGCCTCAATTTCCCCCTCTGTTGAATGGGAATGATAATAATAGTACCTATCACACAGGACTGTTGTGAGGATCAAATGAGATAATGAGTGTAAAGCACTTTACAAACCTGAAGCAATTTTTGAATGTGATTTATTACAGTGATGATTCTACTCAACTTTGTCTTCCTCAGCTACATGCCCTCCCTTCCCAGATAACCTGATCCCATCGCTCCTACCTGAAGTCTACAGATGCAAGGACCTCATAGTAGTACAGGAGTTTGCACTTGTGACCGGGGCTCTGCACAGATCTCATGGCATCATCCACTTTAGGGAGGTTGCTGGCTGCACAGGCTAAAGGAGTAGCCATCTTCCACTGAAGCAGGTAGAAACCTGGCCAACGAGTCACATGGGAGCCCTGAAATAGAGAGAGATGTGTGCCAGCTAGGTTCCTCTCCAATCAGCTCCTCCATAGAGCTCCCAAACTGATATCCCCAAAGCACAAGCCTTTGGACCATGTAGATCTGCGATCCTAACATGCACGCTCTATTATCTGGCATTTAGAGCCCCTCAGAGTCTGATTCCAACTCATCTTTCCAGACTGGTTATACATTGCTCTCCCATACATGCTCCAGCCTGCAGTCAAACTTGTTGTTTTTACTTGGGATTCCCCATACACAATGTCCCTTCTCCAGGCCTTCGCCTAGCCTGTCCCATCTGGGTAGAATCCTCTCTGCCTCTTAGAACACCTCATTATCACCTCCACTTCTTGGAACATAGAACTTCATTCAAGACTCAGCCTGAGTCCTTCAAGAGGTCTATCCTAATTCTTTCAATTTTTAGTGCCTCGCCATAACCAAAGTGCCTTTGTACTTCTTATGTGAATTTATTGTTTCCCATCAGCGGAATATAAATTCCCTGAGGAAAGGGTCTATCAGGGGTAGGGAACCTGTGGCCTTGAGGCCACATGTAGCCCTCTAGGCCCTCAAGTGTGGCCCTTTGACTGAATCCAAACTTCACAGAACAAATCCCATTAATAAAAGGATTTGTTCTATAAAACTTGGACTCAAAGTTTTACTATCAAAGTTTTATTTTATCCTTTTATTAATGGGATTTGTTCTGTGAAGTTTGGATTCAAAGGGCCACACTTGAGGACCTCAAAGGCCACATGTGGCCTTCAGGTCACAGGTTCCCCACCCCTGGCAGATGCCTCACTTTTGTCTTTGTACCATCTCTAAAACCTAGCATGGTACCTGGAACATAGAAGGTGCTTGATAAGTGCTTGTGAATGGACTGATGCTTAGGGGTAGTTGAGATCGCCCAAAGCCAAAACAAGCAGTTTCTAAAAGATTGAATGAGACAGTGAAAAGATCACTTGGACTTGGAGCCCTTGGCTTGAATCCTAGTTCTGATACTTTGTAGCTGTCTAACTATGAGAGAAGTCCCTCACATCTCTGAGCCTCAGTTTCCCCATCTATAAATCAAGATAATACATGCAATACCTACCTCACAAAGGCGTTTTTAGGAAAATGCTTTGTAAATCACAACGTGCTATATAACCATGAGCTAAACTGTGAAAAGCCTTGGTGTAACTTACGTGCTCTGGATTCTAAAGACTACCTTTAAAAATTAGCCTAGGGTTTAAAAAAATAAGGCACCAGGTACATAAGGATTTTAAACATTTGGCAAATTATGTTCCAATTTAGCCCTGTGGCATCACCGCTATTCTACTACCAACCAAAGAAAATGGCAAAGTTATTTCTGAGGCTGAAGATTATCACAATTGTACCACTAGAGAAGATTCCAGGGCATTCTGAACACAAGTATCTCCAGTCAACTCAGCATGGGCTTCCTTCTCCTGCTGCATCCTTTCAACCCACCTCCAGTGGCATACTGATCAATCTTCATTCTCATCCATCCATCCACATTTGATGTAACTCAGTATACACTCCTTAAAAATCTTTCCTCCCTTGGCTTTTGTGATTCTGCCCTTTCCTGCTCTTCTGACAGTTCCTTCATTCACCTGTACTGGATCCTCCTTCTGGATTGTTAGGTGGTGCAGGGTGCTGGCCCTGGAATCAGGAGGACCTGAGCTCAAATCCAACCTTAGACACCTAGCTATGGGACCCTGTTTTCCTCATTTTCCTCATTTGTAAAATGAACTAAAGAAGGAAATGGCAAACCACTCCCATATCTTTCCTAAGAAAACCCCAAATGGGGTCATGATGAGTTGGACATGACTAAGCAATTCAACAACAACTGGATCCTCCTTCTACCCAAAGCTCTGTCCTTGACCCTTTTTTCTTTTCTGTCTGTGCCTACACCCGAGGGGAGCTCACTTACTCACTCGTTTTTACATTGATGACTTCCAAAGACATATCCTTCTGTTCTGTCCCATACCACCTTTCTCTAAGGTGTCTCCAATTAGATGTCCTACCCTCATCTCAGACCCAACAAGCCCTAAAGCCAACTTCCCCTGTTCCTTCCAATTCCCAGCAACCACATGGCTGTTCTTCCCATCTAACCCATTTCTATCACCTTCTTAGACTGAAGAATTGAGAGTCATATTTGATGCATTCTTCTTCATTCCTTCATCTTTATTGTGTCATTTCATCTTTTTTTTTAAATTTTATTTTAGTTTGCATCATTCATTTCCACAAGATTTTGAGTTACATATTTTCTCCCCATCTTTCCCCTACCCACCACCCCAAAACAGCCATCCCAGTGTATCCCCCCTCCCTTAGTCTATTCTCTCCTGTGTCTTCCCCCCTCACCCCTCTGACTTTT
>CM053583.1:291718011-291731266 GCA_028627135.1 Pseudochirops cupreus
TTTTCATTTTGACTTTTTCTCGTTTTGAGAGGGAGAACTGGAGGGAGAAATTATGAGGATATACTGCAAGTCATAGAGTTGTAGATATAGAACTAAAAGAACCCTTAGAATCTAGCAAGTCAACCTCTTATTTGAAAGATGAGGAAATTGGGCCACAGAGCCATTAAGTGACTTGTCTAGGGTGACGTAGCCATTAAGTGTCTGAGGCTAGTGCTGCATGAATTTTCTTTGGGTTCATTGACTAGCCACTGCCAATAAGCCAGCACAGAAGAGAGAGACAGGAAAACTTAATTTATTCACTCAGAGCTAGATACTCTCTGACAGTAGTTGACAGTCATGTGTGTCTCTAATAATTTGGCTAATATTTATACTATTGTACCATTGTACTGTTCATATAATGTGAAGCAAAGAGGGTGCTTGTTACAAAGCAGCCTGGTCACATAGAGGGGAAAGTATACTTGTTACAACAAAAGAGGATGCTTATCAATTATTCCAGAAGAAGGAATGAGTCTTTGTTAGCACTGAAGTCTTCCTTTGCAATAATAAAAACCTTTTGTAGGCTGAAAGAAGATCCTGAAGAAAGCAAGTATCATTGCAAGCTGATCTTGCAGTAAATGCTGAAGCAATTCACAACAAAATGGTGACTACAGAATAAAATGGAGTTAGTTGTAACAACTCTTAACAACCCTCTTAGCTCTTAAAAATTCACTTTTAACACAGGTTTTGAACTCATGTCTTCTTTATTCCTGGCCCATAACTCTGCAGATTATAGCATTGGTTATATAACCAGGACTGTTGGCATCTTCAGAAAACCCAGAGTCAGTTTTGTCCCTCTCTTTTCTCTATTCACATCTGGAAGACTAAGGTGCTGGGGATGGAATCTGCAACTTTGAGAGGACTCATCTGTAAGTGATGCCACCTTTGGATGTGAATTTGGTGGGACCAACACAATATACGAATTGAATTAAATTATGACTATATCTCTCCCCACCACACACACTGAGGTGGTATAAGGAAGATTATGCCACTGAAGTGTTTGGGAAAATGAGTTTGTTCCTTGTATATCTTGGAAGTAAATTTCCCTTTGTAAATGCTGCCCTTTGTTATGTGATTAAATAGAACTGGAGTGCTAGTAGTTAACCCTGTAACAGGTGGGGAGACACAGCTGGTGGGAGCTCAAGCTAAAATCACCACAAATCCGCCAGGGTGCTCAAGAACTCTGAGGGGAGATGTAATGGCCCTGAGAGTGGGGCCAGAGCATACAGGTCCATAAGCTGCTCTTCTGCTTTTGTGGCACAGTTCTTAAAAAAAAACAAAAACCAAGAGCTTTCTCTCTAGACGCTGATTGCACTGAGTCAGTTGATTTTAATTTTTCTCATCCTGCCAACCTGCTTTTTTTCTCTAGGACTACTAACTACCACCAGGGAATGTTCAACCTGTCGTGATATCTATGTTGTCAGCTTCTTTTAGTACTCAGTGAGCTAATAATTTTGAGTCACTGGGGGCTTTCTTTTTAAAATTACTTTCTTTTTAGTTCTGAACACTCACTTTCATAAGATTTTGAGTTTTAAATTTTTTCCTCCTCCCTTCCATTCCTCCCCAAGATAGCATGCAATCCGATATAGGCTCTACATATACATTCATATTCAACATATTTTCACATTAGTCATGTTGTAAAGAAGAATTAAAACCAATGGGAGAAACCACGAAAAAGAAGAAACAAAACAAAACAACAACAAAAAGAGAGCAAATAGTATGCTTTGATCTACATTCAAACTCCATAGTTCTTTCTTTGGATGTGGATAGCATTTTCCATTATGAGCCTTTCGGAATTGTCTTAGATCCTTGCATTGCTGAGAAGAGCTAAAGTTTATCAAAGTCAGTCATTGCACAATATGGCTATTACTATGTACAGTGTTCTCCTGGTTTTGCTCATTTCATTCTGCATCAGTTCAAATAAGTTTTTCTAGCTTTTTTTGAAGTCTGTCTGCTCATCATTTCTTATAGCAAAATAGTATTCCGTTACATTCATAGACCACAACTTACTCAGCCATTCCTCAATTGATGGGCACCTCCTCAAATTCCAATTCTTGGTCACCACAAAAAGAGCTGCTATAAATATTTTTGTCCCTATGGGTTGTTTTCCCATTTTTATGATCTCTTTGGGATACAGACCTAAAAGTGGTATTGCTGGATCAAAGGGTATGCACAGCTTTATAATCCTTTGGGCATAGTTCCAAATTGCTCTCCAGAATCAGATCAGTTCACAACTCCAATGCATCAGTGTTCCAGTTATCCCACATCTCCAGCATTTATCATTTTCCTGTTCTGTATGTTAGCTAATCTGATAAGTGTGATGTGGCACCTCAGTTATTTTTATTTGCATTTCTCTAATCAATAGTGATTTAGAGCATTTTTTGTATGATTATAGATAGCTTTAATTTCTTCCTCTGAAAACTGCCTGTTCATATCCTTTAAATATTTATCAATTGGGGAATGAGTTATATTCTTACATATTTGACTCAGGTGGGGGCTTGCTTTTTGTTCTACTGAGAGGGCTCTCTATATGCCCTTGCTACAGAAGGGCCCTTGCTATAGTATGACATGACATATGACATGGCTGTATATGGCCGCTCAATCATGCCATCCTCCATATCTGCATCACGACTACCCCACTTCAACCAACAAATGAGCCACAGTGCTAATTTTATCTAAACCTGGCTTCTACAACAAAATGTAGATCAGGATTGACTTGGGCTGATCTTAATGATTCAGACTCAAGATGAGGACAAAATGGGACGTTTGTAGATCTAGCACTTAACAAAAGGAGGTTTCCTGATCCATAGCAGGGAAAAGATGTGAAGCAAAGATAAAACACTTGTTCGGCTACATGTAGACCCTCTTGTCTCCATACTGAAATGCCTCTCGTGAACAGGGCAAAATATGGTGACTTACATGCAGTAATCAAGTCTGAAAGACATTTACTCCTTATGGGCTGGCTCTTTTATGTTTTCAGGTGACCAAGTAGGCATTTTAATAGCTGAAGACCTAGTCCCCTGGGTCAAGCAAGACTTGGGACACCTTCCTTGCTTTTTTTTTTTTTTTAGAAAAAGTGAGCCTATACTACATGATTGAGGATACTGATAAATATTTTTCCTATCACAGAGAAGCAGACCACTGAGGGAAATGGTATTATGAGCTCTCGAGAGTCTGTACATGTATGAGTACTTAAAGCAGTCCTGGCCATGGTTATTGTGGTTTCCAAATGGAAACCTTTGTAGTTGACAGAATACTTGTACTTAAATAAATATTAGCTGTTATTGTTTGTTGCTATTAGTTAATACCAAACAATACAGGATTATAGGAAAGGATCTCCCTAATGCTGAAGATGAAGGAAGCTATTTCCTCCCTAGTGATGGAGATGAAGGATGTTAGTATACTTCCTTACACAAAATATCCCTGTGTACTTGATAAGGAAGGCACATAGCACCTGGAGGTTTCAGTGGGCTAAAAGAAGCTGCAAAATTGTCGCACCAATCCTTTAAGCCATTCCTGGCCTCTCATCAATGTGGTAGACCAGATAATTCAGACCTTGGTGTGTGGTTTAGAGTTATTGACCTTACTGATGCCTTTTTCTCTATTCCTACGGTTGACTGTCAGTCAGCCAGTCAGTCAGTAAGCATTTATGAGCATTTACTATGTGTCAAGCATTGTGCTGTGCTAGGTATACAAAGAAAGATAAAAATAGTCCCTTGTCTCATGGAGCTCACATTTAAATGGGGGTACACATCAGTCTAACTAAGTATACAAGTCACAGACCCATCACTCAGGAAAATCTACCCCAGATTCGGGCATAATACAAAATTAGTAGATAGAAGGCAATCTCAGATAGGAAGGCACTAGCAGCTGGGAGATTCAGGAAACATCTCTTGCAGGAGGTTCAATTTGAGCTGAATCTTGAAGAAAACCACAAAAGCTCAAAGGCAGAGGTGAGAAGAGAAAGCATTCCAGGCATGGGGACTTACTAAAGGTCTAACCATTTTCTCTGACAAAAAATTCAAATTCCTCATCTTTCTTCATTTTCTTTCTCCTTGGTTTTGACTCCACAGATCAACATCCTCCTGGTGACCTCCCCCCCCTCCACTTTTCATCTTCCTTTTATGTGTTGTCTTCCCATATCAGATTACAAGCTTCTTGAGAGTAGGGGCTGTCTCTTTTTCTTATTTGTATTTCCAAAGTTTAATACAGTGCCTAGCACATAGTAGGCACTTAATAAATCCTTATTGAATTGAATTAAGTATCCTGATGTCCCTCATTTATCAAGTCATTTATAAGTGGGAATGACTTCAAGTGTGGGCCAGAATAGCCTATAGCCCTGGAATACCTCAGACTGTCGAGCAGTCTCTTCCTGTGGGGCCCTTAGGACTCCATTGGACTCATATTTCTGCAATTCTCTTTCCATGAAGACCAGGTTAAGTGGAACCTTTGGCAGGCATCTAAAGGTGGATAGTCCAAATTACTGTTAGGTTTCTAACAGTTATGCTTCAAGGTCCTTGATGTAGCCACTCAACATACCACTTTTGAAAAGCAGTCACTCCCTTATTACTGGAACCTAATTGCTATTATAGCACTCATATGCTTAAGACTTACTCTCTTAGCCCCAACTCCACTGGCAAGTTGTATCCCTAGAACTCAGCTACTACTCTTTAGGATTCTCATAACCTTGAGGGGTTATGTCTAATAGTATTACTACTGAGGTCCCATCCACAGTACTTTCCCTTCCCCCCATATCACTGACAGTTACGATCTCCCCAATATCATCTACCCAGAGGTTACTGCCCCAATATCCTTCTGACCAGTGATCTTTTCAATATCATTGATAGCTAGGTGACATCAATTAGCCTTTGCAAAAGGATAATTCCTGTGACTTCAAGAAGCCGTAGCATGTGCAGTGGCTGAACTCTGGTAAAACCATATTGGTAAACTGCTGAACCAAGTTGAAGGTAACTGACAGGCCTCAGACCATCAGTGATTTAGGAGGATGTCTACCCAAGTATTTGGAGGCTTCTCCCAGCAACAGAATGGGCAGATGAGAACAATATGTTCCAATGGCCATGAGAGCAGCTGAAGCAGATGCTATGGAGCACTTAGAGCTTAATCAGACATTGAAGACTCCAAGTTCATTGTGGGCCATCATGAGGCATTCTGACTTTCGTCTTGCCACTGGACTTCAATGACTCTGGAAGAGAGAGTGAGACTAATGACTTTGTACAACTCTGTACAACTCTGCCTGAAATATAATTCACAAGCAACTCAAGACATCACCCTGTGATGTCATTTGTCTTCTTTGAAAAATAAAGGACAAACAATAGAGCCCTGGATTGGATTCCAGCACATCACACATTTCTCTCTCTCTCTCCCTGTTCTCTTCATCCTCTTTCATATACCCACTCATGATGTAATATAGCATTGATTCGCCTGCAGGCAGGGTGTTACCAGGTCCAATCCATAATGCCCCTGTCTACCTTTTCAGTATAACTGCTTTGAGATTTCTGCCTTTACTCTATCTCCTTGCATAGATTTAAAAATAAGTCTCTCACTAGTCCTTTTACTCTCACTCTGTTGCGTTGCTGTCCTTGCCAGCTGCATTTATTCACTCCTTTTCCATTCCTGTTGTTTGGAGTATTCAAGAAGCAAATAATTCTGGTTTACTTTATAATTTTTTTCAAACTTTTCTTTTCCACCATTTTTTTTCTGTATAGTTAAGTTCAGATTTGCAGGATGGGTCACCCTGGGTTGCATCCTTATCTCCATTGCTCTTTAGAACACATTTTCCCATTCCCTACTCTTTTTAGTGGGTGAAGAATAGTTTTGGGTTCTTTGATTGTTCTTTCCTTTGTATTTGAAGATCTTTTTCCTGATTTCTTACAGAACTTATTGTTTCTGAATTGAATTGTTAAATTTAACCACTATGTATGTGTCGTGGAGTTTTTAGTCATCTTTTCCCCGTTGGAGCCAACCTGTGAATTCTTTCAATTAGAATTTCATTTTCTATGTTCAGATGTCCTAGGAAGTTCTTTTCTATTATTTCTTTCATTACAGTGTTAAGATTTTTGTCTTGTTATGTTCTTCAGGGAGACCTATGATTGTCTTTGAGATCAGTTTATTTTGCTTGCATGGTGAGCATACTTTCTTTTAATGTTTTTGATTTTTGCTTGTTCTTCTAAATTGTCCTGCACTCTTGTGTATTTGCATCCCCAATCAACTGTTCTCCCTTTTGTTTCTTTGGAGAGGCTTGTGTCTCTGAGTGGTTTCCATGGGGACTGGATATCCAAGCATCTCAGCCTCCTCCTATATTGGGAAATTCATGATTCACCAGCCTAGATCTCTGTCCCAGCTGATTTTTGGGTGGTCATATCTGGGCCCATGCTGTGCTCTTTCCTTCAGACTTGGTGTCATGCTGCACAGTCAACACTCTCATCACCTCTCTCTTGGATTATTGCAATGACTTCCTGTCTTGTCTCCCTTGCTTCCCCCAATCAAACCTCTACATGACTGCCAAAGTGATTTCCCATAAGTGCAGCTCTGACCAAATCAACTTTTTTATTCAATAAACTATAGTGGATCCCTATTACCTGTAGGATCAAATATAAAATCCTCTGGCTTTTGCTGGTCTTCATAAGTAGGGCCCAACCTTTTCAACCTTATTGTATATGATTCTTTTTCCAACACTCTGTGGACCAACCAAAATGGAATTCTTTCTTTTCCTCACCCATGACATTTCATTTCTCATCTTTGCACTGACTCATATCTGAATCTCATTTTTCCTCATCTCCGCCTCAGTACCTTCCTTCCAGACCTTTAGAGCTCAAGCACCACCTCAAGAGGCCTTTCCTGATGCCCTTCCTGATAGTGTCCTCCTTCATTAAAGACTTGTACTGAATTACCCACTATTTGTTTTGTATGTACTCATGTTATACGTTGTGTACATTTATCATTCTTTGTATATATTTTGGTGTGCACTTCTTAGGCTCCCTGACAGAATGCAGGCTCCCTGAGAACACAGATTGTTTCTTTTTTGTTGTTGTTGTTGTTGTTGTGATATCCACAGCATCTAGCGGGGTGTCTGGCACATAGTAGGTGTTTAATAAATGTTTATTGATCGATCAACTTGAACAATACCAAGGGAGTACATTCAGGAAACCTCTTATAGAAAATTCAGTATATCTATATCATACTTTGGCAATTGACACTCAAAAAGATGGTGACTAATGAATTTGAGACACAAATTTAGTTCCTTCTTACTTTTCAATGCAGCACATCTACAGATAGGGAAAGAGGAAGAGCTCTTTTCCATCTCTTCCCTGTGAGTAGCCAGATTAGAATGCAAAAAGAAAACTATATATATTGAAAGTTCAAAAGCTTCCAACTAACTCTTTCCAACTATCACTCTTTTACCTCTGTTGCAGGAGAGGAAAAATCACCTTTCTCTAGAAGATTATCGAACTAATTCTGCCAAGATAAATAAACACAGAATGAAAACAGATCCTTTTGACAGCATCCATCAGTTCTATTTCATAAAGAAATTAGCCACATGAAAGAGTAAACTAACTTTGAAAATTGTTCTTATTTGGAGGGGAAGGCAGGGTAGCTGCTTGGGTTCTTTCTGTAGCAAATGACTGATGAACCAAACAAAACTACTGGGAAGTTTTTCCTCTACCTCACCAGTACAAAACCTTTTGCTATGATTAGATCAAAGAAACTTTTGTGTTTTAGCTGCCTATGATGACAGTTCTATGTAACACTCTAGGGACTTTCCCTTTAGAAATTTAGAAATTCTATCTGTACCACAGGGTTTGCTTCCTCACTTGTCATGTACAGGTCTGGCAGTGGCCTACTAGTCCCATAGAAAGAATATTTTGACAGATGTATAGAGAATGGGATGGGAGGAGGGGAGGTTGGGAACAGAAAAACCAATTAAAAGGCTCAGTTTTACAAGAGAAGAGAGAAGTGATGAGAGCCTTAACTAGGTGGCCATGTGGACTGAAAGTGGGGACATGATATGAAAAATATTGTTGAGGGGTGGCTAGGTGGTGCAGTGAATAGAGTACCAGGCCCGAAGTCAGGAGGACCTGAGTTCAAATCAGTCCTCAGTCACTTACTAGCCATGTGACCTTGGACAAGTTACTTAACCCCAATTGTCTTGCCTTCCCCCCTCCAAAAAGCAAACCCCCCCAAAAAAGAAAAATATTGTTGAAGTAGAATTAACAAAGGTTGATTCAAAATAGATGGTAAAGAACAGGAAAGAGTCAAGGGTAACTCCAAAATTACAAACCTGGATGACTGGAGAATGACTGTTACCTTGAAAGAAATAGGGAAATTTGTAGAAGTAACTCTAGTTGAGGAAGATAGATATCATTTTGGACACATTGGGTTTGAAATGCCACTGGAGATGTCCAGTGAGCAACTAGAAATGTAGAACTGGAGTTCAGGAAACAAATATGGATATATAGGTTTGGGAGCCATCTCTATAAGGTTGATAACTGAACCCAGGGAAGTCAAGAGCAGGCCTGTCATGGGCTTCAGGAGTAGAGTCCTAGGCTATACTTCTGAAAGGACCTTAGAAATCATCAGGTCAGAAGAGACTATAGAACATGAATCTTGAGAGGGAACTCATTAGCTTTCTATCCCCTACTCTCCCCTCATCAGGCTGTGCCTGTGGCAGTAATGTGTTCCTAAGCAGGGCTACTACTTAATCCAGTCACACTGACCTTCTCCCCAACCCTCACCCTGGGGTTCTAACCTACAGTCAAAGTCACACCCAACATTCCTTTTGCATAGCCCTTTACTCACTACTTAAGACCAGGTCCAAACCAGCTGCCCTAGAGTACAGAGTTGGCATTCATCAGCCTGTCTAGGGTAGCAGAAATCTTTGCTCCTCCTTTTGCCCAATAAGGGGGTGGGCAGGGGGAGGTAGTTAAGGGAGGTTAGCGTGTGAGACACCAGCACAGGAACTGCTGCAAACCACTTGGCTGAGTGGAGGGGATTGAGACATGTACTTACTGGGGCTGCTGCTGCTAATGCTGCTGTTACCACCCCCGTCTCTCCACAATGCACACCAGTCAGAGACCAAGATTGCCATGGGGAAAGTGATCCTTTCTGCCCTGGAGAATGCCACCTTCTATTTTGAGAAGAGATACAGGGAATTTAATCTGGATTCACTGATGGGATTTTTGATGCTAAAAGGTAGGACGACTTTGTTTTTTACACAGGTTGGCTAGCAACTGAAATTATTTTTACAACTTTCTATTGATAGTAAGCGTTGGGGACAAAAGATGATCTGAAACTGGAACTTTTAAATTTTGAAACTTAGGAAGGGTACATGCCTTTTGATCATTTGGTGATCTTGGTTTTGCTTCTTTTAGCTTTTCAATAATGTAAGGAATTTTAAGAAATAATAAAGAAATAAAAATTGAAAACAAAGCTGCTTAAAGAATTCTGCAGACCAATCAGGCAGAGAGGGGTAAGCAGTCTCTATGGCTCATTTTTTTTTCAGAATTTTACTAACAGGCCTAACAAGATGGGATTAAAAAAGCTATTCTATGAAGAACCAAGAAAAGGGGCTCCAAGAGGAAAGGGAAGGTTCTCTTAGTTAGCAGACTCTGCAGACTACTTGGTTGGTCAAGGTCTTTACCAACAAAGGTGGGAACATGGTAGGAGTTTCTTGACCATGTTCAATAATTTGGAGAATGAGGAACACCAGCAACTTTGAAAACTATCCAATTCAATTTTCTTTGCTCATCTGGGGACACAATGCAATGAATCTTTTTTTCAGTCTCTGAAAAATAAAGGAGCTGAGTTCTCCTACTATGGTCATTTCGTCCTTCAGCTATCTAGAGATCCTATTCCTCAGATTTACAAAAGTTAATCATAAGTTTCCAACATGTGACTTCATTCATTGTCCCCTCAGTGTTCTGAGGAAATAAGGGAACTTATCTTTTGGACAATTTTTGGAATGTAGAAAGGAACTTGCTGTAGGTCATAGTGGAAAAAATTAAGGGCTGAGCCTGTCTTGCTTCCAGCCCCCTTGTCCCTCTTGCCTTTATACCACCTGAGAGACTGAACTGTAAAGTGGGGTGGGGACTGGTACCTCCTGCCAAGTGAAGAGACCTAAAACAATAATGGTGAATTTTTAGGGAAAGCAGCTTTTGCCTAATAATAAGTAGGAATGAAACTCAGAGGCATTTCTCTCAATGGGGAGAGCCAAAGCACACCTCTGGAACAAGATCTGATTCACAGGCCTGCCCTATTCCTTTACAGAACAGTTAACTGGAGTCCTGAAAAAATGGACCCTTGACTGTCATCTGAAATCCCTGACCTTAAGTGTTGAGGAGATACTAAAAAGGTTGTCAATAATCATCCCCAGAGCCAAAGCTTTCCTCAAAATTGTTGACTTCAAATACTTAAAAGGTAAGATGGGTGAAGACAGAATTTCTTCAGTAACATAGAATTTGAAAATATTTTGTCATTCTAGAGGTTATCTCCTAGACAAACTGGTCTAACCTCCGTGCTCGAATGATCATGACAGAACTATGGAACTGAGTGGACAAATAGCCATTCAGACCTGACACATCACCAGGGACATAATACTTGCCTGAGCAGCAGTAGTAGAAATCTTCTCCTCTCAAAATTGCTTCAGATACTAAAATATCCCTCTGGCAGCTCTAGGTCTCTACCTAGAGAAGTGGGCCCATGTTGGAAGCCCAGCATTTAGTATCATCATAATTAATGTCACCCTGAGGAGACACTCTAACTGTGGGCAGTGTAAGGAACCCCTACTTTCTAACCAAACGAGGAGTGCCTCCATTGTGGTTTTTTTAAAAAATTAAATATCCTTCAGTAATAATATTCTCTGGGACTTAATGTGCCCATTAAGAACCTCTTCCTGGTAATGAGAATTATATTTCCTAATTGATTTCAGCCTCATATTTTGAAAGGCTAGTGTTGTCCATAAGTCTCAGCTATTTGTCTTCAAGGTGATACATGAGGGTGCCATGGAAAAACCATAGGTTCTGGGGGCAGATGTCTTAAGTTTATATCCTGACTCTAACAGTGCTTGTGTGATCTTGGAGAAGTCACTTAACCTCCCTGGGTCTCAGTTTCCACCTCTGTAAAACTGTGGAGGTTGGACTAACTGGTCTCTGAGGTCACTACCAGTTCCAGAGTTATGATTTTTGATCCCTGTAGGATCTATGATCTTACAAGAAATCTGGGTATGGGATAGGTATGTCTAGAATATCAGTGGGCAGAAATACAATTCTCAGACCAACATGTGTGGGACTTTGTGGTTACTGAAATCCCTTCCGACTCTCAAATTCTATGATTCTGTGAGAAGCCATTGTCAGTCAGGAAAGAAGCATTTATTAATTATTACTATGTGCCAGGTATTGTGCTAAACACTTTAAAATATTTCATTTGGTCCACACACGGACCCTGGCAGAGGAAGAGCTATTACTATCCCCATTTACAGAGAGAACTGAGGCAAACAGAGAAATTAAATGACTTGCCCAGGGTCACAAAACAAGTGTCTGAGGAGGGATTTGAACTCAGGTCTTCCTGATTCCAGGCCCCCGACTCAATCTACTGTTTTACCTAGCTACCCCAAATAATTAGGTACATAAAAAAAATGTGTAAATGGAAGGTAATCTTAGAGGGAAAGGAATGGGGGAAAGGCAAGTAAAGGAAGTAGACCAAGAAAGGCCTTGATTTGTCAAAGGTTACACAAATTTACCTCCTCTTACTGTGTTACTGATTGAATCTTGCTCTTTCAACTCTGACAGAATTCCAAGAGACTCTACATCCAGATTTTTGGAAGCTTCCTCATTCATGGAGTCACATAAACACTTCAATGATTTACTCCAAGTTTGACAACTCAAAACCTTTTCCAGCAAAATTAAGTGATTCATGCATAACACTGTTATTAGGAACCAAGTGAGTTGAGTTGTCCTTTTTCTTTCTTCCCCAGATAGAAAAGTATTAATAGTCACCCTTCCCAAACAAGCTCTTCTTATGGTACTTGCTGCTATTTCTATGTGCTATGCAAGCCTACATCTAATTTCTATAATGGTAATAAGAGCCTGTGCCAGCATGGCCTGGCCTATAGCTCTCCTGAACTTCATTCATTGCTTTTCCTATATAACATGCTGGTACTGCTTGCTCCTCAGGGAGAAGAATGGAAAGCCCTGCAGAATCACTGACTACTGCATGGAAATTATGACTGCACTTGGAAAAAGTGGTGAAGAACTGGTTAAACAGCTCTTCTACTTCCTAATAGCCAAAATGGTAGGTACCAGTAGGTCACTTCAGAGGACCAGAAGTGGGCCAGCAGCACCACACACTGGATAAGTGTTTTAATAGGGATAAAGAAAAATCAGAGAATGATAAATATAATTTTCCCTTTGGTATGTAATTCATTGTCCATATTTTTTCCTAATCTGTAAGGCTTCACTCTCTTTCTAGGCACCAGCAATTTCCAGCTTAAAACATTAACTTATTTATTATTATTTGTGTCTTCCCATTTGAGCAACCATCTCTCTACTACTGTTTGAATTAGCAGTAAAAAAAAGCCTCTTTGCCTTCCTGTTCCTTTGAATCTCTGTCAGAAGTTTCTGATCCAAAATTGGAGGTAGGAAGAGTTGTCATTAACTAAGAGCTCAGTGAAATTTTTAAAAATACTTTTAAAAATTCAAAGGTTTTCTTGGCATAGGAAGAACTAACTTTTTACTTTTGATAAGAATGGAAATAAGTAGGTGAATGGATGACATCTGGGTTTTTGAACTAATGGTCTCTCAGACGCTGCTGTAGCTGTTTTTCCAAAAGATTAAAAGGGTTATTTTTAGATAACACTGCATTTATAGGTACTGATGAAACAATATGGGAAACTTTTTGCAGAAGGAATCCAGACAATAGGCTTCACCTTAAATACATTGACAGTTTAAAAATCTATTTCAAAACTGTAACTTTTGCATATAAGAACTGCCACTTATTGCTACTAGCAATGCTCATTTCAGTGCTCTCTGGTTGTCTGTTCCTTAGAAAGAATGCTCAGATGATCTTTTCCTCCAATCAAAATACTACATGGACATCTTTTGTGCTAACATGATGGAATTGAACTTGAAAACAGAAAAAAATGGATTCTCATTCCAAAATAAAAATGTCTTCATGACATATAGTATGAATTGCCTTCTATTCTACA
>CM053583.1:291731366-291742792 GCA_028627135.1 Pseudochirops cupreus
TAATCCCATCTTTTTTTCCTCAGTCATGCTCTGTGGATTTTCTGGGTACTCAGATTTCTACAAGATCCAGTGGATTAAGACTATTCTCAGCTGGCAGAATGCTGAGGAAGGATGCTATTGGAAGATTTGTAAGTAAAGTTGACTGCCATGGTGGTAGGGAAGTTGAAGAGTTAGAGAAGATCCAATGCAATCTGGCATATTCCATCAGGAGATGAGGTTGTAGCATCAGGCCCTGGGATTCCTTAGAAATATCAAATGCCATTTCCTCAAACAGCTGATAGGGTGAGATTGAGAAAATGTGTGTGTGTGTGTGTGTGTGTGTGTGTGTGTGTGTGTGTGTTGTGTTGGGGAGATAGCACTATTAAGAGTAAGGAAAACCAGTGATTAGTAAGGACTACAGAGATTTGCATGGGAGAATGAATTAAAGGCATTAAGAGAGTGTAGGCCTATACTCACTACTGAAAGCAAGAAATAGTAGGTTCAGCCTTCGAGTTCTAGTCTCTAGAACTTTTAGGAAAAAAGGAACAAATTTAAGAAGAGCAAGTGATCACTGTGGATGAGCAACTTTTGAGACAAAGATTTATTTGGAAAATGATGGTGATGGTGACGATGATGATCACTCATCATAAACTCTTACTGACTGCCAATAGTGCAGTAAGGCCTTCACAAACATCACATAAGGGACCTGCCTCTATGCTTAGTGTCCATAATCTCTATCCAAGGGACAGATAAGATAAAATATTATGAGAAGAGAAGCACTTTCAGGGAAGAAAGGAACTGAGCTCAAGGCTTTACAGTGGAGTTTCTAAGTTTACATCATTCAAATGGAGGTTGTGAAAGGAGTTGATAATAAGGAAGAATTTTAAGGCAGAGGGAAAACTGTGGCAGAATAAAAATAAATTCTAGAACAAAAGGAAGAAGACATAATAATCCTCCACATTTATATAACACTATAAGGTCATATAAGAGGAAGATCATAAAAAACAAGCACATTTTATTTTTATTTTATTTTTGCTTTTTTGGAGGAAGAAGAGAGGGATATTGGGGTTGAGTGACTTACCCAAGGTCACATGGCTAGTAAGTGTTAAGTGTCTGAGGTGGGATTTGAATTCAGGTCCTCTTGACTCCAGGGCTGGTGCTCTATTCATTGCACCACTTATCTGCCCCAAGCACATTTTAGAAGTGAAAAGATGTAAGAAGTTTCCTGCAACAAATCAGGAATTATGGAGGTGAGAATAGTGGAAAAGAAAAGAATTTGTACACATTCATAATATTCCCCTCTTTATCTTCTCTCACTAGTTGTCATTGGAAATCAGCCATTAATGAGAGAAAATCACCTTGAAGGTAAAATTCTTGAAAACAAATAATACGTATTTCAAGAGCATGAAGACAGCCAGTCAAATACTATACATGCCTCTCTTCATACACATATACATCTTGTTTCACTAAGAAAAACACAATATAACTTGTCAGATATATATATATATATTGCATTTAGTCTTCTGAAAACAAACATTTGGAGTACATTCTTTAGGGAAGAAATGGAGGAAAGATCATCATCAGTGTTAGGTGGTCCAGAAGACTTAAGGATGAAAAAGACTTGGGGTGAAAAAAATGGCAAAAATAAGGACAGTTGATGTATAGGCCTAATCTAAATACTTGCTACAATTTCCTATTTCTCTAGCAATCTGGTGCAGCTTTGTTTTTCTTTTCTTAGCAATTCATTTTCAAGGTTTGGGTTCAAGCAGAGAGCAAGATAGGAACTTGTTTGGTTGTCTTAGTCAGCATCTCTCTAAGAAAGATAATTGCTTTTAGTGGTCAGAGTAGCTAAAAAAGGGAACCAAATTTAGACCATTTCAAGACCTCAGTCCTTTTTGGCCATCTAGTCTATCCCTTTATCAAGGAATCTCTGTTTTAATGCGCCTGACAAGTAGTCATCCAGTGTGTGCTTGAAGACTGCTAAGGAGGGGCGATCCACCGGCTTGTGAGGAAACCCTTTTTACTCTTCAGCAGCTGTGAGGACATTTTTCTTGATATCAAGCCTACATTTGCCTCTTTGGAACTTCCACCCAATGCTCCTGGTTCTATTCTCTGGGGCCAAGCAGAACAAATTTTTTCCCTCCTGCATATCACAATCCTTCAAATAGATATGACAGATATCATATCCTCCATCCCAGTTCTTTTCTCTAGGTTAGACATGCTCAGTTCCTTAAACCTTTTCTCATGTGTCATGAAGTTAGGCCCTTCACCATTCCAGTTGAGCTTCTCTGGATACTCTCCAACTAATCAATGTCCTTCTTAAACTCTGTTACCTAGAGCTGAAATACATTACTCCAAATGAGGTCTGAAAAGGGCAGATTCCAGTGGGATTCTCACCTCCATGTTCCAGGAAGCTCTGACTTTCCTAATGCTGCCCAAGATTGCATTAGCTTTTGGAGCTGCCACATCCTGCTTCTGAATCATATTGAGCTTATAGTCCACTAAAATATTTCCAGAACTACTGCTCTCTAACCACACTGTCCCCAAATTATATTTGTTGAGGTTGATTTTTCTGTACCCAAGTGTAAGACTTTACATTTATCCTTATTGAATTTCATCTTATTAGATTTAGCTCTAAGCTCTAGCCTGTCATGAACCTTTTGTATCCTAACTCTACCATTCATCTCATTTGGTATTATCTCTAAATATGTTGAATATAGTCTCTATTTCTTTATTGAAGTCATTAATAAAAATATTAAACAGTATAAGCTTAAGCACAGATACCTGGAGTTCTGCACTAGAAACCTGCTATGTTGACATTGAACCAAGGGTATGCTGGTAAATGTTTAAGAATCAGGTTTTCCAGAAAAAAACTGGATTCACATACATTTTAAATTTAATCGGCATCATTAACACTTTCTTAAGTCTAGATAATTGTAGCACCAATGTAATATTTACAACACCAACAGTGACTATAAATATACCTGCATAGTGCTTGATTACAAAATATAACAGACTCTCCATATAAAAGACAGAAGCAAAACATTTTTTAAGTCACCAGAAAACAAAATCCCCAAACCAGTAAGCTGATTGCATCATAGTAGCCAAGAAGTTAATAAGCCATAACAGCACAGAGAGCCACAGCTTCCTTTAGCCTTCCCACAAACCAATATTTTTACTCACAAGCCTGACTGACTCCCTGGGACATGTACTCTCCTCCTTCCAGTCTCACTAGCTCTGACTCTCAATTTCCTGTGGACTGTGTTCCATCTTTCAGCAAACTCCTCCTACCACAGGCTCCATGTGATTATATTCAGCCTATAAGAGGGCAGAGTTTATTTTCAAAGCAAGAAAGATCTTCAAATTCCCATCGCCATTATAATAATCTACAAAACAATACATAAAGTCTTGACTTAAACTGATTGCATATTTATGAGTTGTAAATTCTCACAATGAAAATTTAACAACCAGCTCTTGTACACTGGATAGAATTAGCTATAGTACATCCTTGAATAAAACTATTTCCAAATGCTCTTTGACTCTGCCATCCAACGAGTTCTGAATCCATCTTATTATAATATTGTCTAATCCATATCACTCCATTCTCTACAAAAAATAGTATGAAATATTTAACCAAGAGTTTTGCTGAACTCCAGGTAAACTATGCCCATAGCATTTTCCTCATCTCCCTATTTAATAATGCTTTCAAAAAAGTAAATAGGGATAGTCTGGTGTGAATTGTTCTGGATGAAGACAAACTACTTTTTTCTTCTAGAGGCTTGCTAACCATCTCTTTAATGATCCATTCCAGAACATTCACAGGAATCAAACTCAAATTCACTGGGCTAGAGTTTACAAGTTGCATTTTTCTTTTTTTAAAAAAATAGGGAAAATACTTGTTCTTTTCCCCATCATGTGGTACACCTCCCGTTTTCCATGATTTTTCAAATGTTTCTGACATAATGGTGTTCCTCTGTGATTTCATTGTTCAGCATGCCTCATTTCTCTGGGTTTAACTTCTCCAGCAGTATTTTGCTTCTTGGGATCCTACCTATGTTTTCTCTGGGCCCTTTGAAATCTGCTTTTCTAAAATCTGGGGTGTCAGACTATGCCTAGATTTCCTTTCATCTATCAAAACTCTAGGATAGAGTGATGATTTTCCCCTACTGTTCCCATTGTTTTCACCCCAGAACCACTTCCTCTCCATTAGTGAAAATAAGATCCAGAATAGAATTTCTCCTTGTTGGCTTTCAAAGGATGAAATGATGGATCAGGCAAGTCAAGAGGTTATTAACTTTCTCTTCATAGCATGATAGCTCCAGCATATGTCTAGATTCTCATCACTCTATTATAACTCTGTGCCAAGTTTGTGATCTACTCCCCAAACTCCTTACCCATTTCCTCTTTATGTCCAAATAGACCATAATATATTCAAGTAACGAAAATTTCTTCCATTTTTCCATCCTTTGACTTCCATCCAAATACTCTTCATCATACTTTCTCCCTTTGGTCCTGGGTTTCTTCACATGAATATATATCCTTAATATACAATGCTACCCCTCTTTTACTCTGTTTTTAAAAAGGCTACACATTCATAGCCATGGTTTTGTACAAGATTTTATCCCACCACGTCTCATGAATATCTATGAGGTCACATTTACCCTCCTGCATTAGGACCTTTAATTTCTTTCTTTTTTTGGGGGGGGAGGCAAGGCAATTTGGGTTAAGTGACTTGCCCAAGGTCACATAGCTAGTTAAGTGTCACATGTCTGAGATTTGAACTCAGGTCTTCCTGATTCCAGGGCCAGTACTGTATTCACTGCATCACCTAGCTGCCCCCTTTCTTGTTTCTTTTAAACATATAAGTTCATTTAATATTGTGGAAATGGAAGAAAAGATGCAAGATTGGGATGCAGGAGTAAGGCAGTCTTAATTCTGTCCATTTCTGCATGAGTCTGGACTTCTAACCGCTCTTAGTTTATGTAAAATGGGAGAGCAGCCTTGGCTCCATCATATCCTAGGGCAAATGTTCAAATGAATACAGACATGTGACACAGTTGAAGATGAAAAACCTTTCTAAATAAAATAAGGCATTATTCCCACATGAAGTTAAATGTCCATATCTGAAGCTGAATAAATGAATGATGACATCAATCTGTAGCAATGAAAGTAGCAATGAAAAGCATGTCTGATGTGCTGCCTAACAAGGTTCTTTCTCCCCAGGTGGGTGTTCTTCCCTGAATACAGCAGCAGCAGTTGCTTCCTTGGGTGGCTTTCTTTATTACTTTACCGAAAATTTGCTAATCATTAATAAGTTCTATTAATGTCTTACAACAACCAACCAGTGACAAAAATGAATGACTTTGTACCAGATAATCCTTTTTGTAATGAGTTCTCTTGGGTCATGAGTTTGTATATATTTCTAAGGAAAGAAATTGAGAAAGTACAGGCAACAGATGAGAAAAACCTTGTGCTATTCTAAATCAAGGTTATCAAAGATAGAAGGAGCAAAGTAACAATATTAATTGTATACAACAAAATTATATCATGAATTATCCCCAGGAATAATCAAAGTCAATTGGATTCAACCCATATTAAGCACGTTTTATATGCAGAGAACTGTGGTAGGTGCTAGGGAAGGTAGAAGAATGAATAAGTATTGCTTTTCTCACAGAACTTAGACTAAAAGTATCTCTTCTTCTACCCCATGGAAACGTAAATTCCAGTTATCCCAGGCCAGGAAATTCTGAGGTTAGGGATTCTTAGGTTTCACAAATCCCCACTTATCACAGACCAGGAGGTATCACATATGGTATGATAAATAAGTAAATGTGGTAATACCAGGAATAGGATACTACAATGATCATAGTTAAAAGTATCATACTTCACAGCACTTGCTTACAGAAGGAACCCTCTAGAACATTTAATTCTCACAGTTCTTTTGGTCTCATAATTAATGGTATCTGATTTTAAATTGTAAATGATTATCCATAATGCCCACAAATAAGAACTCTTATCTCAATGGACTTACCAAACACGGATTATTAAAGATTTCTTCCTACTCTGCTCTGCTGATGATCCCTTTTGGGGAGCCTGAATATTATTTAATAGTCTTCCACAGCTTAGCTCCTTTGCTTCCACAATTTGTGTAACTATCTTTAGGGATAATCCATTTTACAGAGGCATATGTCTAGACTAATAAATTAAATTTGCATTCAATTAATAGTGTGGTTTTTTTTCCCCGTTATTTTGGATGCAGGCAGAAATTTGTAAAAGGCCTGTGCTTTCAGAATCTATACAATATAGATTCCATAGTAATATGTGCACGTGTGTTTAGGTGTTAATTGATATTTCCAGTGTGGAAAATTTAAGCTTCTCTGATAATAATACTGCAGGAATGGCACTTTTACTCAAGAATGCATCTTCTAGTAATAAATTTAAATCCATATATAATGGAAGTACACCTGAATTCCTGTGGCTGAAGTTCTCAAACCTGTTATGTGTCCTATGGACCCTGCGGGAGCCATAGGATGTGTCCATGGGCTGTCCCTGGGACTGGTCATTCACAGCCAGTAGCTATTAGGTGTTTGACAATCAGACTCCAGAGTCTCATGGCTGAAAGATACTTTTAAAATTCACTTCCTTTTCTTCCAAGATGAATCACACCTAAGCCATCAACAAATCTCCTCTTTAGGAGACGTTAACGCCTTCCTTAATTATTGCTCATTTCTATTTAAATCCTGCCACCCTCCAGATATACTACAACTTTTCTTTCCAATAAATGGCAACCATTAAACTACATTCCAGTTTCCAAAATCCTAAATTGACAGTCTTTTAGAATAATTAAAATACCTATTCAGGCATTTCACAGAATAGAAAAAAATACAAAAGGGTGTGTGAGTGTATGTTTTGCCCCTTTGGAGCACGTGGGAATCGTTTCCCACCAGTGTCCCAGAGACAACTGGGAGGGAGCGTTAACACTTCACTTGGGGTTTGAGGGAATAAAATTGCATCCACCAGGGATTGTTGGAAGCACGTTGAGAAAACTTTACTCAGGAAACGACATCTGAGCCCGAGGCTCGAAAGAAAAGAAGGAATTTGGAAAGCCGAGCAGCTGGAGGAATACGGCCCAGGCCTAGAGGACGGGGTGGGAGGAAAGGCTTCAGCAAAGCCTGGGGTCTGGAGATGGCCGGGCCTGCCGGCTCCTCTGGGAACAGCCGGTTGTGATAAGGCGGAGAAGACCGGTGCGGAGCGCGGGGTGGGGTGGCATCTGTACATTCGGGCTGAACTCTGGCGTCGCCTGAGCTTTCCTGAGGTGCGCGCGCGCACACCGCGCATACTCTGCGTGACCCAGGCAGGCACGCGGTGTTCCCCGCCTTGGGCTCGGAGCTTTCCTCTACTCTGCATTCTTCTTGCCTGCGCTGATTTACGTAGCTCTTGTCTTCCCCGTTACAAGGTGAGCTCCCTGAGGACACGGACTATTTCTGGCTTTTTTCTCTAGTCTCCGCAGCGTTTCTAACTCTGCATAAAAAACGCTCAGCAGACTGAGGGGCTGGGTGACAGGAGACGCGTCACCAACTCGAAAACTTCCCAAATACCAATTAGTGACCGACAGGTCGCTAGATCTAGGAGGAGAAGGCGGGGCGAGCCCGGCCCCACCCCTCCACACCTGAGGTAGGCTACTGGACGCCGTACCCGGAGGTGATGTCACGTGGACTCTCCTCATGTGACCGATTGCCTGAGTCCAGCATGGCGGCCTCCTTGGGTCCTCTGCTCCACTCATTCCTGGTGCCTACTCAGCAAAACAGTCTAATCCATCAGGTGAAAAAAAAAATGAATATTTAATGAAATAGAAGACTTTCAAGCATTCTTGATGGAAAGACCAGAACTAAATAGAAAATTTGACTTTCAAATACCACATTAAAGAAGCATAAAAAGGTAAATGAAAGAGAAATCACAAAGTTAAACTGTTTACATTCCTATATAGGAAGAGGAGATCTGAAATTCCTAAGCATTTTATCATTAGAGCATTTAGAAAGAGTATATGTAGACAGGGCATGGATGTGAGAAGGGGAAAGGAAGGGTAGAATAAAGGAAATTTTTTCACTGAAAAGAGGCACTGAAAGAACTTATGTTGGAGGGTGAAGATGGGAGTGGTGGGTGATGCTTGAATCCTATTAATTGGAATTGGCTCAAAGAAGGAATAACATAAGCTTAGTTGGGTATAGAAATATCTTACTGAACAGGGAAGTAGGAGGGGAAGGGGATAAGAGAAGGAGGGTGGAGACTGATAAAAGGGAGAGTAGATTAAGGGAGGCAATGGTCAGAAGCAAAAAAGACTTGAGGGACCAAGGGAAAATGGGAAAAAGTAAAGGATAAATGGGAGAAATAGGCAGTAATTATAACTGAATGTGAATGGGACGAACTCATCCATAAAATGAAAGTGGATAATAGAATGGATTAAAAACCAGAATCCAACAATATATCGTTTACAAGAAATACTTGAAACAGAGACACATACGGAATAAAAATAAGGAACTGGAGTAAAATCTGTTATGCTTCAGGTGAAGTTAAAAAAGGTCACAATCATGATTTTAGAGCAAAAGCAAAAATAGTCCTAATTTAAAAAGATAAGCAGGAAACCACCTTTTGCTCAACAGTACCATAAACAATGAAATAATATCAATAGTAAACATGTACCATGTGGCATAGCACCCACATTCTTAAAGGAAAAGTTAAATGAGTTACAGGAGGAAATAATAAAACTATACTTGTGAGGGACCTCACCTTTCCCTTCTCAGAATTATATAAATCTGACCATAAAATAAACAGGGAAGAAGTTAAAGAGATGAATAGCATTTTAGAAAAGCTAAATATGGCAGACCTCTGGAGAAAATTGGGAATAGAAAGGAATATATACTTTTCTCATCTGTACATGGCACCTTCATAAAAATTGACTATGTATTAGTGCATAAAAACTTAACCAAATGAAGAGAAGCAGAAATTTTAAATATATCCTTTTTAGATCATAATGCAGTAAAGGTCATGGTAAAGATTAAAAATTAATTGAAAACTAAATAACCCTAAAAAATGAGTGGGTCAAAGAACAAATCAGAGAAACAATAATTTCATTAAAGAGAATGACAACAATGAGACAGTGCACCAAAATTTATGGGATGCAGCCAAAATAGTAGTTAGGGGAAAATTTAAATCAATGAAGTAGAGAAAGTAGATCAATGAAGTGAGCATTCAACTTTTAAAAAAACCCTAAATAAAGAGAACAAATTAAAAATCCCCAATTAGGCACCAAATTAAAATCCTTAAAATCAAAGGAGAATAAAATTGAAAGTAAGAAAACCATTGAACTAATAAATAATACTAAGAGTTGATTTTATGAAAAAAAAGCCCAATAAAATATGTAAACCATTGGTTGATTTGATTTAAAAAAAAGAAAAATTACCAGAATCAAAAATGAAAAGGATGAATTCACCACTAATGGAGATAAAATTAAGGCAGTTATTGGGAACTATTTTGCCTAATTATATGACAACTAATCTAAGGGAAATGGATGAAAATTTTCAAAAATATAACTTGCCCAAATTAACAGAAGAGGAAGTAGAATACATAAATAAGCCTATCTTAGGAAAAGAAATTCAACAAACCATAAATCAACTCCCTAAGAATAAACCCCCAGGATCAGATGAACTCAAGTGAATTCTACCAAACATTTAAAAAAATTCCAATACTATATTGGAAACTATTTGGAAAAATAGATGAAGACACAAATATGATACAGATGCCTAAATCAGGAAAAGTAAAAACAGAAAATTATATACCAATTTCTCTAAAGAATATTGGTGCAAAATTTTTAAATGAAATACCAGTAGGGAGATTACAGCAATATAACATCATAAACAAATTAGGGGAGCATGAAATATTTTACCAGTCAGATCTATGAATAAGAGAAGTATTTATGACCAAACAAGAGAGAGAAAGCATTATGGGAGGTAAAATGGATAATTTTGATTGTTGTTGTTTAGTCATTTTCAGTTGTGTCTAACTTTTTATCATGCCTTCTGGGGTTTTTAGGCAAAAATACTAGAATAGGAGCGGCTAGGTGGCACAGTGAACAGAGAGCACTGGCCCTGGAGTCAGGAGGACTTAAGTTCAAATTCGGCCTCAGACACTTAACACAAAACTAGCCGTGTGATCTTAGGCAAGTCACTTAACCCCAATTGCCCTACCTTCCCCCCTCCAAAAAGTACCCCCCCCCAAAAAAATACTAGAGTGGTTTGCGATTTCCTTCTCTAACTCATTTACAGATGAGGAACTGAGGCATACAGGGTTAAGTGACTTGCCCAAGGTCACACAGCTAATACGTGTCAGGTCAGATTTGAAATCAGGTCTTCCTGACTAAAAGGGGTCCCCAATCCTCACTTTATACTTACCTCGCTGACTCTTACCTTCCCGGCTTCAGCTTTCGCTGGCTTCAACCTTGAAGATCGCCCCCCCCAACAGAACACCCAGGACTCAGATCGGACTTTCGAGGTATTTATTGCAGCAAGAACAGCAAGCAACTTCACTCACTATGCAAAGCTTGTTCTTTTATCTTCTAGCCCTAGTCCTTCCCCCTTGGGTGGGATCACCGCCAGGTTAAGCCACTCACATCCAGTCTCAAGGATAAGGAGACATCTCGCGTGACCATGCCTTCTCTTTGGCTACGTGGTGTCCTTCAGTCGAGCCCGAAGGCTGACGAGGTACTTTGTGGCCACAGCTACAAGACATGCGCGGGCCTCAACCCAGTCCCCAGACTGTCATGGTGCGCTCCCATTAGCTGATGTTCCAAAACACCCTTACATCTCCCTTTTCTTGTTTTGCGGGTGACCGCCAAGGCCGCCCAATGGGAAGAGACTGGCTTTCAATGAAATTAGGCTATTCTTAAGAAGGACCAGGAGCCACAGGCAACATATAACTAACAATCCTATAAGCAAATAAAAGATTGGCACTACACTTGCCACCAGCATCTGTAACAAATATTTCCCCTGAATCCAGTCAATCAAATCCTTTCCTATAAAATGATGTAAAGTCATGTTGTCCACTTCTTTCTGCATATCTGCGACTAATTGTGTGAGTTGTTCTATTTCTGATGTTACATTATCCGCAAGGAATTCCCCTTGCAAATGTTGTTTAATCTTTTCCCAGTCTGCTGGAAAATGGGACTGAGAATTATTGGTAGATAAAGATGTAACACAAACCCATGGTTGATATTTGTAGTGGCATGGGATCTTCAATCTCAATTCTAAAAGGGCCAATTCATTTCCTAATGCGAGTATGGTTTGTTCCACAGCTAGAAGCTTATTCTGTAATTTCTGATCTACTCTAGTTTGTACTGCCCAAGCCTTACTTTGAGTCTGCATAAAAGTTTTTAACTTGGAGGCCAGATATGT
>CM053583.1:291743292-291759750 GCA_028627135.1 Pseudochirops cupreus
TATATACATATATATATACAGGTCCCAAAAGCCAGTGGATACTTAATGATGAGAATTAGGCTGTTCTCAGAGGTCATTAGAAAGATCTTCACAGCTGAGTGGCAACCAGATTATTCCTGAATGTAGGACTGGGTGACCTGGCCACCTTGACTCTTCAAAAGGAATTTCCTTAGAGGGTTCATGGAGCATTGCTTAGACCCACACCACCTCATAGCAAATCCAGAAACTCAAAGTCAGCCCAATGCACAGTGGTTAAACTTTAATGGGAATTTAGTGTCCAATATGGTTGTGTCTAATTCACTCAGAGGGTGTCTAATTCACTTTGGCCTGCTTCTGAAAGTGTGAAAAGGGTACATTTGGATCTAGCCTTGAGTGTTCTATGGCCTTGTGATTTTGTAAGTGACTTGACATCTCTGAATTTCAGGTTCACCCTGAGAATGATGAGTGGACGTGCTTCGAGCAGTCAGCCTCTCTCGACATCAAATCATTCTTCGGCTTTGAAAATGCTGTGGAGAAAATTGCAATGAAGCAATACACGGCCAACATCAAGAAAGTAAGAAATGGAGCCAGTTAGCTTCATGTGGAACAGACTAGATATTCAGGAGAGATACTTACTAAGAGTTCTCATTATGGTTATAGTCTCCTGAATATGGAGGGCCATTCTTTTGGAAATTGGAAATGCCCTTCCCTGGCCTATGGAGCACAAGCCTCTTGTAAAATGAGGGATCTTTATTGCAGAGGGTCCTGGTTTGCCCACATCTGGCTTTTTCCCCCATGCAGTTGACTACCCACAACTGACTGGATGACTTTACTGCTACTTTCACGATATGATGGCTGGAGTCTCCCAGTTGCTCCACTAAGGTTGGCTTGGGGACCCACTCTGCTCATGGCAGACGTCTTTCTCATATCTTTACTTGCCTTGTATTCCAGGGGAAGGAAGTGATTGAATATTATCTGAATGAGCTGATCTCTCAGGGCATCTCTCACATTCCTCGATGGACACCTTCCCCTGTCAGAGAAGAAGATCAGAGAAGCTTGGCAGGTAGGCAAAATCTAAGAACCCTATGTGGGGTTTTAAAATTTTCCAATCTGCAAGAAAAACCACTGAGGCAGAGCTCTGAGCCAATGGCACTTTATTAAAGGGTCCATAGGCCCCTCCAGTGAAGAGGACCTCAGATCTTCCTCATGATCTGAGATGCCCCTGGTCCCTGTGACCTTACTTTTATAGGGTTTGATACCCAAATATGCAAAAGAGGCATGGTAAAATACAGAATCCCATTGGTTGAGATTGAAATCTTCCTCTTGAGGGCTAAAAAATAAGATGGGCAAGGCAAGAGTCATCTTCGGTCATAAGATGGTCACCTATTCATGTTGGCAAGAGAAGTGGTCCAGAGGTACAAAAATAAGTTAGGGGACTTTCCAAAGAATCAAGGCATCTCACCCACATTGCATTTGGACATAGAATTTGAGTAAAACAGAATGGAGACATATTTGTCCACATTCTTGTGGTTATGCAACTGAGCTTCCTAACTGGTAAACAATTAGTGAACATTACATTAAAGTTTGAGGCCTACTAGAACTTATTTTGATCTAATTATCCCTATATGATTTATGTAAAATGTCAAAACTGATTAATACTGATTGGAATAGAGTAGAGGGCTAAATGAATCATTTCTCACACCTGGCAACAGATGGCTTGTTGCCTGCATAGTCCCCCCTCCCCTTCCCTTCCCCCAAAGTGTACAGCATAGACATGAGGCCATTTCATCTGGAGGGGGGAGGTGTGCAGAAGAGTAGAGTTCTTTCCTGGGACTCTTTGGGGCTCCTCATGAACTTCCTCTTTAGATGCTAAGCTCTTATAGTAGGTGATGTTTTTTATGATATCAAGACAAAGAAGAGTTCCTGTAGGATGGAGAGGAAGTATTCTTTGTTCTGAAATAATTTCAGCTTCTTCCCCCTTCTTCTCTTAACGTGTTGCCCTTTCCCCAGGAAAGAGGATTGTTTTGGCCCATCTCCCAACTAGGGTGGGGAACTGGCCAGGAAGGCTTCTGAATTTCACATATTTCTGTCATGAACTCATAGGCCACTGGTAATAGTCATATAGCTAACATGTCTACAACTCATTAGGGTTTGCAAAACACTTCCCACAGTTTGTCTCATTTGATCCTATTCCTAACTTTGGGGAAGCTAGGTGGCTCAGTGGATAGAGTGCTGGGTCTGGAGTCAGGAAGACCTGAGTTCTTTTCTGGTTTCAGTCACTTATTAGTGTGTGACCCTGGGCAAGTTACTTAACCCTGTTTGCCTCAGTTTCCCCAGCTGTAAAATGAGCTGGAGAAGGAAATGGCAAAACACTCCAGTATCTTTGCCAAGAAAACCCAAACGTGGTCATGAGGAGTTGGACACAAATGAACAGCAACCAAGGATTCCTAACTCTAAAGCCAGCATTCTATCCACAGTACCACATTGCTGCTCCAGTTAACAAGAATTTATGAAACAATTACAAGGTTCTAGACCGTGTGCAGGATGCTGGGTACAAAAAAGTCTTCTTTGCTTTCAAGGATTTTATGTTCCATAGAGGATCCTATATAACGGATGTCTCTTTTTGAATAACAGGATAACTGTTTCTTCTTTGTTACTGTTGTTGAGTCATTTCAGTTGTGTCCAGCTTCGTGATCCCCATTGGGTAATGTTGGAGTTGTTTGCCATTTCCTTCTCCAGCTCATTTTACAGATGGGGAAACTGAAGGAAACAGGGTTAAGCGACTTGCCCAGGGTCACACAGCTAGTAAGTGTCTGAGGCTGGATTTGAACTCATGAAGATGTCTTCCTGACTACAGGCCCAAAACTCTATCCACTGTGCCATATAACTGCCCATTTCTCCTTTAGTGCTCTTGAAGCTTAGTGGGGTAGTTGTCTCACCTTATGATGCTTGGACGACAGGATAACTAATCTCATGGGGGGTCAGGGAAAGAGGTTAAGATTGTTCTGCGCTCACTTTTCCCCTCAGGAACAGTATTAGCCTTGCACCTCTATCCATATCCTGCAGCATGATTTCTTCTGCCTTTCTAATTCTGTTTCCTGAGTTTCTTTGTCTGCTCAATCTGTCTTCTTCCATCACCCAAGCAGCTGGCTTTCACTATGGTCTGCTAGAAAGAGGAGCTGTACCCCTTCCATCCCATTGTGGATCACTGGATGCCTTTGTGTTTGGGAACAGAAAAGAGGCCTTTACACTTGCATGAGAGACCGGAAGGATTCTGGGATTTTTTGTTTTGTGTTTTTCCCTTATCCCTTCCCCCCTCTTTGCTTTTTCTTCTCCTGTCTCTGCCTGTCTCCAATACATCTGCTGTGGTTGGACTATGATTCTGCTGAGACAGTACAATGCTCCCAGGCTCAGCCTCTCCACTTCCACTTACACAGATGCCTCTTTGACGCCTGGTTTTGGCAGAGTGGCTGCAGCTCTTAATTTTATTGTACTTTTGGGGGGCTTTGGATCATAATGTCCCCAGAGCTTATGTTCTAATGGGGTAAGAGCTGAAAAGCAAGGAGAGGGAGAGAAAGTATCCATGTGGAGGACATGGTGGCAATGTCCAGAGAGTTAGAAGCCTGGCCAGAAAGGGAATAAAAAAATAGAAAGAGGCCCCCAGAAGGAACTTAGCAATGGGAGAAGGGGGCTGCATGGCAGAGGGAGGTACTGTTTCATTTCAAAATGGAAGTGTTTGTACTGCATATCAATCCTTAAATTTTTATGGCACTTTGTAATTCACATGTCATTTCTTTATATATACTGTCTAACCTTCATAACAACTGGGTGAATTAGCTAGATAGGGTAGGTAATATATTCCAAAAATATAGTTAGTTTTGTAACTGATGTCTCTCATATCTGTTTCCTTCTCTCATTCATAAGTACACTGTCCTGGTTCAGGTACTCTTCTTCTGTTTACACTATTGCCAGACCCTCCTAATTGGTCTTCCTGCCTCAAGTCTGTCTTCTTTCCAATCCCACTTCCAGATATGATATATTTTTGGGTGCAGCCTTTTAACTAAGTCCAAGTTTTACAGAACAAATCCTTTTATTAAGGGGCTTTGTGCTCTGAGGTGTGGATTCAGTCAAAGGGTCGCATTTGAGAACCTAGAATGACACATGTGGTCTCAAGACTATGGGTTCCCCATCCCTAAATAGACAAATAAATATTCCTAAGGCATTGTAATGTTAGTGGAATAGGAAGATCTTCCCAGCCCATTAATAGGCCTGTGTGACCTGCTTTGAACTCTGGCCCAGTTCATAGCTATGATACAGCCTGAGTCACATGGAGCCCATTGTGGGAGGAGCTTGCCCAATGGAATAACTAAACTAGAGCAGAGAACAGAGAGCAAGAGTGAGGCAGAGTGCGGGGGAGGAACTTGCTTAGGGGAACGTGTTTGTGGGGAGGCTTGACAGAAAGAATGCTTGAGATGTTGGTGCTTCCTGGATTGGTGATGAATACCTTGCTAAATATTACCTCCCAATATTCTAATAGTGATGTTACAAATAAATATTTTGGTTTTGCCTTTGAGGAAAAGAGTTTATTATATTTTGTGAATCTATCCTGGAAATAGGTATGCGTATTCATAGCAGCTGCTATGCATATTTCATTGGTGTTATAGGCATAGAATCTCAAGTTCTTCCTTTTGTCTGAAGAGGGCATCCATGCAGGTTCTGCTGGTAAATGCTTGAAAACTGACTCTCTGAAAAACAAATGTCTATGTGACATACTTTTAAGTTTACTCTGCTTTGATAACATTTTCAGTTTCTTAAGTCTAAAAATAAACAGAACAGTAAATACCATCCTGATTTTGTAACATTTGCTGATTTCCAAGGTGTGAATGTTTACACTGAAAATGTAAAAATCTGCTCTTTTGAGCTTCTTTGAGCTGGCTCCAAAACACCCCTGCATCCATGTCTACAATCTGCCTCCTACTTACCTTCCCAGACTTACTTTATATTACTTTCCTTAACATCAGCCAAACTGGACCACTAACTGTTCCCTGAACTCAATAATCTATCTTCTTTTACTGTGCCTTTGTATAGGTTCTCCCCAATGCTGGATTACAATACCTCCTTTACCAGTACTTCTCAGAATTTGTTAGCTTCTTTCAAATCTCAGCTCAGGGTACTCCCTAACCAAAGACTTCTCTGATTTTTCCCTCTATCCCCACCACAGGTATTAGGGCTTTCTTCTTTTTAAAATAAATTACACTTACTTGTCTATGTAAATCTGTATCCTCCATGTAGGATTGAGGGCAGGGACTGTTCTATTTTAACTCTGTTTTCCTCTCTATCTCTTGTTTGGTCATAAACTCTTCCCTTATCCCCATGATCCTCTAATTGGCTTAAAATATCACTATTTATGTCTAAATTGTGTACACACTTTGACTTTTATCTTGGTATATGGTGTAAGATGTTAGTCTGTACTTAATTTCTGCCATACTTCTTTCTTGTTTTCGCAGCAGTTTCTGTTGAATAGTGGGTTCTTTTCTCCAAAGCTTGGATCTTTTAGTTTATCAGCAGTAGATTACTGTGGTCATTCACTTCTGTATATTGTATAATTAATCTATTCCACTGATCAACCACTCTATTTTTTAATCTAGATTTTAAAAATTATTTTGATGATAACCAGTTTGTAGTATATAGTCTGAGATCTGGTCTTGCTAGGTTATCTTCCTTTACTTTTTTTAAAAAACTGATTCTCTTGATGCTTGGCATTTTGCTGTTCAAGACGAATTTTGTTATTATTATTTTTTCTAGCTCTGTAGAATAATTCTTTGGTAATTTGATTGATTTGTGAATGAATAAGTAAGGTAATTTAGGTACTATTGTAATTTTATGATATTGGCTCAGTCTACTTATGAGCAGTTACTGTATCTCCAATTGTTTAGATCTGTCTTTATTTTGTAATTATGTTCATATAGTTTCTCTGTGTGTCTTGGCAGGTAGACTCCCAAATATTTTATACTATTATTTTAAATGAAATTTCCCTTTCTATGTCTTCCTGTTGGATTTTGTTGGTAATATATAGAAATGCAACTTTGCTAAAGTTGTTAATTGTTTCTGCTAGTTTTTTAGTTGATTCTCTTGAGTTCTGTAAGTATACAGCCATATCATCTGCAAAGAGTGATAGTTTCCTTGTTTCCTAATCTTATTCCTTCAATTTCTTTTTCTTGACTTATTGCTAAAGTTAGCACTTCTAGCAAAATATTGGATAATAGTGGTGATAATGGATATCCATGCTTGATGTTGGTTTTTAGATAGACACTGCTTTCATCTTAAGAAAGCTCTTTTTATTGTTATGCCTTCTAATGTTTTTTTTAAACAAGAATAGTTGCATTTTGTCAAAAGCTTTTTCTGCATGTCAATGCAGATCATATGCTTTTTGTTGGTTTTTGCTATTGATATACTGAATTATGCTTATAGTTGTCCTGATATTTAATTAGTCCTTTATTACAGTATAAATCTCACCTAGTCTTAGTGATCTTTGTGATATATTGCTATAGTCTTTTTTGCTAGTATTTTTATCTAAATTTTTGCATCAGTACTTGTTAAGGAAATTTGTCTAGTTTTCTTTCTTTTTGCTCTCTTTGGTTGGGTATCAAAACCATACTGGTGTTATAGAAGGAATTTGATAGGATTTCTTCTGTATCTATTTTTCAAGAAGTTTATATCATATTGGAATTAATTATTCTTAAAATTATTGGGATAATTCACTTGTAAATTCATCTGTTCTTGGTTTTTTTTCCTTAGGGAACTCGTTTATGGCTTGTTCAATTGCTTTTTCTAAGATACAGTTATTTAACTATTCGATTCCCTCTTCTGTAAATCTGGCCAATTTGTATTTTTCTAAGTATTTCTACATTTCATTTAGATTATCAGTTTTATTGGCATATAATTGGGTAAAATAGGTCCTAATGTTTGGGATGAAAAATATCCTTCATCCTTAATTTAGTGAAAAGAAATAAACACAGAGATCTCTTAGGATAAGAATAGGACTTTGTTCTCTTCCCCAGGAGAAGAGGGCGGTCTTCCCCATGACTCATCATGGAGAAGAGGCAAGTTACAAAAGATAGTGCTGGAATTTATAACCTTAGTCAAGACCCCTCCCTGACTGTTTCCCCTCTCATTGGTGGAGAGGCACACTTCACCAAATACTTCCCCAACTGGGACAGCAAGGAAAGATAAGGGGAGGGTCCCACCAAGGCGGGAAAACAGACAAAGGAAGATAAAAGTGATTGACAGAAGCAATTTGAAAAGTTAACTACCCCAAATTGAGAAGTTTTCACTCATCCCATACACCAATAATTTCTTTAATTTCATTTTCATTGGTGGTGTGTTCACTTTCCATTTTTGATACTGGCAATTTGATTTTTTCTTATTAACAAAAATCAAATTAGAGAGATCTTGAGATTCTGAATCCCAGTGTGGTGGAGCAGGCAAATGCCAACACCAAGACCCTGTATGTACCTCAGCATAACCAGGGGAAAGGGCAGACTCCAGCTCTGAGAACCATCAAGTGCTTCAGCATAGCTCAGAGCAAACAGGGAAGCTTCCAGTGGCCAGACCTCCACATGCTTTATTGAAGCCCCCGGGAAATGCAGAAACATTCCATTGGTCTCAGCACATGCCAGTCACCAGAAAAAGGATCCTGGCTCAGCACCAAGTAAATTGCCAGACCCCTACAGCCTCCAGCAGTGCTAGCCACTATTCACTCCACCGCCTCAGTGCAGCTCCAGACACAAGGGTTCCCCATGGGCCTCAGGGCAACACCCGTGCAACACCAGGTAAACAGCCAGAGCCTGCAGCCCCCGTCACAAGAAGCGTAGTAAGACAGTGCTTGGGAGCAGAGCTCAAATTTAAAATAAAGGACAAAGGCCAAAAGAGATGAGAAAAAACCAACAACAAAAAGAATCTGACTGTCAAAAGTTATTATGGTGACAGAGAAGATCAAAGAAGAGGATCAAGAAGAGAACAACAATGTCAAAAAACCTGTGGGCAAAACCCCAATATAAAATGGGAAGTGGTCTCAAGTCCAGAAAGAACTCATGGAAGAGCTCAAAAAAGCACTTAAAAATCGTATAAGAGAAGTAGAAGAAAAATTAGGGAAAGAAACGAGAGTGATGCAAGAGAATTATGAAAAAAGAGTCAACAGTTTGGAGAAAAAACAACTGTTTAAAAATTAAAATTGGCCAAATGGAAAAGCAAGTATAAAAGCTTACTGAGGAAAAGAGCTCTTTAAAAGTTAGAATTGAGCAAGTAGTAGCTAATGAGTATATGACACATCAAGATTCAATCAAACAAATTCAAAAGAATGAAGAAAATAAAGAAAACATAAAACACTACATGGCAAAAACAATTGACCTAGAAAATAGATCTAGGAAAGACAGTGTCAGAATCTTTGGACTGTCTGAAAGTCATAATCAAAAGAAGGACCTGGACAGGATCTCTCAAAAAATTACCAAGGAAAACTGCTCTAATATCCTGGAACCAGAGGGCAAAAGAGACATTGAGAGAATCCACCAATCACCTCAGGAAAGAGATCCCAAAACAAACACTTCAAAGCAGTGGTTCTCAACCTTTCTAATGCCATGACCCTTTAATACTTGTATGTGGGCGTATCTGCCTATGGGTGGACTGGCCTGGAGATGGATAGAGGACTGGTGTCTCGGTTCCTAAGACCATCAGAAATATGTGTTTTCTGATGGTCTTAGGCAACCCCTGTGAAAGGGGTCGCGACCCACAGGTTGAGAACCACTGCTCCAAAGGAACATTATAGCCAAATCACAGAACTATCAGGTCATGGAAAAAATACCGCAAGTGGCCAGAAAGAAAGAATTCAAATATTGGGGAGCCACAATCAAGATTACACAGGACTTAGAGCTCCAGCATTCAAGGACTGGAGGTCATGGAACATGATATTCAAGAAAACAAGTAGCTAAGACTACAACCAAGAATCACCTACCTTGTGAAATTAAGCATAATGTATCTTCAAGGGAAAAATTGGTCATTCAAGGATTTTAAACTTTCATAAGAAAAAGACCAGAATTGAACAATATATACATATATATATATATATATATATATGTATCTATCTATCTATATACATATATGTGTGTGTGTGTATATATATATATACATATATATATATACATATATATAATATCAAGACCCAAGAGAAACCTAAAAAGGCAAATAGGGAAAAGAAAATGTAAGAGATTCAATGGAGCTATGCTATTTATATCCCTAGATGGGAAGATGATACTTGTAATTCTTAAAAATTGTACTGCTAATAGTATAGCTAGAAGGAATATACATAGACAAAGGGTACAGGTATAAGGTGAGTGGGAATGACATAAAAAATAACTAAGGGATGAGAAAGAGGAGTACATTAGGTGTAGAAGGAAGGGAGAATGGAATAAATTATTTCACATGAAAAGGCATGAAAAACCTATTACAATGAAGGGGAAGATGAGAGGGTGGGCAGTGGGCATTGCTTGAACCTTACTCTTATCAGTATTGTCTCAAAGAATGAATAAAATACACAGTCAGTTGAATATAGAAATATGTCTTATCCGACAGGAAAGTAGGAGGGGAGGAGATTAAATAAAGGGGGAGGGGAGGGACTGACAGAAGGGAGGGCAGATCAGGGGAGGTGGTAGACAGAAGTAAACACTGGTGAGGAGGGAAAGAGCAAAAGGAGAAAGAGGACACATAGGATAAAAAATAGAATGGAGGGAAATATATAGTTAGTAATCATAACTGTGAATGTGAATGGGATGAACTCGCCTATAAAACAGAAGTAGATAACAGAGTGAATCAAAAACCAGAATCCTGCAATATTTTGTTTACAAGAAACACACTTGAAGGAGACACACACAGAGTAAAGGTAAGGGGCTGGAGCAGAATGCTTCAGCTGAAGTAAAAAAAAAAAAGCAGGGGTAACAATCCTGATCTTAGACAAAGCAAAAAAAAAAAAAAGAATAGACCAAATTAAAAGAGATAAGGAAGAAAACTACATCTTGCTAAAAGGTATCATAGACAATAAAGTAATATCAATACTAAACACCTATGTGCTAAGTAGTATTGCATCCAAATTCTGAAAGGAAAAGTTATGTGGATAGGTACCATAGATAATGAAGTAATATGAATACTAAACATATATGTGCCAAGTAGTATTGCATCCAAATTCTAAAAGGAAAAATGAAGTGAATTACAGGTTCACGACCAAACAAAAGACAGAAAGCACTAAAAAATTTAAAATAAATAATTTTGATTGTATTAAATTAAAAAGGTTTTACACAAACAAAACTGCAACAAAGATTAGAAGGAAAGCAGAAAGATGGGAAACAATCTTTATAGCAACTGTCTCTGATAAAGGCCTCATTTCTCAAATATATAGAGAACTGAACTTATGAAAATACAAGCCATTCCCCAATTGACAAATGGCCAAAGAGTATGAACAGGTAGTTTTCAGATGAAGAAATCAAAGCTATCTATAAGCATAAGAAGAAGTGCTGAAAATAATTTTTGATGAGAGATACAAATTAAAACAACTCTGAGTTACTATATCACTAATATGACAAAAAAAAGGAAAACGATAAATGTAGAAGATGTGGGAAAATTGGGACACTAATGTACTGTTGGTGGAGCTGTGAACTGATCTAACCATTCTGGAGAGCAATTTGGAACTATGCCAAAAGGGCAACCAAATTGTATACTCTTTGATCCAGCAATAGCACTACTAGGTGTGTATCCCAAAGAGATCATTAAAAAGCGAATGAACCTATATGTGCAAAAATATTTATAGCATCCCTTTTCATGGTGACAAAATATTGGAAGTTGTGGGGATGACTTAACAAGGTGTAGTATATGAATGTAATGTAATATTATTGTGCAATAAGAAATGATGAGCAGGCAGATTTCAGAAAAACCTGGAAAGACTTGTATGAACTGCTTCAAAGTGAAATGAGCAGAACCAGGAAAACACTGTACCAAGTATCAGCAGCATTGTGTGATGGTCGACTATGAATGACTCAACTTTTCTGAGCAACACAATGATCTAAGACAAGTACGAAGGCCTCACAAGGGAAAATGCCATTCACATCCAGTTAAAGAAATGACAGACTCTGAATGCAGATTGAAGCATACTTTTTTCACTTTATTCTTTTTTGAGTTTTTTTCCTTTTGATGATCCATTTCTTCTTTCACAACTGTGACTAATATGGAAATATGTTCTGCATGATAGCACATGTATAACATATCAAATTGCCTACTATTTTTGGAAGAGAGGAGGGGAAGGAGGGAGGAAGAAAAATTTTGAACTCAAAATCTTATAAAAATGAATGCTAAGAATTGTCTTGACATATAATTGGGGAAATAATAAAATACTTAACATGAAAAATCAAATTAACCAATGGTTTATCTATTTTTTTGTACTCTCCCCAATGAAACCAGTTTCTTATTGTGCTTTTCAATTTTTTTGACTTTCAATTTTATTAATATCTTTTTTTTTTTATTTTTAGGATTTCTATTTTGGTATTAAATTGGGCACTTTAAATTCTTTTCCTAGTTTTTTTTTAATTGAATGCATAATTCATTGATCTGTTCTTTCTCTCTTTTATTGATGTGTTTAGAGATAGAAATATTTCCTTAAGTCCTGTTTTGACTGCATCCCACATATTTTGCTATGTTGTCTCATTGTCATTATATTTAATGGAATTATTTGTTGTTTACACTTGTTCTTTGACCTACTCATTCTGTAGGGTTAGATTATTTAATTTCTGATTAATTTCTAATCTATGCTTCCAAAGACCTTTATTGAATAGAATTTTTATTGCCTTATGGTCTGAAGAGAGTACATGTGATAATTAATATTTTTGCTTTTCTGTGAGTTTGTTTGTTTTAATACATGATCAGTTTTTTGTGAAGGTGCCATGTACAGCTGAGAAAAAGGTACACTTTCTTTCTGTTTCCAGTCAGTGTTCTCCAAAGGTCTAGCATCTCTAACTTTTCTAAAATTCTATTCATCTCCTTAACTTCTTTTTTATTTTATGGTTAGATATATCTAGTTCTGAGAGCAGTAGATTGAGGTCCCCACTATTATGGATGTACTGCCTATTTCCTCTTATTTTTCATTTAACTTTTCTTTTAAGAATTTGGATGGCATGCCATTTGGTACATATGTGTTTAATTTTGATGTTACTCCATTGTTTATGCTTTGTTGTTTGGTCATTTTTCAATTGTGTCCAACTCTTCATGGTCCCATTTGGGGTTTCCTTGGCAAAGGTACTGGAGTGGTTTGCCGTTTCCTTCTCCAGCTCATTTTGCAGTTGAGGAACTGAGGCAAAGAGGGTTAAGTGACTTGTCTAGGGTAAATCACAGCAGTGAGTGTCTAAGGCTGGATTTGAACAGGTGTTTTTGCTTCCAGTCCTGGTACTGTATCCACTGTGCCACCTAGCTACCCATTGTCTATGCTACCTTTTAGCAAAATGCAGTTCCCCTGATTATCTCTTTTAATTAGGTCTGTTTTTTCTTTTTCTTTTTCTTCTCTTCTGAGATGATGATTATGGCCCCTGCCTTTTTTTTACATCAGCCAAAGCATAATATCTTTTTCTTCATTCCCTTAGTTTTACTCTGTGTGTCTCTGTCTGTTTAAAGTGTGTTTCTGGTAAACAATATATTGTTGGATTCTGATTTCTGATCTCTTCTGCTGTCCACTTCCATTTTATGGGTGAGTTCATCCCATTCACATTCAGTTATTATTACTAACTATGTATTTCCCTCTGTCTTTTTCTCTACTGTTTATTCTACTCTCTTTTTTACTTTATCCCTCCTCAAAAGTCTGTTTTGCTTCTGTCCACTACCTCTCACACTCTGCCCTGCCTTTTATTATCCTTCTACTTTTTTTTAGTTCCTTCCCCTTCTAATTCCCTCTTGGGTAAAAAGGATTTCTACACCCAGTTGAATGTGTATATATGTTCTCCTCCTCTTTAAACCAGTGAAGATGAAAGTGAGGTTTAAGCATTGTTTACTCCCCACATTTTCTCTTCAATTGTAAAAACTCTTCCTTGTACACCTCTTTTATGTCAGATAATTTTCCCTATTCTTCCCCTTCCTTCCCCCTTTTCTCAGGATATCCTTATCAGCCTTCCACTTTTCTTTTGAGATCATCTCAACATAATAGACTCATACCCATGCCCTCTAAAGCAGACTCGTTTTAAGTCCTCTAATGATGATAGAGTTCTTGGGGACTTATACACACACACACACACACACACACACATACACACACACACATATACATACATGTCTGCATCTATCTAAATAAATAAAATCTTCCCATTTGAGATTATAATAATTTTAACCTTACTGAGTTCCTCATGCTTTCTCATTCATATTTACCTTTTTATGCCTTTCTTGAGTCTTGTGTTGGAATATAAAATTTTCAGTTCAGCTCTGGTGTTTTTATCAGGAATGCCTGGAAGTCTTCTATTTCATTAAATATCCATTTCCTCCCTGAAGGATTATACTTAGTCTTGACGGGTAGGTTATTCTTGGTTGTAATTCTAGCTCTTTTGCCTTCCAGAATATTATATTCCACATTCTCCATTCCTTTATAGTTGTGAATTGTTTTTTCAGAATTTATTTCATTCTTCTCATTTCTTTTCCCATTTTTTCTCTACATCTCAGGTTTGATTTTTAAAATAACTTTTTTTCATTAAAAAATTCTCCCTTTAGTTCTTTTAGGAATTCTTGTTGGGCTTGTGTGTAATCTGCATTTTTTTTCTTTGAGACTTTGCTTGTAGATGTTTTCACATCATCGTCTTCATCTGAATTTGTGCTTGAGCTTCCTATTCACCATAGTAGCTTTTTATAGTCATGTTTTTTTTTGTTGTTGTTGTTGTTTGCTCATTTTTTCAGTCTATTTCTTGACTTTGGAATGTATGTTAGCTTTGAACTCTGCTCCTCTGCAGGCAAGGAATTATTGTCCCAAGCTTCAGGCTTTTTTACCCTGATGCTTTCATAGATAGTTTGGGCGGGGAGTGGTCTGTAAGTTTTCAGTGCTTCTGAGATGTTGTGATCTGCAGAGAGGTCACTGCTCTCTTGCTCTGTGTCCTGCTCTGGTTCTTACCTAAGAAGGGCCCCTGCTCCCTTATGATGAACTGCAAGTGCTCCTCTCTACCCTGTAACTGCCACCCAGAATTGGGTAATGGGCAATGGCATTGCCCAGTGGTGCCCAGTCCTGCACTCAGCACTAGCACAGGGATCTCCTGTAATCTCTTTCTGACTAGGTGTTCAATACCCTTTTCATCTCCGGGTGATGAGTACTCCCGGGGTAGCTGCTGCTACTGCTGCTGCCAGGGCCTCCAAGACCCATAGCTGATGTCACTGACCTTTGTGCTCCCAGTCAGCCCGTCTCCTAGTGCCACAGACCTCTTTTTCTCACTCACTAAGTTGTCTTGGACTGGAAAAATGTCTTACTTCACCTCTTGTGGGTTATGCTGCTTTAAATTTGATTTGACGAGTTATTTAAACTTGTTTAGAGGGGGATATTGAGAGAGCCCAGCCAGAGTGATCCCTTCCTCTGCCATCTTGGTTCTACCATCTCTTCTTTTTATAGATGAGGAAACTGGATAGTAAGGAGGGAAGTGACTTGACCAAAGTAATACAGCTAATTTATGGCAGAGTTGGAAATAGATACAAGTGCCCTGATTCTTAGTCCAGTATGTTTTCTGCATTAGTATGCAGCCTCCTTTCTTGTCTGTTATTGATGGTCCTATGATACTACTCTCTTCCTTTCAGCTGACAAGTTGGACACAGACTACATTGAGCGGTATTTGGGGCAGCTCACCCCCATGCAGGAGAGCGGCTTGATCAGACTCCGCCACTGGCTACAGGAAACACATAAAGGAAAGGTGAGTGCCTGAAGGACCTTACTTTGCTTAGCGATCTTGACATTCAGCCATTAGCAAAGCACATATTGTGTTCAAGGCACATGCTCTAGGTGCTAGACATAGAAAAATGAAGTAAGATATAGTTCCTATCCTTGAGGATTTTATGGTCAGGTTGGGAGATAAGAAATATGCACTGATCATAAAAACAGGGCAGAGTGTGAGTACAAAGGAGATGAGTAGACAAACTGTGTGAAAAATTTGAGGAGGAAATGATTATTTTTCGCTAAGAGGTGATCTGAGCTGAGGCTTGAAGGAAAAGAGGGGTTTCAACAAATGGATCCTAGGGAGGAGTCCCTTTCAGACATAGAGGACAGGCAAGAACAAAGACAGATGTAAGAGTGAGCAGGGAGAGGGCAAATGGTTTAGTTTGACTGCAAATAGAGCTCACAAAGAGGAGTAGAATTTGATAAGCCTAGAGAAGAAGGGAGACTGTGTCTAAGCCGTGAATGTCAGGCTTAGGAGTATGGACTTGGTTTGGTAAGACTTGATCGTTTTTAGTATCTTCTTCCAGGGTAGATATGAGGCTTAAGTGACCTAATATATATGAAATTCTTTGTGCACTCTAAAGCACTACATAAAATTCCATTATTGTTGTTGTTGTTGTCATCACTGGCTATGGGATTGTTATGTAATAGGGAATCCATGAAGGTTTTTGTATAGACAAGTGACGTGTTCAAAGCATCATATGAGGAACATTGTTTGGGCAGCAGTACACATGTTTCAGAAAGATACATCTACAGTAATACAGAAAGAACTGGACTATGGACAGTCTGGAACACAGAAACTCAAATTTCTCTTGTACCTTAGGTATTTCTTAAACAATAATAACAATAATGATGATGATAGCTGTATTTATAGAATACCTACAGTATCCCAGGCACTGTGCTACAAATGTTATCTCATTTGATCCTCTTGGTCTATAGACAGAAACACAGGATTGGAAGTCAGGAGAAGATAATGATTTATAGCCCACTTCTTTGCAATGTGTAAAAACCTCTCTTGGCATGGCTGTAGCACCAACATGATATTCACAGCACTGACAGTGACTATTGAATATGCCAGCATAGTTCTGAATCACAAAATATAACAGACTCTCCATATAGAAGATAGAAGCAAAAGATTTATTCAGACACCAGAAAGCCAAATCCCAACACCAGAAAACTGAATCCCAACACCAGAAAGTCAAATCCATCGTAGCAACAAAGAAGTTAATACACCATAACACATCAGGGAGCAACACCATACCTACTTGTCTCCTTGCCTGCGTCCTCTCCTCCCTTCAACTCTAACTGCTCTGACTCTCTGCTTCCTCTGGGTTCTGCTCCACCTGTTCAGCAAGCTCCTCCCACCACAGGCTCCATGTGATTACATTCGACCTATTAAGGGGCGGAGAAGATCTTCAAATTTGTCATTACCATTACAATGGTGTATTTATTCTTGTCTGCCTTTTGAGTGCTGGGCAGCAGCTGGGACCACC
>CM053583.1:291775758-291795495 GCA_028627135.1 Pseudochirops cupreus
AAAGCAAATAAATTTAAAAAAAAAAAAGTATTCTTGAGATCCCTTGGAAAGATGTCCTGAATCTCAATTCCCATGTGTATCAGATAACTGTGGAACATAGATAGATAGATAGGTAGATGATAGATAGATGTAGATAGATAGATAGATAAATAGATAAACACAATATATATACACATATATGTATGCATGCATATTTGTATGTATACATACATACATACATACATATCCAATCATTATCACAGGTATAGTTATCACCTCTAATGAACTCCAGAGCATTAATGGTAATCAGCCATCTAGCATTTATATCCCACACACTTGTACCAGCAGTATCATCCTCCCAACGCTAAGAATCCTCTTAATGCTAAGAACTTCCCACTGTTGGTGGTAAAACATGAAACCTTAAGCCAGGGGAAAGTTACACACACACACACACACACACACACACACACACACACACACACACACACCCAGAAGAAAGTTCTGGAGAAGAAGGCTAAGACCAGCAGCTCTTTAGGCCCTCATCACCTTCTACCTGAAATGTGGCAGTAATAATCTAACTGGTTTTCCACTCTCCAGTCTCTCCTCTCTCCCATTCATCTTCCATACAGCTGCCAAACTGATATTTTTAGATCAGAGTTCTTCTCATGACACTCTAGCATCTCCCAATTACTACCACAATAAAATATAAACTGCTGTTTGGCATTTAAAGCCTTTCCCTGACCTGGCTCCAACCTATCTTTCCAGATTAATTTCATATTACTTCTCCCCTCATGCAACTATATGTTCCGGTAGGAGTGATCGACTTGCTTCTTCCTGTACTCAGCATGCCAATTCTAGTCTCTGGGAATTTTCACAGGCCAGTTCTTATGCCTGGAATGCACTCCCTCCTCCCTTCTGCTTCTGGGAATCCCAAGCTCAAGTTCCAGGTCTTTCAAGGCGACTCTCTGGATCTCCCATTCCTCATCCCTCCCAAAAATGGTTTTGTATTTGGTATTCATTTCTATGTCTTCATGTTCTTTGGTAGAATGTAATGTCCTCAAGGCACAGGCTGTTTCTTTCATATTCATTCTCTCTCTGTCTGTCTCTGTCTCTGTCTCTCTCTCCCTCCCTCCCTCCGTCCCTCTCTCTCTCTCTCTCTCTCTCTCTCTCTCCCCCATCTCTCCTCTCTCTCTCTCTTTCTTTCTCTCTCTCTGTCTTCATACCTCCAGTGCCTAGCACAATGCACAATGACTAATACGCTTGTTGAACTAAATTAAATTCATAATCAATCAGTAAACCTTTATTAAGCACCTACTATGTGCCAGAAATTGTGCTAAGTGCAAGAAATACAAAAAAGATAAACAAAAAAAAATACAAAAAAGAGGACAGTCCCTGCCCTCAAGGTATTACAATTTATTCTTGTAGAAGAAAGAAAGAAAATTTCCCACACAAATACAATGAAAAAATGTTGATAAAAATCAACCCACAGGTCTCAGTAAAGAGCACACGAGGGCAGCTACCCAATGCCTCCAAAAAAGAGGGACTGAAAACTTGCCTCACTTTAAATCCAGTCCTTCATGCCTTCCTTCCCCTCTCACATGAGACCTGGCTTAACAGGACCCCTAATTCCCAAATGACTGAAGAGGCTTCTGATATTCAGGCAGAAGCCAGACTGTAATACATGAGACAAAACCACAATTATCATGGCAACCTATTTTACTCAGACTCTGCTGCAAAATGGACAGAAGTCCAAATATAACATGTCTGGATCAAGGATCATCTGGTTCAATACCTCCCCTGCTCCCAGTTTTATAGATGAAGAAACAGAGGGGAAGTGACTTGTCCAACAAAACACAAGCAGTAAGTAGTAGGACTGGAATGTGAACCCACATCCTGTGACTCCAAATCCAGTCTTCCTTTCACTATACTTACACAGATAGCCCCTGTCAGTCAGTAATACAGGGGTTACTCAGGTTACAGAGAAATTAAACCTGAACCACAGGCTAAGAGGTGACAGGAAGTGAAAGAACACAGAGTAATTCTGAGTCCAATCAAACCAATAGTAGATAACTCTAAGTCTACAAAGTCCCAATGATGCCATGAGATTATTTCCAAGTAAGTCTAGAGCTCAAAGGTAACTAACATTCACCAGAAACTTTCTGCCTATGCCTGGTCCACGACTAAAGCTGACAATATTTCTAAGATTGTTCTGCAGAAAGAACTAAGACACAGGACTGATGTCAAAGACCATCTAGTCCAACCTCCTTGTTTTATGGATGAGGAAACGCAAGCCCATCAAGGTTAAGTGACTTGCCCAAGGTCACTCAGATAAGTGGAAGAGAAAAGATTTGAACCAAGGTCATCTGACTCCAAATCTATCACTCTACGCCACAACAAATGAAAACCACAGTTGCCATATTAAAAGCAGTAAAGATCAAAGTGTTTGGGAAAATGAAGTTTAAATTCACAGAATTTACTAACTATCATGGAACAAAAATGCTAAGAAACAGCTTCCCTATTTTTGACTGGCTTCACTTCCCACACTGAAAGTAGGGTGGAGAGGTTAACTGTGGTTCACCTATTATTCATTCATATTCTGAATCCCTACCACAGCGGCCTCCTCACACTAAATCACATATTCCCTTGTGCTCAGGAAGCCTATGTACTCTGTCCTCTCCTCTTTAGGACATTCCAATAGAACTGTCTGGCAGCCCTGGCATTAGCAGAATGTGTCAACCAAAGTGCTGCCTAGTCTCCATGTGTCTGAATACAGAAACTCTGCTGTTAAGTCTCACCCACTCTCATAGAGTAGGGGGAGGAATTTCTCCCTTCTCCAAATAAATACAGAGTGAAAGTAGTGCCAGAGAAACGCAATGATCAGCTATCATGCTCTGGTGGTCTCAGAGTCCAGGATGAATTGGGCAGAGAAACAAGCCAGGACTTTGTGACATTTACATGGCACATAACCAGCACAAAGAGTATTGACCATGCTGTTCAATTTCCCAGTGATTTCAGTGAAACATTTCATAAGAACAAAAACTTATACTGACTGCCCTAAAATTCAGACATAAGTGACATCTACACAGGTTTTTATGGTTTGCAAAGCACTGTATCTACATTATCTCTTACAACAATCCTATGAAATAAGTACTATGGGTGCAATTATTTTTCAGATGAGGAAACTGAGGCTTAGATGTTCACAGACACATAGTAAACAGCAAAGTCCAGATTCAAATCCAGGCTTGGATTGACTTCAAAAGTCTAGCCTTTCAATTATGCCACCGAGTCTCTTTGTTAGTTCAGTACCTGACTACAGTCCCTATCCTCCAAATCAAGAAAAATCCAGGACATAAAAATAGGTTTAGGTGGTAAAATACTGCTTCCTTCGATCTGTTGGTGACTGAATTTCATGAACCACTGAGCTAATCTGGTGAAATTAGAGAGTTAACGACAACAGTCACCATATCTACCTCTTTACTAAAAGTCTACAAAATCAGAATGATTCCAAATGTACATCTTTTTGTCTCTACCCATTTTACCCAGAGATCTCACTCCTAGACATATACCCAAGGAAATAGAAAATAGGGGGAAAAAGTTTCCATTTAGACCAAAATTTTTATAGCAATATTTTTTGAAGTAGCAAAGAATTGGAAACAGAAAATGTCCAAGCTGTTGTACATAAATGTGACGCCGTTACTTTGCTATAAGAGAGAATGAATATGAAGAATACAGAGAAGCATGCAAAGATGTGAATGCATTGATACAATGAAGGAAGTAGAAATATAGTGACTTTTGTCATTTCGGCTGCTCCCAACTCCTCATGACCCCATTTGGGGTTCTCTTGGCAAAGCTACTGGAGTGGTTTGCCATTTCCTTCTCCAGCTCATTTTACAGATGAGAAACTGAGGCAAACAGGACTAAGTGACTTGCCCAGAGTCACATAGGAAGTGTTGGAGGTCAGATCTGAACTCAGAAAGGTGAGTCTTCCTGACTCCAAGTCCAGTACGCTGTGCCATCTAGCTGCCCTACAACAATAATAAACAACAACAGATATGGAAACTAAATGCAAGGTCGTGACCAAACTTGGCCCTAAAGAAGAGATGTGAGAGTACGTTGCTCTCCGTTCTTTGCCGAAGTGGGGACTACGGGACCCCTGCACATAACGTTGGACTTGGTTTAATGAACTGCTTTTTTCTTTTTTATTCTTTGTTATAAGGGATGCTCTCTGTGTGACAGAGAGGATAGAAATAAACTGAGATACAGGGATCTCCTAGAATTCCTTAGGAGTACGTGGGAAATGAAGATGGGGTAGAAACAAAAGATATCCATTTTTAAAATGTAACGCACATTTGTCTATGTCATTTGTCTACCGTTGCTTACCTATCACATGCTCTACTTTGTAGTTAATGTACTTGGATCAAAATATGCCTTTCTGTGGAACCAGAGGTACTCTGGAAAATGTTTAACATCAGCTTTTCAGAAAATAATACATGTGACACACCTATAGGTTTAATCTGAATTTTCTCCCATCACTTTTTAAAACTTAAACAATCAACAAAACAATAAATCAAATCCTGATCTGTAGCATTTGCTGATTTCCAACATGTAAATGCTCACACTGAAAATTTAACAATCGGCTAAGGGGGGAGAGGGGGGAGGTGGAGGGGAACAGGAGGCTGGCTCCAGCAAACCTCTGAATGGAACAAACTTATATCCCCTCATACAGTTTTGCCCTTAAGAATAACTCCTTCTGTTTCCCCCTACCCTCATGAAAAGACTACTCCTTAGAAAAATCTGTTCCCCATTTTCTTTCTTAACAAGCTTTTTCAGTTTGCTGAACCAGAGATCATCTGAAAATCACAGTACTCTTTGGTCCCCAGGGGATGTGTGGGCAGCAGCTTTTCTTACAAGCTGCTTCTGTCAATCTATTCCCTCTCCCTTACAGAAGGTTGGAGTACGGGGGTAGCTTGTACTCCAACTGTAAAAACAAGTCCTCACAGTATTTGCCCAAGAAAGATTCTCTGCCCAGAAATTGATCTAGTCATTTAAATTGCTCCACACAGACTTCTAAGATGAAAAGTTTGGTCTTCTGGATACTTGAACGAAAGTTGTGTTGGCAGAAGCTGGTATCAAGAGTAATACTGGTTATCACCTGAGAGTTTGCAACAGCCATTTTCCCAGTCTGAAACAACGTAGCATTTATGCTCAGAACCTAAATCCTAGAAACAACAGCGCCAGGCGCCATACAGGAACTCACTACTTGTAGGTTTCTGACTCTATAGTCCAAGAAATAACAGGCACTCTTTGTTTTCTTCACATGGGAATATTAAAAACAAAACAAAACACCTTGTACTAACAGGTGAATGCTCTGAACGGCAGAAACCTAAAGGAAAACAGGTTGAGTGTGGAATCTGGGGAATTCTACTTCCACCAGCAAAACATAATCTGCTCAAGGGAGGGAAATGTCTTGATTTCCCAGCATTGTACACAATGCCTAGCAGATTTAATTGTTGAAGGGAACCAAGGATCCTTTAATCTTGGGCCATTATGCTTCTCTTCAACGTCTTTTTAAAAGATAATGGAGAAAACACTTACCTTAGATAAGAATATATATAGATAGCTAGGTGGTGTAGTGGATAGAGTGCCAGACCTAAAGTCAGGAGGTCATGTTTGACTTTCCATGATCCCATTTTTGGGGTTTTCTTGGCAAATAGTGGGTTGCCATTTCCTTCTCCAGCTCACTTTATAGATGAGGAACTGAGATGGAGTTAAGTGACTTGTCCAGAGTCACACAGCTAGTAAGTGTGTGAGGTCACATTTGAACTCAGGTCCTCCCGACTCCAGGACCAGCATTCTAGCCTCTGTACCACTTAGCTGGAAGATCTAAGTTCAGATAAGAACTTAGTCACTAGTTATATAACCCTGGAGAAGTCACTTAACTTCTGTTTGCCCCGAAGTTTCTCAACTGTAAAATAAGAGCAAATACCATCTAGGGTTACTGTGAGGATAGAATGAGATATTTGTAAGTAGCTTCGCACATCAAAAAGGGCTACATAAATGTTATTAAACGCTAGAGCTATTTTGAAGGAAAAGTGATGAGACTTTGGGAGGAAAAAGGGAGTTACTCAATCCTGGAAAGATTGCATAGGGGTATACATTTCACTATTAATTCTAATTTTTTTTCCTTTTTTCCAGAGAATCTTTTTAATCTTCTTTTTTATTGTAATTCACATTGCCTTAGAATAGAAAATGAGTATTGTACACAATACTCAGAATCTCTATTACTTACCTGATTTCTTAAAGCATATATTAAATTTAACATGGTAATTCCAACAATGCTGTTTGCTGTGTTCTCTTCTAAACTTTCTTCTTTTTAAATGTTTCACTGTTCTTTTCTTCCATTTTTGTGTTATTGTTATTATTACTACAGGTTATTATTACTACCCCATAATTCTTCCCCACACATACCAAATAAAAATAAATGAGTCCTCTCTTGTAACAAATAAGTTTAGTTAAGTATAACAATTCTACATATTGCCCAAATCTAAAAAATCTTACTCTCTACCTCTAGTCCATTACCCCTTTGCCAAGAGGTGGAACTTGTGACTCCTCATCAAATCTTTTGAAGTCATGACTGGGCATTTCATTGATCAGAGTTTTTAAGTCTTTTCACAATTATATTATATAATTTCAACTGGGCTCTCACTATGGCAAGGCAATCCTTTCACACCTCCCTCACTGATTCACTAACCCACAGAGGCTTTTCCAAACCTATTTATCCCTCCTCAAGCCTCCCATGACTCCTCTTTCCCTATTCTCTCAGCTGAGAACTTTGCCTCAAAAAAAAAATTTGTCTGGAAAAATAAAGAAAAAACCTGAGAACATTTGTCAAGAGCTCCCTCTTCTCTCTTCCTCCTTATCTCACATCACCCAGATACCTTCTCGCACTACCTCCTCCTTTAATTCTGTCTCACATGAAGAAATGGCCCTTGATCTTGCCAAGGCAAATTCTACTACGTGAAAAGTGATCCCATTCCCATCCCATCTTCTTCATCAGATTACCCCCTCTATCATCCTTACTCTCTTACTAATATTCAGTAATATTCAGTCTCTCCCTATATATTGGTTGTTTCTCTTTTACCTACAAACATTCCCATGGTTCCTTCATCCTCAAAAACAAATCAAAACAAAACAACACCTCACTTGATCCACTGGCTACCCTCCTATGTCTCTCCTCCTTTTCAAGGCTAAATTTTTTGTGAAGTCCATCTACTTTCTTTCCTCTAACTCTTCTTCTTAAGTCTCTACAGTCTGGCTTCCAACCTCACCATTTAACTTAAACTGCTCTCTCTGAAGTTGCCAATGACTCCTTAGTTGACAGATCTAAAGACCTTTCTCAATCTTTTGGACCCCTCATAAGTCTTTGATGTTGTTTATCACCTTCTCCTTGATATGGTTCTCTCTAGGAGACTCCATCCAGGTTCTCCTCCAACCTGTCAGGCCTCTCCTTCTCAATCTCCTTTGTTGGATATTCATCCATGTGACACCCACTCCCCCAAGGCTCTGTCCTGGGTCTTCTCTAAACCTTCTATGTTATTTCCCTTGATGATCCTGTCAGCTCCCATGGCTTCAACTGTCTTCTCCATAAAGGTTATTCTTAGATCTGTTTGTCCATCCCTAACCTCTCCCCTGACCTCTTGGACATATCAAATTGGATGCCTCATTAGACATTTTAAATTCAATACAACCAAAACTGAACTTATCATCTTTACCCGAAATCCTCTCCACTTTTAAATTTCCCCATTCCTGTCCAGGGCACCATCATCCTCCCAGTGAGCCAGTGTCAAAACCTAGGTGTTATTCTCAATTTCTCATTCTCTCACACATACACACCCCATGTCCAATCAGTTGCCAAGTCTTGTCAATTTTATTTTAATAACATCTCTTCTATATGTCCCCTTCTCTCCTCTGACAATGCTACCACCTTGTCACCCTGCAACCTTATTATAATAGCCAACTTGTTCTGCTCTCCATGGGGCAGCTAGATGGCTCCAGAGTGCATAGAGTGCCAGACATGGAGTTAGGAAGGCTCAGCTTCCTGAGTTCAAATTTAACCTTAAACACTTAGTAGCTGTGTGACCCTGGGCAAATCACTTAACCCTATTTGCCTCAGTTTCCTCAAATGTAAAATGAACTGGAGAAGGAAATGGCAAACCAGTCCAGTATCTAGGCCAAGAAAACTACAAATAGGGTCACGAAGAATCAGACATGACTGAAAATAGCTCAACAACAATAATGATTTCCCTCTTTCCAGTCACTTCTCCCTCCTTTCCAGCCTCCAATCAGCTATCAAAGTGATCTTCCTAATGTACAGGTCCTACCATATCACTCTCCTATTCAATAAATCCCACTGGCTCCCTAATACTTCTAAGAGTAACCATAAAATGTTTTTTGGCCCCTTTCCTACCTTTCCAGTCTTCTTACATTTTAAAATACAGTCCATTTTGATCCAGTGACTCTGGTTTCACATAAGACACTCCATCTTCTGAAACTGCATTTTCACTTACTGTCCCTCAAACCTAGAATTCTCTCTGTCATCCCTCCCTTCTCCCCAGCCTGGCTTCCTTCAAATCTTAGCTAAAATCCCACCTTCTACAATAAGTCTTTCCCAGTTTCCCTTAATTCTACAGCCTTCCCTCTGAGATTATCTCTGATTTTTCCTGTTCTTATCTTGTACAAAGTTGTTTTTAAGTTGTCTCTCCCATTAGAGTGTAAGGTCCTTGAGGGAAGGAACCGTTTTTGCCCTTTTTTTTTCTATCCCCAGCATTTAGCACCATGGTAAAATATTTAACCAATGCTTTTTGACTTGACTTGACAGTGTTGTAGTCATTATATAAACTGTTCTTCTGGATCTGCTCACTTGACTCTGGATCAGTTCATAGAGCTCCTCCCACGTTTCTACAAATATGTCTCTTTCATCATTTCTTATAACTCGATATTACTCCATTCTATTCATACACCATAATTTGTTCAGCCATTTCTCAAATGATGGGCACCCCCTTACTTTCCACAATTTGCTACAACAAAAAGGGTTGCTGCATATATTTTTATACATGTGGGTCATTTCCCTATTTCACTGATCTTTTTAGAGCATATGCCTAATAGTGTTATCACAGTGTCAAAGGATACGCACAATTTATTGACTTGGGGGTATAATTTCAAACTGATTTCAAAAATAGTTGGATCAATTCACTGCTCCAATAATTTCTGTCCTTCCACAGTATATTCCATAAAATATCAATGAGTGGTTATGAATAGGGGTTGGGGAAACTTTGGAAGGATGAAGGATTTTTTTTTGGAGGGGTGAAGGCTAGGCAATTGGGGTTAAGTGACTTGACCAAGGTCACACAGCTAGTTAAGTGTCAAGTGTCTGAGGTGGTATTTAAACTCAAGACCTTCTGATCCCAGGGCTGGTGCCCTGGTGGTGCTAAGGATATTTTTACATACTAAACACAATCTCAAAAGTCTTCCTTTGGATCCTCAGCTAATGCTTAAAAGCAAAAGTCAAGAGTAAACTTGATACTCTAACATTCAACACTAACTGGAGGAAAATGTTTAATTTAGAAACTCCTGAAAGACCTTAAGTGACAATACACTGCACACACAGCATGCAATTTCACATTAGGGGAGTTGAAGAATTATTTTGGTGACAATGGTATTGGGTAAACAGCCAGGAGACTAGTTTGAGGGTTTCACTGATATGACTCAGGACTACCTTCCTAAAGGGGATTGGTGGACAAAGCAATACTGTAGTACCATACTTGACTGCATTTTATTTTCCTTCCTCTTTAGAAAAACATTTAACACATCAGATCCCTTGAACTAGCACAGTGCCTTGAGAACAGCAGGTGCTCAAAAAATATTCATTGTTAGGACAACAATCATTTGGATACTTTTTATAGTTTATAAATGGGATATTCCTCATAAGTATTCAAGCTTCAGTTCACAAACACCAAGAAATAAATTGTAAGTTGTCAAGTCAACACCTCACACTTTATACAGACTAAACATAAGGCTCTTTAAAAACAAATTTGTACTCTGAAGGTCTAAATACTATCTTGGTGTGACCTTGGGAAACTCATTTCACTTCCTGAAGTTTCAGTTTCCTTTTCTGTAAAATGAAGCAGTTGGACCAGATGATTTCTGGGTCCCTTTTAGCTCAAATTCTATGATCCTATGATCTTATGTTATGAATGGGAAGGCTTTTAAAAACTACGCAGGACTAAGCTGACAGAAACTATAATAACAAATGAGAACCACACTTCAGAGGCAGCACAAACTGGATTAATTGAAATGTCCACTCTTAGTCCTGATGAATGGATGGTGAAACAGACTTCCCTCCTCTCTACAGGGGACTACAGACATGTCATGGTGCAAATTCTGCCAGACACCACAGTTTTGTCACTTGGTTTTCCTCAACGGTTTTTCTGTGTTACAAGAGAAGGGAAGTAAACTAACGGGGAGGATATGCTGGACAACGACTGTAATTTTTTTAAAAGGCATAAATAAAACTTTTTTTAAAGTTACCATAGGCAATATGATGTATTAGCATTCCAAATATTATGTTCTAATATATTCTGCACCAGCACACATTTTCAATTTTGAAGACACACATTTTTTGATATTTTACATAAATTATTTTTGAGTGCCTTGTCAATGCTAATTAAGTTTACATTTAACTTACATAGTCATAATTTAATTCACATACATTATCCTATTTGATTTATTGCAACCAACCTCTGAGTTCAGTAGGTCAGGTTTTATTATCATCATTATACAGATAGAGAAGTAGAGAAAGAAGTTAAGTGACTTAAGCAAACCTGTAAGTGTAACGATTTATTTAGGTATTATAGAGAGAGTCTAGAGCTATATGTATTTCTCCACTGTATTACAGAGAGCTGAAGAATTATAACAGTACAAAAGTCAACCCCACACCACTTCCATTTTATAAGTGAGGAACCTGAAGCCTAGAAAGGTTAAGTCACTTCCTTCCCAAAGTTAAACAGTCTTATTCTAACATTAAAAGCTAGAGCTGCATTTATTGAAGAATGGCTAAACAAATTGTGGTACATTAATGTAGTGGAATTATGAAGAATTCAGAAAAGTATGAAAAATGTATTTATATGAATTAATATAAAAATGGAACAGAATCAAATACATACATATGTGTGTGCATATATGTGTGTGTGTGTGTGTGTGTGTGTATATATATATGTATGTATGTATGTATATATGTACAAGACTACACCCATATAAATAGAAAGAAAGAGAAGAAAGTGACTGCATGCTGCATAATTCTGAGGAGGCTAGGCCCTAAAGAAAAGATAAGAAAATGTACTTCCCTCCCGACTTTGCAGAGGTGAGGGACATCGCTTATACTCAGGTGACATATGTGGATGTTAGTTTTACCGAACTGCTTTTCTCCTCTGTCTTTTTTATTCTTTGTTATAAGGGATAGCTAGAAGAAGTAACAGGTTTTGAAATGAAGATGATATAAAAACCATTAGAATTTTAAATTTAGAAAACAAAAAAAAACGCAAAAGTCTGTGTCTCATTAATTTCACATTTAGAAGTCTAAAGCCAAGGGGTTAAGAGGGAACATGGTAAGGAGAATCAGCATCTATGTATCGACCTGCTATGTGCCAGGCTCTGCTAAGCGTTTTTACAAATACTGTTTCACCTGATCCTCACAATAACCCTGCAAGTTAGGTGCTATTTTTAATCCCCATTTTACAGCTGGGAAAACTGAGACAGAAATTAAGTGATTTATGCAAAGTCACATAGCCAGTAAGTGTCTGAGGTCAGATTTGAACTCTGTCCAGGCACAGCACTCCATCCATTGAGCCTCTGATACCTATAATCCTCAAGTAGGCCATTCCCACAGGCACAGACTACATTCCCAGCCCAAGCCAGCCACCTCAGAAATGCATACATGCCCTTGGTGAAAAAGACATGTACTTTTTATATGTTATCATATGAAAAATGATTACTAGCCTACTATCAGCGGGACATTGATCCATAATTATTCCTAGAAATATAACTAAAATCTAACACCCTTAAACATTTTTTAATGCAATGATGTACAAAAGGAGTGTGATGTAGTAGAAAAAAACACTGTACTTGGAGTCAGGAGCCACATATTCTAGTGCCAGCTCTACCACCAATTTGTTCAAAGGTCTTGGATTCATCACTGGATGTCTTCATGCCTCTGTTTCTCCATATGTAAGATAAGGACAATGATATCTAGCCTACTTGTATGGTCTTAAGAAATCAAATGGAATAATGCACATACAAGTACACAGCATTATCTAAATACAAGGAAATGTCATTCATTTTCATATTAAAGGGCTCTCCCCCATTGACCACAAACTATTATAAGGTCCATTCACTTTTCAGACTCAGATTTATGTCCATCATAAGGGTAATTCCATTCTATGGCATAATGCTGGGTAGCACTTGAAGCTGATGATGTGTGGAGTGCCTATTCTTCACTGGTAAGGTAGGAGGTTGTTACTAAAGAATGAGGATGTCAGATCTCTATCAGTCCAGGACTGTACGGGAAGCAGTAACCTTTTCTTTTTTTTTTTTTTTTTGCTTTTTGGAGGGGGGAAATACAGGGCAATTGGGGTTAAGTGACTTGCCCAAAGTCACATGGCTAGTAAGTATTAAGTGTCTGAGGTCGGATTTGAACTCAGGTCCTCCTGACTCCAGAGCCGGTGCTCTATTCACTGCACGACCTAGCCAGCCCAGGAATAACGTTTTCAGTGTTAGTTGATGGCAGTGGAAGAGTAAGAGGGCCAGACCTCAAGGGCCTGTGAGAGAAGAAAAAAAGGAAGTGAGGCTTCTTGGTCTAGGAATTATCCCCAGATAGTTTAATAATCCTAGGATATCCCAGTCCCACACACTCACATACTGAGGTACAGCTTCAGCATGAAAGAGAAAGACAGAAATGCAAATAATCCCAATGAGGAAGGAAAAGGAGAACTGTATAAAAAAAGATTGATGTGGCCACACAGGGAACTCACTGGCCCACCCAACTTTATTTTTTTAAAGACAAACACAAAATGAAAGCAGGGGGAGGGGGAGAAGAGAGGAAGAGGAAGAGAAGGATAGAGAGCTAAAAATGTATACAGACAGAAGAGTGACATGATCCTGGAGGAATATGTCAGAAAAGCTAAAGCCTAGAATAAGCTATAGTTTATACTGAATGCTAAGATCACAACAACCACCTGAAAAAGACAAAAGGATAATAAAGGAAAAGATAGTAGCATTATTTGAGCTGGATGGGACAATGAAAATGGATGACAGAAAAACGGCAGTACTACCACTACCAGACTATTGCTTTGCTTCTCTTTTCTTTACCAAGAAGAATGAGGTCCAAACTGAGAAAGATGGAACATGTATTTAACAGGAAGTTTAAGTCCAAGTACCTAGACATCCTGAATGAATTTAAGTCATTGGATCCAGATAAAGTGCAATCCAAAATATCGATGCATATACAGTGGGATGCCTGTTTTGGGGAGATGGGTGGGGGGAAAGATGGGAAGAAAATTTGTAACTCAAAATCTCGTGGAAATGAATGATGTAAACAATAAAAAAAATTAAATTAAATTAAATTTAAAATATATATATATCAATGCTACTCAAAACAACCAGAGGAATGTGGTAGAAGCATAGTATGTCCAGATTTTAGAAAGGCATATGACAATGTCTTCCTTATAGAAAAGATAAGCAGGGTGGATAGGTGGTGCAGTGAATAGAGCACAGGCCCTGGAGTTAGGAGGATCTGAGTTCAAATTCAGACTCAGACACTTAACACTTACTAGCCGTGTGATCTTGGGCAAGTCACTTAACCCCAACTGCCCTGCCTTCCCCTCTACAAAAAAAGCAAAAAAAAAAAAAACCCCAGCTACACAGAAAAGATGAGCAAGGACTGTATAGGAGACTGCTCTCAGTGATCTTTAAGAAAAAATGGGGGAGGGAAGGAAAAGAGAAGAATGGAAGAGACATCACAAAACTGGTAGGTATTGTATCCATTTTCAAAAATGGGAAATTGTGTTCTTAAAACTGTATGTCAATGAGTTTGACCTTAATTTCTGTCAATAATACTAGAACATATTATCAAAGGCATAGTTTGTGACTCCTTGAAAGGGTATTTTAGAGACTACTGAGTTCAAACCTTTCATTTTACAGATGAGGAAACTGAGACGCTTGGATTGTATCTTTCCCAAAGTCACACATAAATAGCCAAAATGATAGTCAAACCTAAGTATTCTGACTTCAGATACTAGCTGGCTTTTAGACTGGTACAATCAGGGGAATGTGGCATAAGGAGAGTATGCTCTGATTTTAGAAAGGCCTGTGACAATGCCTTTCTCGTTATCCTTGTAGAAAAGACAACAGAGTTTAGCAGCGGTTCTCAACCTGTGGGTTATGTTCAATTTGTAACAATGAAAATACATCCTGCATATCAGATATTTACATTGCAATTCATAACAGTAGCAAAATTACAGTTATGAAGAAGCAACGAAAATAATTTTATGGTTGGGGGTCCCCACAACATGAGAAACTGTTATTAAAGGGTCGCAGCATTAGGAAGGTTGAAAACCACTGGTTTAGAGCCACCATTAGGTGTTGAATGATTGGACCAAAAGAGTGGTGATCAGTATCAACCTGAAAAGAGTGAGAACATGGCACAGTGGCTAGATAGCTAACTTCAGTATCAGGGAGACCTGGGGTCAAGCCCTGCCTCTGACATATACTGAATGTGTGACCCTGGGCAAATCACTTAATCTTACAGAGGCTCTGGAAGCTCTCTAAGATTGTAAGTTATAGAGTAGTTATAAATATTATATAGAATAATTATGGATATAGTATTTGGGAGAGAGAGTTTTCTCACCTGGAGCTTTCTATGTCAGTGAAATCAGAGAGAAGGTTAAAAAAAAAAAGTCCTGTTCAACACTTTTCTGGGTGATTTGGATGAAAGCATAGATGATATATTTATTTATCTCATTTGCAGATGACTAAAAGCTGAAAGGGGTAACTACTAAAGTAAATGAAAGAACTGAGATCCAAAATTATCTAAATAGGTTGGAACAAAGAGCCAAATTGAATAAGATGAAATATACTTCAAGTATATATAATTTCATTTGTGTAGTTATTCCTCCTGCACCAATGCAGATAACAACCCCTCAGTGACTTAGGAGACAGCCTAATGAATTGCTGTGGCCAAAAAAGCATTCATCATCCACTGGCCAACCTTTTGGTACTAACTAGTCCTTAGAAGACAGGCATGGAGTCTGCCTCTGAATCCACAACCCAAATACTTTCAGCTTGGTAGGACCACACAGAGCTTAGACTCAGCTCACTGTTTCCCTCTCTGTCATGAAAATATGCCAGAGGAGGATTTTAGGGAAATATGCAGAGTTCTACCATTGGGTTCAAAAAATCAGCCACATAAGTATAGGATAGAGAAGTTACCAGAGAATCATTCATGTGAAAAGGATGTGAGGGTTTTAGTGGACCACAAGCCCAATTTAGGTGGTACAGTGGATAGAGTGCTAGATGTGGAATCAGGACGACATAATTTCAAATCCAGCCTCAGATGTTTAGCATCCATGTGAGTCTGGGTAAGGCAATTCACCTCTGTTTTCCTCAGCTTCCTCAAATATAAAATACAGATCATAATAACACCTATTTCTCAAGGGGTCATGGTAAGGATCAAGTGAAATATTTGTAAAATGCTTTGCAAGCCTTAATGTGTTACATGAAACTAGCACTTAAATGCTTTTTACTTCCTTCTTTCCTCAATTTTAAGTCAACAGTGTGACACCATAGGCCCAAAAAACTTAAGGCAATCTTAGGCTTTGTTGTTAAGAGCTATAGCATCCAGAATAAAGGAAGCGATAGTCTCACTGTATTCTAACCTGATAAGCCCACATTGGGAGCATTATATTCAGTTTGGGGAGGGGGTGCCACATTTTAGAAAGAACACAGAAGTTGGAAAGCATTCTGAGGCAAATGACTAGAAGAATGAGGAGCCTTAAAACCACATCCTACAAGGATCTGACAAAAGAAATGGGATATTTTATTCACAGAAAAAAAACTAAAGAGTACACCAGAATTGTCTTCAAATATCTGAAGGGCCATCAGGTGGAAAAGGTTATTATATTCACTTTGTTTAGTTCCAGAGGGCAAAACTAAGACCAGTTACATTAAACAGAGGCAAATTTAAGCCAGACATAAGGAAGAACTTCCTAACAATTAGATCTGTTCAAAAATAGCAAGTTCTACCTCAGGACAGAGTGAATTTTCTTCTTCTAGAGGTCTTCAAGCAAAAGCTGTATGATTATTTGTTGAATATGTTGTGAACGTGATTTCTATTGGCACTTCTAAGGTCCCTTCCAACTCTGAGATCATATGATTCTAAAAAAGGACTGGATTAGAAAATCTCAAAGGTCCCCTTCCAGAACTATAACCCTCAGAACAGCAAGTTATCACGTCTCTCAAAGTTTAAGAGTGACACACTTCTTCCCAAAACCACACACACACACACACACACACACACACACACATCAAGATTCTGGTACACAGGATAGGGCAGGGTGGGGAAGAGAAAAGTGATAAGTGGGTGGAAAGATGGTGTCTTGGTGTTCACTTAAAATTATATTCTCTTCCTCTTCCTTTTCCTTCCCCCAGTTCCTCTCCCCCTCTCCCTTTTCCTTCTCCCTCCTTCTCTACTCTCTCCACCTCTCTCTCCTTCTCTCATTCCCTGTCCTTCTCTTTCCCTGCCTTTCCCCCTCCATTTCTCTTCCCTCTCCCTCCTCATGCTTTCTCTCCTTCCTCCTCTCCTTCATTCCCCCCTTTCATTCTTTCTCCCTCCTTTCTCCCTCTCCCTGTCCCTCATTTCACCACTCTTTCTCTTTCCCCTTTCTCCCTCCCTCTCTCCTTCCCTCCTTTCTCCTTCTCTCCATCTGTCTACCCCTCCCCTTTCTCCTGCTCTCCTCTCTCCTCTTCCATTCCTCCTCTCCCTGCACACACACACACACACACACACACACACACACAGTATCTCTATACACAAGAGTAAAAAGCTTCACCTAAATACTCTTGAAACCCTGCAAAATACTGGCCAAAAACTTACAACTCTCATCCAAGCAACAATGCTTAGTGTACCCCTCGGCAAAATCATCAGGTATTTGTTTTTAACTGTCATCATCACTTCCACAGTGGTTCTCAACCTTCCTAATGCCGCGACTCTTTAATATAGTTCCTCATGTTGTGGTGACCCCCAACCATAAAATTAATTTCGTTGCTACTTCAAAACTATAATTTTGCTATTGCTATAAATCGTAATGTAAATATCTGATATGCAGGATGCATTTAAATTGAACATAACACACAGGTTGAGAACCACTGCTTCAAAGGCAAGAAAACTGAGAAAAGACTATTCAATTTATTCAAGATCCCAAAATGGTAACTAAGCCTTGGAAACTGAATACCATTACCCAAATCACCTGACCACCTTGCCTTCACCACAGCCTGGCTCAAGTTCCATTAGGAAGCTCAGGGAGGACAAAGAGTCTCAAGGGCAGCTTAGCTTCTTGGTTTAGCTGACAGGGATTTAATAAATATATAAATAATAGATTGCATGCCCAAAGCTGATTTCTAGGATTTCTCTTCCCAGAGAGGGAGTCAGAGATGGTCACCTTTCTTCATCTGACACATACCCACATGTCTCTACTTACCGCCATGACCAGCTCAAAGGGATACTTATAGACTCGAACTGGAGACTGGTATTTCTGGACCATTTTCACCTGGAACCTGCAATCCAAACCATACAGAACTGTTTTATTATTTTTTTAATTCAGTTAAGTTGTAGCTTCCTAAATTTGAAAATAGGATGTTTCACACTCCAACTGCTGTTCAGTGGTATGGGAACAATAGATACTGCACTCTAGCCACTCAAGTCAACAAGTATTTATTAAGGAGACTTTAGGTGCCAGGCACTGTGCTAAGTGCTGGAGATACAAGGAAGGGCAAAAACAATTCCTTCTCTCATGGATCACACAGTCTCATGGGGGAGACGACAGGAAAACAACTGTGTACAAACAAGATAGAGACAGGATAAACTGGAGATAATCTTAGAGGATCACTAGCATTAATGCCTGTTTCTTGAAAGGCTGCGGCATTTATGGGGATCTGGAGCCCCCAAATAACTGTCCCTTGGTCCCAACCATCAGTCTTGACACTGTCCCAAAATGTATGTTTGCCCTGAAGGATGACAACACACATAATACAGTCATTCAAATCCTTTCACACCTATAGGGAGACAGCAAAGTATAGGGAATAGAATACTGGCTCAGGAGTCGGGGATTGGAGTTCAAGTCCTGTCTCTTCTACTTATTACCTTGTGACTTTGGGCAAGTCACTTCATTTCCTTGGGCCTCAACTGAAGTAGCTGGACTGAATTTCCAGCTCTAAATCTATGATCCCGAGAGGCAGCTGAGGTATGGCAAATAGAAAGCTGGCCTCAGATTCACTAAGACCAGGATGCCTGTGACATAGTGACTATGTGATCGATTAAGCTTTAAGTGCCCCATGCCACTCTCTTAAGACTGTAAGTTGCAGAACAATTGCCTATCTACACTGGTAGAAAGAGTCTCCTGATGGGGAGCTCCCTAGAACAATGAAATCACAGGTCTGGACCCCATTTTCAAAAAGAAAAAAAAATCAAACAACCCTCACCTACTTGTCCAAAAAGGAACAACTACCCCTCCCCTCATTTGCCTACACCCCCACACTAAGGCATCGTACACATACGGCGTTCCTCAAACTCTCAAATATTGCTGCACATACACACATACACACAATCACTGCATGCATACTCATCTCTCACATAAGCCTGTATGCATTTACAACACCCCTTACTGAAAGCCTCACGTGTCCCTGCACACAAGACGCCCCCAACACACATCCCCAAGGGATCGCGCGCGCGTGCACGAATGGACACACACACACACACACACACACACACACACAACACACACACACACACACACGCACGCACGCACGCACGCACACAACCTCCACCTGTGCTCGATGCTCTGCCCGGGCCGCCGTCCTCGCTGGAGGGACCAGAGCCCGGGCTGAACGCTTCCCTCGCCACGATCCTGGACAGCGCTTGTTCCCAGCTGCAGGGTAAGGCTCTCGACCCAGCAAACTTCTCCAGGAGGGACACAGAAAGCGGGTGAGGAGCGCCTCCGTGCCCCCCGATCCTCCCAAACTCCGATCCCCCAAACTCCCTATCTCTCCCACCCGGTCCCGCGGCCGGGCACCGAGCCCAGTTACACGCGGAGAAAATCCGCGGCTCGGCACCCGGCTCCTGCTATTTCTAGCAGCGCCTGGCCCGGCCCCAGAGAGGCAGAAGGCGCCGAGCCAGGCTGCGCTCCAGGCTGCGCTCCCGGTTGCAGCTGGGACCGCCCTACCCCGCCCCATCCCAGCCCCCCAGTTCCCACCCCCGCCCCCTCCCCCACTCTACCTCCGCCCCTGCCCCCGCCCAGGTCTGTCCGCCCATTTTGGGGTAGAGGAAAGACTTGAGCCCTAGAACAAACTCTTGGAGATAGCAAGGGGGTATCGAGGGCCGGAGGGGAAAGGAATCAGCCACCGAAGCCGGTAAGGATGGAGCTCCAAACTAGA
>CM053583.1:291795595-291834903 GCA_028627135.1 Pseudochirops cupreus
TCTTCCTCCCTGCACCCCGCCCCGTAGCCGCCAGAGGTCACCGAAGAGCTGCCGGGTGGTGAAGCCAGCTGCCCTTGTAAGTGGTTCGTGCCCTGCCCAGCACCTGCCCAGCACCTGCCCTGCACCTGCCGGCTCTTGTCTGCCCTTCTCACCTGCCTGCCGGGTACAGTGTTCGCTGAATTGTCTTCCAGACCATTAGGGCCAATTTCTTAACATTGTTAGTATTAGTAGTAGGACGAATTGTAACAGAAAAAGGAATAAGGGAAGTAGGAATAGGAGTAAACAGTTTTACAGTAGAGACACAGGAATATAAATGTTTTAAATAGAAAAATTACCAGGAGGAATAGTAATAGGCGAATTATTCATACTATTATTATCATTTATATTGAGCTTTAAGATTTGCAAACTTTTACGAATATCTCATTTTATTCTCATATCAACCCTGGAGGAAAGGTGCTATTATCTCCATTTTACAATGAGGAAAGTAAGGCAGACAAAGGTTAAATGACTTGCCCGGGGTCAAACACCTAGGAAGTATACGAGACAGGAATTGAACTCAGGACTTTCTGACTCCAATTACATCATTTTATCCACTTTGATGGGTTTTATTGATTAGAAAATACTCATTTACAAAGCACTTTAAGTTAGAGATCCTTCATGTTTTATGTGCCATGGACCCCTTCGACATTCTGATGAAGTGGATCACTTCTCAGAATGTTTTCAAATTGTAAAACAAGTATATAATTATTACAAAGGAAACATTTTACTGGAATTCAATTGTCAAAATATCTTTAAGAAACACAAGTTCACAGAGCCCAAATAAAGAATCCTTACTTTAAGGTTTACAAAGTGCTTTCCATCAATGCCCTGTTGGAATTCCACCTCTCTTCTGCAAGGATAGTAATCCCAAAGGATCTTTCTCTTCTCAGCATTCCAGAATAATGATTAACATTTACCCATCACCTCAAAGTTTTCTTTCTCATCTTCATAACAACCCTGTGATGTAGATAATGCAAATATTATTACTCCCATTTTACAGATGAGGAAATTCGAGTCAGAGAAATTAAGTAGCATTCCAAATCATACAGTGTCAATAAAATGATTCAGACCCATATCATTGAATCACAGTTTAAGTATGCCACTTTTTCTACTCACAAATTGCCATTGGCTCTCATTTACCTCTTAAATAAGCTTAAATAAAGTTTAAACTCTTTTGCCTGGAATTTGAAACCCTCCACAATGTGGCTGGCACCTACCTTTTCAGGTTAACATGCTTTACACTCCAGGTAGACTTAGCTACTCTGTCCCCTAGACTTTCTCACCTCTGGAACTGCATTCACAGTTTTCTCTCCCTGTAAACATCCCCCCTCTCCTTCTTTGCCTGCTGAATTCCTACCCATCGTTTATATCCTAGCTCAAATATCACCTCTTAGATATAGACTAATTTGTTCCTGGCAGTAATGACCTTCTCTATTAGACTAAACCAGGGTTAGGGAACCTGCAGCCTCGAAGCCACATATGGTCCTCTAGGTCCTCAAGTATAGTCCTTTGACTGAATCCAAACTTCACAGAATAAATCCCCTTAATAAAAGAATTTGTTCTGTAAAACTTGGACTCAGTTAAAAGGCCACACCAAGACCTAGAAGGCCACATGTAGCCTCAAGGCCACAGGTTCCCCATCCCTGGGAACAATGCTTTGCTCTGTGTCTCTTTAACACAGCTTAAAAGTATTATAAGTTATAGTTGTCTTCTCTTCCTCAAATGGGGTCTCCATGAGGGCAAAGGCCATGTCTTATCCCCTAGTACACAGTTTGTACATGTTTGTTGAATTAAGCTGTATTGAATTAAACTCTTACTAGAAGAAACCATGGTAATCTTCTAATCCTTCATTTTATAGATGAGGTAATTGAGGCCCAGACAGGGAAAATCAAATACCCAATCAGTGGAGGAGCCTAGGTTAGAACCCAGACCTACTTAGTCCCTGTCCAATGCCCTGTCATGTCACATCACATCAAACTGCTCTCCCAAATTGCACATAGTTATTCAAAACTTAACATTTAATGGTTCTCTAATTATTTCATGTGTGTCAGATAGATTGTAAACTCTTTTTGAGCAAAGACCATGCTTCTTTTGTTTCCCTCACTGGGCTACCACAGTGCTGGGCTCATGCTAGGCACTCAGTAACAATGTTGATTCATCATCAAAAAAAATCTAAATCCATGATCCTCTGATACTATAATCTCTGGATTTTGGGGGCAACCTACCCATGCAGCAGGACCCTGCCTTATTAAAGTCCTTATTCTGTAGGCTAATCTTTCAAATTCTCCTTCCCAGCTTTCAAAGAACTAGAGACTTTATCTACAAATAGTACAAATACTTTATTCAGATCTCATATCAGAGCATATCCCTAATCTTTCTACTTTCCACCCCCCCCAACCTCTTACTCCTAGGATGTACCTCAAGAAGAGATACCAAGTTGAAGGCTTTTCAACAAAAGAAGAGGCATGATGAAAGTAGCATTTTAAGAAGATTAATCTGGCAGCCTGTGCAGAATTGATGCAGAGGTGGTGTGTGGGTGTGGGTATGTATGTGTGGCAGAGGCATGGAGAATGATGGGGGACTTTAGTTAAGAGGGTGTTAAAATAGTATAGGTGTGAAGTGATAAGGGTCTGAATTAGAGTTGTAATCATATGAATGATCTTGCTAGAGGAGGACAATGCAGAGAATTTTTTTTCATCTTTAAGTCATATTTTGTTTTTTCCCAATTGCATGTAAAAACAATTTTCAACATTGATTTTTTTAAAATTTTTTTATAAATTAATTTATTTATTTTCTTGTTTACATCATTTCCATGAGATTTTGAGTTACAAATTTTCTCCCCATCTTTCCCCTACCCAACACCTCAAAACAGCCATCCCACTGTATAACCCCTCCCCCAATCTGCTCTCTCCTATGTCCTCCCCCATCACCCCTCTGACTTTCTGGTAGGGCAGGATGGATCTCCCTACCACAGTGCCTGTGTATCTTAATTCCCAGTTGGATGTAGTTAATAATAATAATAATAATTTCAACATTGATTTTTAAAAAAAATTTTGAGTTCCAAGTTCTCTCCCTCCTTCCTTCCCATCCCCTTTTCCTGAAAAGGTAAGCAACCTGATACATGTGCAATCATGCAAAACATATTTCCATATTGGTCATGTTAACACAAGGAATTTGAAATGGGAAGGTCCCTATTGTTCAACCAAAGAGAAGAAGTTTTCAGAACCTCAGGGTCCTATCAATTCGAACTTCAAGACAAAATTAGGCCACCCTCCTACATCAAAGATGTAGTCCTTCCTAATGCTGCGACCCTTTAATACTCATATGTGGGCATATCTGCATGTGAGCGGACCCACCTGGAGACAGATAGAGGAGCAGTGTCTCGGTTCCTAAGACCATCGGAAATATATGTGGACCTCCCCTGTTGGATTCTTAAGGCCCTTGGACCTACAGCATGGTGTCCAAGATGGGTCCTGGACCAAGCTCAGGAACTGGGAATTCTGCCCATAGCAGCCAGAGGCCAAAGGGGAATGCGTAGTTTCTGAGGACAGGAAGCTGGCAAAGTTATGTCATGCATTAGAAACAGAGCCAAACATTATCTTCCCAAAAAAACCTAGCATCTCCTCCTGACATCTCCATTTCTGTTAATGATACTATCATGCTCTTAGTCACCCAGACTCCTAACCTTGAGTTATCTTTGATTCTTCTACCCTTATTCCACCCCCACATCCAAATCAATAGATTTCTTCCTAACTTCTCTCAAATCCATCCCTTTCTTTCTGTTATCACTAGTACAACCGTAATTCAGACCCTTATTGCTTCACACCTATAATATTTTAACACCCTCTTAACTAAAGTCCCCCATCATTCTCCATGCCTCTACCACACACACCCACACACCACCTCTGCATCAATTCTGCACAGGCTGCCAGATTAATCTTCTTAAAATGCTACTTTCATCATGCCTCTTCTTTTGTTGAAAAGCCTTCAATGATTCCCCACTGCTTACAACGTCAATACCAGATTCCTGCACCTAGCATTCAAGACCCTCCAAACTCTGACCCTAACCTGCCTTTCCAACCTTATCTACCCCTATTCCTCTATATTAGTGGTTCTCAACCTGTGTGTCGCAACCCCTTTGGGGGTTGAACGGGGTCACCTAAGACCATCAGAAAACACATATTTCCAATGGTCTTAGGAACTGAGACACTGCTCCTCTGTCTGTCTCCAGGCGGGTCCACTCACATGCAGATATGCCCACATATGAGTATTAAAGGGTCACAGCATTAGGAAGGTTGAGAACCACTGCTCTACATGAACTCTGTATTCCAAGGGTTCTCAATCTGGAATCCATTCACTCCCAAGGGATATGGACTTGGGTGGAAAAAAATTTTAATAACTATTTTTAATATAATTGGTTTCCTTTGCAATCCCATGTATTTTATTTTATGCATTTAAAAGAATTATTCTGAGAAGAGGTTCATAGGCTGCCAAGGGTGTCCATGGTACAGAACAGGTTAAAAATCCATTCTGACTGTACATGACCCCATGGGGTTTTCTTGGCAGAGATACTGGAGTAGTCTGCCATTTCCTTCTCCAGTGTATCCCCATTTTACAGATAAGGGGCTGAAACAAGTAAGGATCAAGTGACTTGCCTAGGGTCACACAGCTAATAAGTGTCTGAGTTCAGATTTAAGTTCAGATCTTCCTGACTCCAAGCCCAATGCTATATCCACTGCGCCATTACAATCAAACTGGTTTTCTCACTGTATCCCAAACATGCCTTCCCCTTTTCTACTTATCTGCGTTTGGTACTGACAGTCTCCTGCTTAGAATAGAATTTTTTTCCTATCCTTCAAAACTAAGCTCAATTCAATTCAATTGAATAAATGTTTATTAAATACTATATACTATAAACCACTGTGCTAGGCACTGGGGGAGATAACAAAGGTTAGCTAAAACATAGAATCTACCCTAATTAAGTCTATGATGTAGTAAGTGATATGATACATATACCTAGATAACCATACTTTAATATTTCAAAGATGTGAGTTTCTTAGTGTGAGTACTACCTCTAGTAATACCCCTCTATAAATTAGTGGGTGGTCTTCAAGAGTTGCTATGGCCCACAGTAGCTGAGTGGCAAAGTAGATAGAACTCTGGGCCTGAAATCAGGAAAATCTTGATTCAAATCTAGCCTCAGATACTTAAGTGATTAGACAAGTCACTTGTTCCATCACTTTCCCAAAAATCATCACCTTATTAGGGTGATGGACTCCTCTAAATCAAATTAGGGGCTTCACCAGAAGGAGAATTCTGTCAGTTCTTTAGCTTGTAGCCCCAAGGGCTTTCTCCCTCCTTAGGGATGTATATACCCCACTCAGCTGCACTTAACCAACTAGCTAGAGAAGTTCTTAGATCTTATAAATCTGTCTTCTGAACTCTTTCTCCCACTGCCTGAGTCCTTCCATTCTAAACTTTTACTTGACTCTAAGTGAGAAATTGCTTTCCAACTCTTTTCCTGTGATGACAATGGAATCTGAACAAATCGGAAGAATTGGATGGAGAGAACAAAAGGAAGCTAATGTCTTCTATCCTATTCCCCACTCCCCAATAACCATGTCACTCTAACTCCCTACATTTGATTGAGCAATAGGGAGGATACTCTCAAGAAGTTCACATTCTTACTAGCTGTGTGACAAGTGACAAGTCACTTAACCCTGATTGTCTTGCCAAGAAGAACAAGAAGAAGAAGAAGAAGAAGAAGAAGAAGAAGAAGGAGAAGAAGGAGAAGAAGAAGAAGGAAAGAGGAAGAAGAAGAAAGAAGAGGAGGAGGAGGCAGAGGAGAAGAAGAAGAAGAAGAAGTTGTTTGCATTCTACAATGGTAAGTAATTCATAAATATATTCAGAAGAAATATTAGGTAACTTTGAGGATGCAGAGTGTGAGCACAAACAGCTGCTGGAATCAAAATGGCCTCTTCTAGAAGGTAATATCAGCTGAGCCTTGAAGGGAATAAACAAAGAGCAAAAGTAAGGAGGGACACGAGGATGTGGGCCATCGGGGGCAACCAGTACAAAGGCAGGGAGACAGTAAATGGAACGTCATGTATGTGAAACATCAAACAGGCCAGTTTGAAAAGAACATAGAAAAGGAAGTGATGAAGGCAAAGCTCCAGTTTCTCTCTTCTCTCTCTGCACGCTCTCCCTTGGTGACCTCATCAGCTCCCAAAGATTTAATTATCATCTTTATGCAGATGACTCACAGATCTATATATTCAGCAGGATTTTCTCTCCTGAGCTCTAGTCCTACATTACCAATGGCTTATTGAATATTTCAAACTGGATATACCAGAGAAATCTCAAATTTAACAGGTCCAAAACAGAACTCATTATCTTTTCCCCAAATCCCTCCACCCTCCCAAACTTCTCTATTTCTAGCATCATCATTCTTCTAGGGTCCTAGGTTGACAGCCTCAAGTCCTCAATCCCCACATAGCCAGTCAGTTGCCATATCTGGCCATTTATTCCTTCACAACATCTATCACACCTATCCCATAAATCTATTCTACCATCTTAGGTCAAGCCCTCATCAGTCTCACTTAGGCTATGTTAATAGTCTCCTATGGCAGCTAGGGGGCACAGTGATTAGAGGACCAGTCCTGAAGTCAAAAAGACTCATCTTCCTGAGTTCAAATCTATTCTCAGACACTTACTAACTGTGTGACCCTGGGCAAGTCACTTAACCCTGTTTTCCTCCATTTCCTTTATCTATAAAATGAGCTGGAGAAGGAAATGACAAGCCACTTCAGTATCTTTGCCAAGAAAACCCTATGTGGAGTCACAAAGAGTGAGACATGCCTGAAAGAAATGAACAACAAAAATAACTTCCTAATTGGTCTCCATGACTAAAGTCTGAGGCGCATCCCACACACCACTGCCAAAGGATTTTCCTTAAGCCTAGAATTGACCATGTCACTCTCCTACTCAATAAACTCCATTAACTCCCTATTACCTTTAGTATAAAATACAGGCACACTCCTCTGTTTGCTTTTTAAAGCACATGACTTGGCTTCAACCTACCTTTCTAGCTTCTTGATAGCTCCTTTTCTCACACACTGCAGTTTAGCCAAACTAGTGTTCTTGCTGTTCCTCATGCATAATACTTCATATCCCTGTGATTTTGCACCACCCAACCAGCTATCCCTCCTACCTAGAATGCACTCCCTCCTCACCCCCACGTCATAAAACCCTATTTCCCCCCAGCAACCAAGTCCCTATAACTCCTTGTGCTTGATTGAGCAACACGGAGGGCACCCTCAAGAAATGTGCATTCTATATGATAAATGAATCCAAACAACATTAAAAGTAATTATTAAGGGGCGGCTAAATGGTCCTGTGCAAGTCACTTAACCTTGATTGCCTCTCTAAATAAATAATAAAATAACCATTAAGTAATTTCAGGAATGTAGAAGTTGAGTCCATAAAGTTCTTCCTTCAAGATGCAGTTCAAGTTTCATCTTCTATATAAAGCCATTCCTTATCCTTCCAACATTCTGTATCTTGTATTTACTTATTCACCATCCTCACTCTCTCCTCCTGGGCCATCTGGGTCCAGTGGTAAGATATAGATCAGAAGACTGGAGATGGTCCTGGATGCAGTGGGAGATCTCAGCATTTTTAAACTAAAGTCTTTCCAAGTTCTCAGTTCTATTGAGGCAACACCCATTCAGTGATTAACGCTAGGTAAGAATATAAAAGCATCTTTTTTACTTTATGAAAAGAATACTCTCTCTCTCACTCTCTCTTTCTCTCTCTCTCTCTCTCATATACATATATGTATATATGTATTGTGTATGTATATGTAGACATGTGAGTGTATGTGTGTATATATGTTGTCTCAACAGAATATAAGCTCCCTGAGAGCAGGGATTGCTTGATTTCTTGTCTATTTATCTCCAATGCCCAGTGTGGAATGAATAATAAAGTGAAATCAGTTTTTAAAAATTGGTTGGAACCAGATTGTTAAAAGTTTTAAATTCCATAAAAGTTAATATTTCATCCTAGAGGCAATAGGGAGTCACTAAAGCTTCTTGAGCAGGGAAATGACATGCCTGACCTGTGGTTTGGGAATATCGCTTTGATAAGTGTGTATAAAATGAACTGCAGAGGAGGAAGATATGAGTCAGGGAGGCCAATCTGTAGGATATCAAAAGTCACATTAGCTATCATGAGGGTCTAAAGAAGGATGTGGCTATGTGAGTGGAAAAGAAGGGAGAGATTGGATGTACTGTAGAGATAGAATGAACGAATCTTGCTAACTGGGGAGAGAAGGAGAAGGAATTGTAAAGGATGAAGGAAGTTGTCAATATGCATGACTGGAAGGATGATGCCCTAAACAGAAGCAGGAAATGTAGAAGGGTGGAAGGGGATGAACTCTGTGTTTGATAGGTCGAGTCCAAGATGTCTGTGGGACATCCAAGTAGAGATGTCCATCTGGCATTTGGTGACAGAAGACTTAGAGCTGAGGACACAAAGGAGAACTGGGTATTTAGATCATATCTGTTCATCAGAGCCGGGTGACTTGAACTCATCACAGACAGTGTGGTCCCCTCTCTATCTCCAGCCTGAATTGAATTAATTCAGTGCCTGGTACACACTCCTGGAAGAGACAGATATAGAAAGACAGAGCGTCACAATGACAGAAACAGAGGAGTTTCAGAGGTGTGATGAGGAAAGTAGGATTGTCAGTGGAATGGGGTCAGGGGCTTCTTGTTATATTTCTTATATATGAAATGAGTGCTTCTCCAATTCAGGCATTTAATTCTCTAGTTCTTCACCTATTTGATATATATGACAGTGGGCTACTATGAACTACATATGCAGTTCACTGCAGTAACATGCAGAAGAAGGGGGGGGGAGTGGATCTTAGTCTTAAGAAGATCACACATAGAAAACAGCTGAAAATGTACAAAGTAGTGTATAAACAACCACCAATGAGACTTGTATAAGTGGGAGGCAAAGAACAGAGGCAAGACATAGACCTTCGTATTCAGAGGATCTGGGTTCGGATCCTCCTTGTGACATGGGACAAGTCTCTTTATTTTGGGCTTTAGTTTCCTCATTTGTAAAATGAAGAGAATTGAAGTAGATGGCCTCTGATGGCCCTTCTAACTCTTACTTTTATGAATAGTGGGGAAGACCCTTACTCTATTACTAATGGCCACTCAACACCCATTCCATCACTAATCTGTCTCAATCTGTGATTTTATTTCCTCTGAAACCTACTCAAGGTCCTATAATTACCAGGGTAAATTTGCATAGTTTCTAACTGGAGACTTCAAGGCCGTATCCTGAACACTTCATCTCAGCTCCAGGATATCTCTCTGGGCCTGGAAAGAGGCCATGTGTAATATTATACTGCCCCTTTCACCAAATCTCTGCCCCATCAAATTCTCAGTTTTATAAAATGTCATTATTGATTGGTTGTTTTAAAATGTTCACTTCCCAATTAACCACCAAATCCCACCTAAAACTCTCCCCTAAAACGAGGGAAAAGAGTTAAGCAAAACCAAGTGATGCATCTACTGAATCCATCAGCATATGTGGTTTTTCCATACCTGGAGGCTACCACCTCTCTGCCAAGAAAAGGAAGATGTCCTCCAGGATCAAGCTTGGTCATGGCAATTAATCTGAGTTCATCAGTCTTTCTGGAACTATTTTATTTTTATTTTTATACGTCCAGTGCCTCAAACAGTAACCGGCACATAGTAGGTACTTATTAAATGTTTGTTCTCTTGATTCTTTCATCATCTGTGGCCTTCTCACCCTGAAACAGCCTTCTACCTTATCACCATCTTTCTAGTGTCTCAGATTCATAATCTTGGCATTATTCTCAACTCCTCATTCACCCTCACCCTATATTTCCAATTAGTTGTCAAATCTTATTTCTACCTTCACAACATTTTTCATATCTGAACCCATTCTCTCCACTCACACTGGTACCACCATATTTCAGACCGTCATTACCTCTCATTGATTGTAAAAGCCCCTTAATTACTGTTCAGCTGCAAAGTCTCTTACTATTCCAGTCCATTATACATACTACTGACAAGGTGATTTTCTTTAAACACAGATCTAATCATATATCTTCCCTACTCAACCAACTCCAGTGACTTTCTGTTGCCTCTAGAATAAAATGTATACTCTTCTGTTTAGCTTGTTTTTTAAAAGTCCTCTAAAAGTCTCAGGATGGAAGGAGATGTCTACATTCAGAGAAAGATCTAGAAAGAACAGAGTTTAAATGGAGACTGAAGCAATCTACATGCTCTCGTTCTTTTCCATGTTTGCTTTTGTTTCTTCTTTCCCATTGTTCACTCCATTGGTTACAACCCTTGTATACAACCAGACTAATGTCCAATGTGAAAGTATTTGCAGATCCTATACTTGATTGCAAGCTGCCATGGGGGGGTGGGGAGAGGGAGGGGAGAAAATTTGAAACTCAAGGGATTGTGGAACTGAATCTTGTAAACTAAAAGGAAATAAATCAATTTAATTTTTAAAAAAGTCCTAACTATATAATTTTGCCCCAACCTACCTTTCTACCCTCTTTGGACATTTCTCTAATCCCTCTGACCTTACACTGTGCTATACAGAAAAACTGGACTTCTCTCATTTCTTCACTCACAACACTCCATCCCCCATCTTGTTGCCTTTACATTGTCTATCTCCTATGCCTGGAATGTACTTTATCTTCATTTCTACCTCATAGAGTCCCTCTCTTCCTTTACAATGGAGCTCAAATATTATCTTCTTCATTAATCCTTTCCTAATTCCCTCAAGCTGCTAGTGTCCTCCCTCCCCATAGTATCTTATATTTAAGTACTTATTGTGTGTGTATAATATATCTATATATGTATATACAAAATTCACATTTGTGCTGGATATATTTCATATGTATTTGCTATCTCCTCCATTAGAGTAAGCTCATTTAGAACAGGGATATCTTCATTCTTTGTACTTCCAATTTTAGCACCTATCATAATAGAAGAATAATAAATACCTGCTAATCAAATGATTGCTTGTATTATTCTTTTGGCTTTCCTTTCTCCATTCTGTGTCAGTTCATATTCTATGATTTCCTCATAGTCATCATTTCTTACAGTGCAATAATATTCCACTATACTCATATACCACAATTTGTTCAGTCATTCTTCCAGTTGATGAGTATTCTCTCTGTCTCCAGTTGTGGTTTTTTGTTGTAGTGCTTGGGTGGAGGGGAAAAGGAGAAGGGTAGAAAGAGACAGAAAAAGAGAAGAGAATTCATAGGGAGAAAATCAAAATGAAAAAGGGGAATCAATGAAGCAGGAAAAAAGAGGCGATGAGGGCAGAGAAACGATTAATTATAGATAGATAAGTGGGGATAGGGGACCAAAATCTTTGGGAGGGCTGATCCAGGCAATTGGACTGCCCATATTATACAGTAGGTGGCAGCAAACTACAGCCTATGAAACCAGAAGTTCAATAGCTAGTTTAAGAAAGGGACCTGGAATGGATCTCAGAAACCATCTATTCCAATCTCCACACTTTACAGAGAAGATCTCCAAGTCCTGTAAACTTTAGAAGAATCAAAGGCATTACTCTCCAACCATAAGCAAGTTCTAATGACACTCCACACCCTGGCTCACCAACTGCAGATTCCTGTCCTTTCCCTGACCTGGCAGAGCTCTTGGCAATGGGATGAGTGGAGAGCTTAATATGTTGGGCACACAAGGACCATTAGGCATATGAGAGACACCAGTGAAGCCCACTTAACTGGTTCCCACTTATGTCCATTCCTCATCAGATTTAGAAAAGATCTCCCTTGTCCAGTGAATAGACCTGAACTCCTAAGAGGAAAGGGCAGCTAGGTGGTGAACTGGATAGTGTTGGACCTGGAGTCAGGAAGACTCATCCTCCTGAGTTCAAATCTGACCTCAGATACTTATTAGTCATGTGATCTTGGACAAGTCACTTAACCCTGCTTGCCTCAGTTTCCTCATCTGTAAAATGAGCTGGAGAAGGAAATGGCAAACCACTCCAGTCTCTTTGCCAAGAAAACCCTAAATGGGGTCACAAAGAATCAGACATGACTGAAACAATGGAACAGCAGCAAGAAGAAGGGAAGTCTCACACAAGTGTGTGGCCAGCCCTTGCCTACTAGTATGTTAGAACTGCGATTTTTTTTTTTTTCTGTCAGCCCCTCCTCGATCTTTACATGGAAGAAAGGTTTTCACAAAGGAGGCAAAATAACACAATGAAAAGAGTTCTAGATTTGGGGTCAGAAGATGGGTTCAAATCGTGGTTCTACCATTTACTATCTCTGTAACCCTAAGCAAGTCACTGAAGCTCAAGGTCAGAGAAAGAACAGGAGAAACAGACAGAGGCAGAGAGGAAAGGCAGAAACGGAGACAGAGAGACAAACTGTCCAAACACATCTGCCACATACCATGCTCTGGTCCTGGTCAACCACTATTCAAAGAGACAGATTAAATTATGTTTAAGATCCTGCTCAGCTCTATGCATAAGAGATACTAAAGAACCTAGAACATTAAACTTGGAATCGGGAAGACCTAGATATAAACCATTCCTCAGGTACTTACTAACTGTGTGAGTCTGGGGAAGTCACTTAAGATCTCTGGGCCTCATCTATAAAATGAGAGGGTTGGACTCAATTATCTCCAAGTTCCATTTTAATTCTAAATCAATGATTCTATGTCACCAGACACAGTGAGGTCAAGGAGACAAATGCGCAGTGGTAAAGGGAGAAAGGTTGCACTCTGTACAAAGTAACCAGAATACATGTAGGGAGAGCAGAAACAGATACAAAGGCTGGAACAGAAAGAGAGACTGAAGGGCAGATGATGAAGACATGAACGCAGAAAAAGAGATTAGCCTCTTGCCTTTGGGATTCTCAGACAAACTTCCAACATTCTGAACCTCAGCCCCTTTTCCTGTCTCATCTGGGAGGAAGGAGGAAGCCAGCTGCGTACTACACGCCTAGGAGCTGAGGTCAAGTCTGGTCTGTACCCCTGGAAAAACATGAGAAGATTTTGACTGGTGCCCAGCCACGAGCTTCCTAATTAGTTTGCTCTTTTTTAAATTAAATTTTCTTTTTAGATCTTCATTCTCTCCTTCCCGCCTCCCCTTAATTTCCCATTAAGAAAGCAAGAAAAATAAAACCTCTGTTAAAAGTGTGTGTAGTCAAGTAAAGTGAAATTTTCACACTGGCCATGACCAAAAGGCAAAACAAGACAAGACAAAATGCCTCAATCTGTGTTCTGAGTCCATCAACTCTCTATGAGAAGGAGCTGGGTAGTACGTTTCATCCTGAGCCCCATGAAATTGTGGTTGATCATTGTGTTGATCAGAGTTCCTAAGTCTTCCAGAGCCAGATAGTTTACTCTTACCTCTATATCTCCCCAATATCAGAGAAACCACCCACTCCCTTCCCAGGATAAGGAGTCCTTTTAGTCCCTAGAAATGAAGGAGAAGGATGAGCATAAGTGCTGTGGGTTTTGAGGAAACGTCTCCCCCAATCTTTATTCTCCTCCTTGCTGACAAACACTGGACAGACAAAACTGATTGTATCTCTAAAGAGACTTCCACTATCTCAGATATTATTAATCCCAGAGAAATGCATTTTCCCACAGGAACAAACCTGATGTTTATTGACTCTTATGACTAGGAGGCTTTCATACTTTCACACTTTCTACCCATTTCCTTTTTACCTGGGAATGCCACTAATTGTGCACTCTAAGTGAGTCTGAGAAACTATAAAAACCCTATCATACCCTAAGAAGGGGAAGCTGTTCCCAACCCAAGCAATCCCCCTTAGCACCCTAATCCTTTATTTGATCCTCAGTCTTGCAGACCTAATGTTGGCTGATATTCTTCCTGTGATCTCAAAGAACCCAGGTTGGGAAATTCCCACAACACCACACATCCTCACTGGCCCTCTAGACATTCCCCCAAGCCCCTACAGTGGGTCCCCAGTAAGAGAAGAAATGGATACATTTATCTAAACTGAGAAATATTTCTTGCCCTTGAACTGTCCAAACACATCTGCCAAATACCATGTTCTGGCCCTGGTCAACCACTATTCAAGCCCTGCCCAATCAGGCACCACCTGAGTGATGATGAGTTGATTGCTTGGCCTTAAATATCTGAAGAGATGAAAGAGATGAAAAATAACAGGACATCAAAAGCCTAAAAGGAACTTCAGTCCTCCATGGTGGGTCTCAGCTCACTATCTATAATGTACCTCTCCTTTGCAAAGAAGTAACAAGAGTATCCAGGCATCCTTGAGTAGAAATTCCTAAAAAGACAACCCAGGACTTCAACTCATAGAAAATTCTGAAGTGATCAATCCCAAGCTAGAATCCTTGGCCATGGAGATGTTGCAAATCTGGATCCCCTGTACAGGGAAGCAGTTGTAAAAAAAAACAACAACAGAAGGCAGTGAAAAAATGTGGGAGGACTTAGGGGGAATTTAGTGATCGAAAGAGTGAGGGACTGCCTTCTTAATAGTTCCCTCACACAAACAGTCTCACAATATAAGGTCAAAATGGGCACATGATCTAGACATAAAGGGTGATGTCATAAGTAGATTAGGGGAACATGGACATTTTTATCTGCCAAATATATGGATAAGGAAAGATTATGTGACCAAATAAGAAATGGATATGATTATGGAAAGTAAAATTGATCATTTTGATTACATGAAATTGAAAAGTTTTGCACACACAAAACCAATGCAGCCAACGTTAGAAGGAAGTAGGAAACTGGGGAAATTTTTTTAAGTGTGTCTGATAAAGGTCTCATTTCTCAAATATATAGGGAATGGAGTTAAATTTCTAAAAATAAGACCCATTCCCCAGTTGATAAATGGTCAAAAGATATGAATAGGCAATTTTCAGAAGAAGAAATGAAAGCCATCAATTTTTTCACATGAAAAAATGCTGTTAATCATGATTGATTAAAGAAATGCAAATGAAAATAACCCTGAGGTACCACCTTAGTCTGTTACTCTCTGGTTTGCCTAAATGATCTCTGATGTCCCTTCTTAAATAGACAGACAAACCGAGAGAGAGAGAGAGAGAGAGAGAGAGAGAGAGAGACAGCAATGTTGTGAGGATGGTCAGTTGTGAAAGACTTAGCTATTCTGATCAAGACAGTGATCCAAGACAATTCCAAAGGACCCATGATGAAAAATGCTATCCATTTCCAAAGAAAGAACCAACGAACGGGGAGTACAAATTGAAGCATACTTTTCTTAACTTCATTTTTCTTGGAGGTTTTGTGTTTTCTTTTTCAACATGGCTAATATGGAAATACGTTTTTTGTGACTTCACATATATAATCAGTATCACATTGCTTGCCTTCTCAAGAATGATTGAAGGATACAACGGAGGGAGAGAACTTGAAACTCAAAAAAAATTTTAATGAATATTTTTAAAAATTTTAATGTAGTTGGGAAATTTAATGAAATTATATATATATATATATATATATATATATATATATTTGTGTGTATGTGTGTGTGTATTTAAGTTGGATGATTTAAATGAATAGCACCATTGTCCTACCAATCAGCTGATCAAAAAGATTATTAAGTGCTTATGTGTCAAAAGGGGAAATACAAAACCAGCAGAAATACCAAAAAAAGGGGGGGGGGAATTGTCCCTGCCCTCAAGTAGTTTACTTTTTTTCCCTTTAAAAAATTTTTATTTTAAATATATGTATTTTTAAAAGAATACCTTGACTAGGTGAACTCAAAAGTTCCTTCCAGTTCTAAACCTGTGATCCTCTCTACGAAAATTTCCCCAGCAATTCATAAACTTATCCACCCACTATGGAGAACTTCATCCCTAGGCTACCCTCAGGGGAATATACGTAAGATGCCAGCTAATGATAACAGCTCCCTCAGATATAACAAAGATGGTCAGCATCCTGGTCCCAGCCCCTCTGCCTCTTGTGGCCATAATAGGACTTCTATGAGTCCTAGACTCTAGATAGAAACTGCCTATGGCTCCTTTTGGGAGCCTGGCCAGGCTGATCTAGCCCTTTCTGCCTTTGCTGCTGGATTATCATTACTAGTCCAACTCCCTGCAAACTCTTCTCAAAGGAGCAGCTAATATATTAAAATTTCACTCCTCCTGAGCCCATGGTCTTTAGGTGAAGCAGCAAATTCAGAGCTTTGATCAAAACAACTGCTGTCTTGCTTTCTAGATCATAATTTGCATCCAAGACTAGATAAATACTTGGGCCCATACCATTGATGGCATGAGCAAGAAACTGCTAACCATCTCTACCACCTTACTTCTCAAGTTTCACCAGGGTGAGTTTGGATAGAATAATGAACCAAATATGGTTCCTCTGCTCTCCTCCCTATCCTTCCACTGCTCCCTGCTTCAGTAATGAAGACTCTGGAATCAGAACAGGGATGAACACATATATCTATTATTCTGGAAATATTTTCTTTGCACATAGTCTGATTTATTTGGGTTCCCTTCTAATTTCTTCTTTCTTGCCAGTCCTCTGGTCAGTGATCTTGGTACTAACCTGTATAGTGTAACCACTTTCCAATCCTTCCTCTTTTCTGAAACTCATGTCTTCATTAGGCATACAATGACTTACAGCACCCTTCAGGATGTTCTCATTTCTTGTTGTCATAGCAATAACTAAGAGCATATTCCTCCCCTAGGAACACCCTTTAATCTCTCATATGCATATGAACATAGCGACTTATATAGTCTAGTCATGGCTCTGACCCTCTAACTTGATCCAGGCTCTCTCTTTTCCTGGGATGGACTTGGACATCCCTCATGTCACCAGTATCCACTTTAGTAAGTAAGAGTAGTATATGAAGAGGAGAGGTCAGTAAATAATCACAAGTCTACTCAAACTCTCTCTCTCTGGGTCCTAGGGGAGAACCCTGGTGGGGGAGGAGGGTGCTGGCGGGGGGGGGGGGGAGAGGGGAGAGGGATGTGGGTGGGTGTGAAAGGGTGAGTTCATTCCTACAACTCTCCACTTTATCTCATAAGCCCACACCGGAGTTTTCCCATCCACATAAATTAATCATCACAATGACACTATTGACTTTTAAACATGAGATATTTATTTATTAAATGATAAGGCAAAAGTAAGCATCATAATATATATTAAATAAAAAGAAAAAAACAAGAATAATCAAAATATAACAGTGCACTCATAAATCTGAATCACATTTTATTAGCTAGCTGGGTGGCCCATCAGTAGGAAAACCCATGTACCTGAGGCAACCTATATCTCTTGATGGCTGGCTTTGATGTCCTTAGTCTTTTTAAAAAATAGAGAATAGATTGCACCACAAGTCACCTGCTGGGCAAAACTACTTCTTTCATCTCTGCTTCCCTTCTGGTCTTACTGCTCTTCTCCTGGGCAAAACTGCTCCTCTGCTACTCTTAGGCCAATTAAGCAGTGACAAACTCTTTCAGCACATAGCCATTTTTGTCAGGGTTCCGAGAATGAGAAACACCCTTTCAGTGACATGCAGTTCACTTAAGGTGAAAGACTGCCAAGTTCCTCAGATCTGTTCTAGGGCTCCCTCTCAAACCATGCAGCTTTTCCTCTGCTATTTCTTCAAATAGCAGGAGACTCTGTTTTGTCTAAAAAGCTTTCAGAAGAGGCCCACCTTTTCCCACAGGAAAGTAAATGCAAAACCTGTCTTCCTCCCAATTTTTCCTCCTCAAATAAGAAATGGTAGAAGGATAACACAGGCAAATTCCTGAGAGATTTTTCGGTGTCAGGCTGTAGATGGCACTAGGGGGCAATTCTGCCTTTCTCTAGGAGGCTAAAGATTGTCTAGGCACAGAAATGGCTGAGAAATGCAATGCCTGTCAGCAACAAAATAGCTATAAAGTCTGTCCATAAGTTCTAATCAGTTTCTATGTCCTGTAAAAGTTTTATTTTGTTGCCTCCTCTGTCTTCTGTCCCTGACTCCTCCTATACTTCTCTTCCTGTCCTATCTTGTCATTTACCTTTTCTCTCTCTCCTGGTTTTTAAACCTCCAAATGCTTCCTCCTACACTGTAATCCATCTCTAACTCATGGTTTGAAATTCAAAAATTTTACCTTTCTGCTATGTAGGATTACTAACAGTACTCATATAACCTCCCATGGTCCCCAAATAGTTGTCTGATTTACAATTTCTTGGTTATAACCTTCCAAAAATCTGAAAATCAGTCACATGCAAATGAGCTTATAGGCCACAATGCAATGGAACCCTCTTTAACTCAGTGCCCTGTCTTCAAACAGGTCCTCAGCATATTTATCTGAGAGGTCATTTTTCCTCCAGTCCTCAGAACAGTCTGTGTCATTCCACATTTTATCTGGAAGACTATGTTTCTTTTAAAGCTGAGTTTACCAATGTTTCTGACATAAATGCTCTTTTTTTCTGCCCTTTCCAGCAATTAAAATGTCCAGATATGAAAGACACAGTAAAAAATCACCATGTTTCCAGAGATTCAGAAACAAGGAAGCCAAATATGGAGTATCTTCTGGGTGTATCATACCTCCCACGCCCTTCTTGGGAAGAAGCTACAGAGCTAGTAGTATGTGTGAATTCAGTGTGGCCCAGGGTAAATAGACAGACAAACAGAGGGAGGGAGCATTTATTAAACTGACACGTGCCAGATACCTTGGTAAGCACTGGGGATACAAATGAAAACAGGCGAGGCAGTCTCAGCCCTCAAAGGAGCTTACATTGAAGACAACGCATAAAGGGAAGCAAAAAAAAACTGGGGGGAGGGGAGTATACAGTCACATTGTCACTATGTGGAAACAGCCAGAAAGTGCCAGGGAGGCCTAGAACTAGGCAAGGTAAGACCAAAGTTGGCCAACCAGACCCCGGAGTGGTTCCTGGGGCGCAATCTAAGATTCCAGTAGAGAAGAGGTAGAGATGATGGCTGCAGTACTGACCACAGGAAGTAGAAATTGCTCAAGAGACCAAATATGGGCGGCTAGGTGGCCCAGTGAACAGAACACCCGCCCTGGAGTCAGGAGGACCTGTTCAAATCCAGCCTTGCATACATAACACTTACTAGCCATGTGACCTTGGGCAAGTCACTTAATCCCAATTGCACTGACCTCCCCCCTCCAAAAAGAAAAAAAGAAAGAAAGAAAGAAAAAAAGAGAAACTCAAACACAACCCTAGTCCAAAAACCAAGACATAATACTGCGTTACTTATATTTGGCTCCTATCCCTCCAAGTCTTTACTGTTTAGCCTCGGAGTGCATAAGCATTGGAATCTGATGTTTCTCTCTCCCTCCCTCCCACCCAATACCACAGGAAGTCATTATAGCTCCATGAAAGATGAAGGTTCTTATATACTCTTTATTCCTCCACTTTATGGCTAGCAAATACCACCTACTTCTCAACTTAACCCTCTAATTCAGTCACAACCTATTGAGGCAAAAATCCTTTCCTCCTATCACTTTTCCCTATACTTTATTCCTGAATCACCTCATCTCTATCCCTCCACAGTCCACATTTTTCTACATTTTGTCATTCAATTGTATCTTCTGAGTCCCCAATCTATTCTTGTTTTTTTTACTTGACTTATGATTTCATTGGTAAAGGGAACTCCTACCAAAGAATTTCTTACACCAATGTCTGTCATTAAAGTGTTAACTCATTGTAAATAGAGATTGTTTCACTTTTTTGTGCTTATAAGCTACGTATATATATATATATATATATATATATATATATATATATGTATGTATGTATGTATGTATGTATGTATGTATATATCCAGTACCTACTATAGTACTTGGCACATAAAAACTTTTTTTTTAAAATGGTTATTGACTGAATATAGGTCAACACCTTCTCTGCAACTTAATTTTTTAGGGAGTTGCCTAGATTGCCAAAAGGTCACATTAAATCCAGGACCACATAGCCAGTAATGTCAGAGGCAGAATTTGAATGAGGTCAGGTCTTCCTGACCCTAAAGCCAGATTGTATCCAATGTGCCAAACTGTTTCTTTCCTCCATCTACTTTTAATAAATTCCCCTTCACCCTAGAGAATTTTAAGTGGATTTTTAAGAGGCAATCAAAGCTTGAGACACTGGCAGTTTTATTGTTGTTCTAGATAAATTATTACCAGTCATGGATAAAGAAAGATTGAGTAGGGTATAGAGAGAAAGAGAATTAAGAGAATTTATGTCCTGAGGGAATAGTTTTAACTTTTATCTTGCAAAGGAACATAAAGAGAATTATTCAGGAGATTTAAGTGGAAATCCCATGAAACCTGAGTGGTGGTACTATACTTCCAGAATTGAAGAAAAATCAGGAATTGTGATGATTGAAGGTGACTCTAGACATAAGGGTTCTCATAGCTAATATACTGTAAATAATTGTCTTTGTTTTATCATTTGTTACACTGTTAATAAATTGCATCCTAGTAACCTTGATGTTTATTTAAACCTCGGAGATTAGGTTATTTGAGACAGAAACATACAGGGAGGCAAAAGTTCAAAGAAAATAAGATTTCTTCAGTTTATTAAATAAATAATGTCTCAGAAATTGGGATACGGTCTCAGAACTGATTAATTAATGAGAGAGAGTACAATTCTAATAAATGATGAGGAAATGTCAGAATGTAACCCTCAATTATCTTAGCATCAATGATGAGAATGTTAAGGAAAATTAAAGGTAGTAGATTTTTTTAAAAAGAGGTGATTTCATCCATGAAGATTATGTGTGAAAATGGTCCACATCTAACTAAGCTCAACTCCGTATTCATTTCACTCTTTGCCCCTTGAAAAACTCAGAGAAACTTGATTACCTCCATAAAACGATGAATCCCTGGCCACCCTCTCTAGCACCAGGTGTTTCCTCTCTGGATGCTCCTAATACACTCAGTGACAAAAGTATACATACTCCGAGCTTGTCCCTGTCATATACAGAGTGACAACGTGGACAGGCTGGCTATGCCTCAAGACAACTAGAGAGAGCTATAAATCAACTGCGTAGGCAGGCTCTCCTCCCCATCAGGATGAAGTCAAGAAAAACATACATAGTTGAGCACACAACCCCTCCCTAACAACAAAGAGTTCAATTTAACAGTACAACAATAACAAGACAAGAAGCAATCCTACAATCAGAAGGAGTTCCACCATTCAAACACCGATTCTATAAGTCTATAGATCAACTGGTCACAGAGAAGCAAATCTGGAAAAGTTTGCAAATCTGCTTTTATGGGGAGGAGTTTATTTAATGTCCTTATCTGCTTTTTCTTCTTTAAAATACATTTAATCAATGTATTTTATTTTTATATCATTCATATTTCCCACTTCATTTATCCTCCCACCCTTTCCCAGAAAACCATCTCTTATGATAAAGTATGAGGAAAGAAAGACTTAACCTATAAATGACCTCTCAGAGGACGGCTCCCCACCCACGACATATTTACTACATCTTCATCCCTGTTCAACAGTATCCCTCCTTGTTGGGCTCATTTATCACTCCACAACTCAAAGTCACTTGTTACACTCATCCAGGGGTCATTGGAGGTTCTACTTTGCCAGGGGCTCCCAAGCTTTTTTAGTCCCTATTGGATCCCTTGACTTTCACTGTCTGATATACCCTATTCAACATAAAAGACAATAATTCTAGAGTTTACCATGCATATATACATGAGAAATAAACTAGATTAATTACTTTTTCACAAAAAAACCATATTTCATATGGATTAACACTGTTTAATATCAACAAGCTGTGAATGTTTATCTGAACATAGTTAAATCAATTGAGATCATTGCTTCTATTCCTTGTCAATCGGTGGTTTTATTCTCAGTAGAGTTATTGAAAGAGATAACATATATTTGATTGAGAAACCAGATTGAGAACCCTGATGACCAGAGATAAATTGTTTTAGAAGAATTAAAGCCTTGTGACTATGTTTAGTGAGTATAGGAAATGCTTCTCCAAGAGTACAGCCACAATTCCATAACTTGATTGATTAGAAATCAATTCAAAGTTTCTGGTTATTGCAGAGATAAATTATTTCATCTTTCATTGGGTCATTGCAAATTTTTTTCTAGTTCAACACAAAAAGGGTTTCTTAGTTTTTGTCAATAGGAATTATTACTTTAACAGCCTCTCTCAAATTTTTCAGATGCACTGCAATGTTCTCTCTTTTTCCCACTCTTCTCCTGCCTCCTCGCTGTCTTCTCTTTGTTCCATACATTTTTCACTAACACTACTACTTACAAAAACTTACAATAAGATTCTATAGTTTTTTACAAAATATTCTCTACCTATCCTTGACAAGCTTCTCATATCTCCTGGGAGTAAATGAACCCCAAGTTTGGACTCCCTGTCCTAAATATTTATAACTGTGTTGGACCTACTTTCCTTTCATCCTGTTCCGATCTCTATAAAATTTGGGTCCAGAATTGCCAGTTCATGCAGTGTGTCCTATAATCAAAATGTCCTGAGAGAGGCCTACAAAGTCCTAGGTGGAGCCCCTCCCCTCCAATGAGGGAAAGACAATAGGGTGGTCAACAAAAAAGGCTGACCTCTACTTCTCGTGGTCCCTTTTCCCACCGCTCCAATACCTTTCACCAGGATTGGTTCAGTATTTAAAAGCGCCATTCAGAGCTATTCATTAATGTGTGTTCCAATAAGTCATCTGTAAATATTCAGTTAAACGTGGAACAATGGAAAGAGCAGTAGTTCAGGACCCAGGGGACTGGAGTTCAAATCTTACCTCTAATTCATATCATCTAGTAAATGTGGATTGTCGTTGTTTAGGTATTTCAGTCATGCCAGATTCCTCATGACCCCATTTCAGATTTTCTTGGTAAAGACAGGTGAGTAGTTTGCCGTTTCCTACTCTAGCTCATTTTACAGATGAGGAAACTGAGGCAAACAGGGTCAAATGACTTACCCAAGGTCACACAGCCAGAGTGTCTGAGGCCAGATATGAACTCAAGAAGAGGAGTCTTGCTGACTCTAGGCCCAGAACTTTATCCACTTTACAGCTAGCTGCCCAAGCTGATATTAGACAAGTCACTTAATCTCCATGTGCCCTAGTTTTTTCTTCTATAAAACAACAGAAGTCTCTTCTAGTACCATCTTGTTTGATCTTGTTATGATCTTAAATAATCTACTGACAATTTCTCCATGGTAGGGGCAGAAGGTAGTTTCCTGGTTCATCAGTACCTCCCTACACCAAAATGGAATGTGACAAATTTGGTATTTTAATTTAGTAAGTAGACCAGAGTAGAAGTGTTCTACTCAATGTATGAAACCATGACCAAAACAGAATTACAAGCAAACAAGCATTAGGGATGCCATGCAGACGTCTTACATCAATATTCCCACTAGTAGATAATAGTAGAAGAGCCATGCTCTGCAAATAGTCCTTCAACTTGAGGATGGAAAAACAGAAAACAATGCTCTAAATCAGTGGTGTCAACCTCAAATAGAAATTATGGCCAGGAAACCATAGGTAAGGATCCCCTGTGGCGTATTGACTTAGAAAACCACATATTAGCATTCTCTATGTTTTATTGCATTTTTTATTTTTGTTTTTTATTTATTGTGGTTCAGACCACTCTGTATTGCTGGACTCCTGATTGATACCGCTGCTACAAATTATGTCTATAAAGCACACAAAACACTTTATAGAATTTAGGTGCTGGAATATCAGCTGTAAAAACTGCCAGGACACCAAGATCATCGACCCTTCTGTTTCCCCAAACTACTGATCTAATAAAAGTTGGGCTTCCTCTTGCTCAGACCTGGCCCAATTTCTGTTCTGGATGCCTTTATGGCTGTTACCTATGCACCTGGCCATTTTTCTTTTCTTTTTCATTCCCTAGCACTGCTGACATTTTGAAGGCTCCAGAGAGATTAATTTTAGGGTCTTCAAGAAATAGAGTTCCTAAAGTGGTACTAAGGTGGAAATATAAAGCCCTGTGAGGTAGATGTTGTTATTATCCTGATTTAACAGATGAAGAACCAAGGCTGAGAGAGGTTAAATGACTCACCTAGGGTCACAGAGCTAGGAAGTATCTAGGGAAGGATTTGAATCCAGTCTTTCTGACTCCAAATCTGGCACTCTATCCACCTTGCTGCCTGAGACGGAGTCTCTGTGCTTTACAGGAAACACAGCAGAGGTAGTCACTCCAACTCTGACAGCAAGAAAAGTTAATAACAAAGCAAAGAAAAAGGAGGAGACGAACAAGATGACGACAATGATGATGATGAGGCTGTTAGCAAAACACTATCCAAATGTTATCTCATTTTATCCTCACAATTTTGTGAGGTAGGTGTTGTTATTATCCCGATTTTATAGATAACTAAGCTGAGTCAGAGAGAGATTAAGTGACTTGCCCAGAGTCACAGAGCTAGAAAGTATCTGAAGCTGGATTTGAACCCAGGTTTTCCCGCTTCCAGCTCCAGCGCTCTGTCCATCTAGCTGCCAATAATGTGCTGACGAATTCTGGGTTAGGAGTAAGGGGTGCACAGCAGTGGCCCCTGGAAGAAGATTGCTGCTTTCCTCAGAACATCTGGTGACTACCCTACTGAACAAGGAGTAGGCATCTTTCAGTTGGCTAGCCAGCCAAGAGTATATGGTAGTGAGATGAGTCCCTCCCTTCCCCTTGAGATCTTGAAAATGGGATGGAAAATCCTTTTTGTTGGGAGAAAAAAAAATCTCATTTGTGCCACAGGCTTGTAAGGCATGGTGGGGAAGCTGAAATTCTGACCTTGATAGGGATGATTGTTCTCAGCAGCTCGAGAATTTTAATGCTCTAACTTTCACTTTTGATTCATTTAAGTAAAATGTATTTTAATCCATATATATGAATCAGTAGACCTTTAAGGTCATGCAGAGTTGGGAAGATCGTGGTGAAGACTAAGTCATTTTGAAAAAATAGGAATTATTATTAGGGTATACCCAGACTAGACTAGAGAGAACCCAAGTTGAGGGACTTAAAGGAAAGACTAGCAGCTGTACTACTGAAGTAGGTTCCATCTATGAATATTCAAAGGCACTTGGGCCCTTAACCTTTGAGAAAAAGGTTGGTCCCCTCTAAGAAGGTGCAAGAAAGATGAAAAGAACATGGGACCTAGATCTCTGAGGTCTGGCTCATACTAAAGCAGAGGAAGGAAGCTGGAATACCTCAGGGCTTGGAATACCATTTGGTGCCTTAGCCAGATGAAGCACCCCAGTAGTTATTTCAACTCCACCTCTGGCTCAGTGCAAAGTAAAATTTCCTGTGGAGAGAAGCTCAGCTCTCTTTACAGGGCCAATGCTCCAGCTCTCTACTCAAACATATTTCAAAAAAGACATTCCAAAACCAGCATTCACAGTTCTTTCCCTGTTCACACACAAATTTGTAGCTTTTGGGGAGGTAAGACCTCTCAAACCAGTTTGAAAAGATTGTTACAATGGTGAGTCAGATTTACATTGCAGTTAATTCTAAAGACTGTTCCAAAGAGGAAGTGGCCAGAATGTTCATTCAATGGACTTCTCCCTTAGCAGTAAGGTGAAAATAACATCATTAATACAAAGCACTGGTAGTTCTCAAAGGGTGTGTCTTGAGTTTCACTGTGTGTTCCAGGAAATTTCGGATTTTATGTTATTGAAAGATGAAACAAAGATCTCATTACTGTACCCAAGGCAGAACTGGGGCACTCACTGTCTCCCATTAGGCTCCTAGCATTCCTGTGGGAGCCACTTTCCTCTAAAGAGAGGACTGTCTCTGGCTCTTCAAGCCCCCCACCACAGAATCTCAGGAAAAAAATCACTTTAAGTTTGGCTCAGAACCAGGGTCTCCCCCAAGAAGGAATAGGAATATTTTGTTGCTGTTCAGTTGTTTTACAGTAGTTGTGTTGGACTCTTCATGACCATATTTGGGGTTTTCTTGGCAAAGGTACTGGGGTGTTTTGCTGTTTCTTTCTCCAGCTCATTTTACAGATGAGAAAAGTGAGGAAAACAGGGTTAAATGACTTCCCAGGGTCACATGTCCAGTCAGTATCTGGGGCCAGATTTAAACTCAGAAAGATGAGTCTTCCTGACTTCAGGCCCAGCACTCTATCTGCTGCACCACCTAGCTGTGCCTAAAGAAATTCAAAATATATAGAGAACTGAGTCAAATTTGTCAGAATGCAAGTCATTCTCCAATGATCAAAGGATATAAGCAGGCAGTTTTCAGAGAAAGAAATTAAAGATATCTATAGTCTTATGAAAAAATGCTCTACATCACTATTGATTAGAGAAATGCAAATCAAAACAACCCTTTTTTTTTTGAGAGGGAAGGCAAGGCAATTGAGGTTAAGCGGCTTGCCCAAGGTCACACATCTAATGTGTCAAGTGTCTGAGGCCAGATTTGGACTATTAGCAATAGTCTGATATAGACTAATACAGTCCAATCGTCCAATATAGACTAATAGCAATACCACTTCTAGTCTGTATCCCAAAGAGATCATAAAAATGGGGAAAGGACCCACATGTACAAAAATATTTATAGCAGCTCTTTTTGTGGTGGCAAAGAATTGAAAATTGAGGAGATGCCCATCAATTGAGGAGTGGCTGAACAAGTTGTGGCATATGAATGTAATTTAAACTTATTGTGCTGTAAGAAATGATGAGCAGAGGGATTTCAGAGAAACCTGGAAAGACTTATGTAAACTGATGCTGAGTGAAGTGAGCAGAACCATGAGAACATTATATACAGTAACAGCCACATTTTGCAATCACTAACTTTGATAGACTTGGCACTTCTCAGCAATGCAAGGTGCTAAGACAACTCTAAAAGGCTCATGATGGAAAATGCTATCCACAACCAGAGAAGGAATTACAGAGTCTGAATGCAGATCGGAGCACGCTATTTGCTTTTGCTCTTTTTTGTTTTGTTTTGTTTCTTCTTTGTCATGGTTCATTCCATTGGTTATAATTCTTCTTTGCAACATGACTAATGTGAAAATATATTTAATGTGAATGTATATGTAGAGCCTATATCAGATTACATGCCATCTTGAAGGGGGAGAAGAGGAAGGGGAAGAAAATTTGGAACTCAAAAGCTTATGAAACTGAATGTTGTTAACTAAAAATAAATAAATTAGGGAGAGAAAAACATTATGTTGTTGCTGTTGTTGAGTTGTTTAAGTCATGCCTGACTTGACCCAATTTGGGGGTTTTCTTGGCAAAGATGCTGGAGTAGTTTGCCATTTCCTTCTCTGGATCATTTTACAGGTGACAAACTGAGGCATACAGAGTTAAGTGATTTGCCTTTCCCATGGTCACACAGCTATTAAGTGTCTGAGGCCACATCTGAACTCACAAACATGAGACTTCCTGATTCTAAGCCCCGTGCTCTATGCACTTGGGCACCTAGATGCTCCCCAATAGAAGATGCTCAGTGTATAATATAGCTAAGGTACAGGATAGCTGCATTTGTTTCTTTCTCTACACATAAGAAATGCTTAAAACACAAGTCAGATTTGCACGTGAAACAGTAACCCATGTATCCTATTATACTCCCTTGAGAGATTGATACTTAAAATATTAAAACATGTTACACTTAGTGGCCCTGTTAGAGAAGCATTTCGCCTTCACCTTAGTTCTGCACTCCCCAAACAACTCCCTCAAAGTCCGTGTTCTTCTGTTCTGGCTTGGTCCAAGTATTTATTCTTATTGTAGCTTCTCGCCTGCGAAATGTGAAGCTCTTTTCCAGGCTTTCCTCCCTCATTCTCCTTTGTAAACACTGAGGTATCATTTGAAATTTGTTTTAAGTAGTGTTTATTTTCTTCTTTAGTAAAAGATGTCTTCCATCTAAAAAAAAAAATGTCCACGTCTTCTGGTCAGCTAGGTCAAGGCTTAGGCTCATCATCTCTTCAAGGTCACCATCTCCAAGAACCTTCCCCCATCCCCCAAATGGCTGGCTCCTTGAAGATTAAATCTGGCTCCAGAAGAGAGGGGCTGCCTTAGGGAGAGGGAGATGGTACAGGACTCTAACCCCTATGGGCTCAGCAGTAGTCTTTCAAAGTCAGACATGGAATAAGTGTAACAGGGTGGTGTGTGTGTGTGTGTGTGTGTGTGTGTGTGTGTGTGTGTGTGCGTGTGCACATGTGTGTGCGCTGCCCATATAGGCTTATGTGTATCCACATGGATCTAATTAGATGTGGCTCACAAGGAGACATGAATAGATATGAGTCTCTGCCCACTCTTCTCCAAGGATACTTTGATCACTGCCAGGAGGGGGAAGTAGGAAATCGATGCCAGAGTCTGGTCACTGTTCTCCTCAGAGAAAGGGGGCTAGAAATATATTTATCTGTCCTCCCCTAAATATTATTAGTCTAGGGAAAATAACATTTAGATTCAAGCTGAGCTCTTAATCACTATCTCTTAATGAGGAAGAAGTGTCCCAAGCTATATATCCAAGGATATATAAAGACCAAACATAGCAAATAGCAAATGAAACCATTTATCCAAGTTGATAGAAAACAGAAATCAGAGAAGTTATACAGATGAGAACATGCAAAACATATATAGGATAAATGAACTCTCTCAATGGGAGTGAGATTATCTCAGCTCAAGCAAGAGAATTCCAGATCTTAACCCAAGGGAAAATTCCTTAAAATCACTAGTATAGTAAGCTGGGGATAGGATATGAATTACTCTTATACATCAACTTCTTCCCAGAGTCTTCTTTTCCCTTTAGAGACTTCTCCCTGAAGAGAATCTTGAACCATCGAAAATGGAAGCCAGAAGACCAGAATCTCTCACTAGCTCTTAAACTCTTCCCCTTAGTTGTGAAGCATTGAATAACCAATACCTACCAACAAGGGGTTGTCATTCAGTCATTTTTCAATTGTATCCCACTCTTTGTGACCGCATTTTGGAGTTTCTTAGCAGAGATACTGGAGTGGTTATCATTTCCTTCTCTAACTCATTTTACAGATGAGGAAACTGAGGTAAATAGGATTAAATGATTTACCCAGGGTCACACAGTTAGTCAGTGTCTAAGGTCAGATTTGAACTCAGGAAAATGAGTCTTCCTGACTTCAGACCCAGCACTCTATCCACTGCACCACCTAGCTATCCCCAAAGAAGTTCTGTTGTTGTTAAGTCATGTCTGACTCTTCATGACCCTGTTTTGAGGTTTTCTTGGCAAAGATACTGGAGTAGTTTGCCATATCCTTCTCCAGCTCATTTACAGATGAGGAAACTGAAACAAACAAGGTTAGGTGACTTGCCCAGGGTCACATGGCTAATAAGTGTCTGAAGTCACATTTGAACTCTAGTCTTTTTGGTCTTTCTGATGCCAGGCCCACTGCTCTATCCACTGTGCCACCTACCAGTGAGGAGAGTCTTATACAAACAGGCTTTGAACCAAAGGTTAAATAAGAATCAGGAACAGAAGATACAGAGATAAAAATAAAGGAACCCCTGTCATCAAGGAACTTACATTCTATTTGGTGAAGAAAACAGACCCACAAGTAATTAAATACAAAGTATATGGAAAGTCTTTCTTTTGCAGAAAATAATAATAATATACATTTCTTGCAATCACTTAACTACCAGAATCCAAGACCAATTCTTCAGGGGAAGACTTCCTAAATAGTATCAAACAGTCTTAAGTAACAGAATCCACTCCCTCATCAGAAAAGCAGTCAGTATCTACAATTCTTCCTAGGTTCTGTTCATAGTTTTGGTGAAGCTCATGTTCTTGTAAAATTGGCGATCTGTTTTCCAGTTAAATTGCATGGAAACATCTCTGCAAGGGGATTACCGTAGCAACCAAGAGAAGCTGGGGGAGCAAAGGAAGCCCAAGAACAGGGAAGGATACTGGGGAGACTATTAGAAAAGGAATTGAGTGGGTGTGAATTTGGAGCCCCCTAAAAGATCCACCCTCCTAGCTACCTACATTCCACATATTTAGATCTCAGGTTATGCCTCCTAACTAAATTTAGTCAAAAGTCCCTACCAACTGATGTTGTGCAAATGCAATTCACTCAGCCAGTTATGAAACTGACTTTGTAGGAGGTGTCTAGAGCCTAACTAAGGGCAGGAGTTCCTTTTCATCCAAGAAGCCCCAAGCATTCTAATTTTCCTTTCCCTTGATGAAATGTCCCTACTTAGAAAATAACCTACTTGTACAAAAATATTTATAGCAGCTCTTTATGTGAGGGCACAGAATTGGAAACTGAGGGGATACTCACCAATTGGGGGGTGACCAAGTTATGGTATATGTTTGTGATGGAATACTATTGTGCTATGAGAAATGATAAGCAGGATGCTTTCAGAAAAACCTGGAGAGACTTACATGAACTGATACAAAGTGAAGTGAGCAGAACCAGGAGAACATTGTACACAGTAACAACAATATTATACAATAGTCAATTGTAAATGACTTAGCTGTTCTCAGCAACACAATGATCAAAGACAATTCCAAAGGACTCATGATGAAAAATGCTATCCACCTCCAGAGAAAGAACTATTGGAGTCTGGATGTAGATGGAAGCATGCTATTTTTCACTTTTTAAACTTTTTCTGTTTTTTTTTATTTGTGTTTTCTTTTACAACATAGATAATATGGAAATATGTTTTACATGTTTGCATATGTACAACCCATATCAAATTACTGTCTCAAGGAGGTTGGTAGGAAGAGAATTTGAGACTCAAAATTTTGTAAATAAATGTCAAAAATTATTTTTAAATGTAATTGGGAAAAATAAAATATACAAAAATAAAATAAAATAAAAATAGGGGGAAAAGAAATGCCCCCCTTAATACAAAAAAAGAAACAAGTCAGAAAAGGAAGGAAAGAGAGAAAGAAAACTACCCTAATACCCATGTCTCCTGAATCTCTAATGGAGGTGAGAGAGTGGAGAAAACATTTGCTATTTTGTGGAACAAAACCTCACTTTTGTTGGTACCTTACTTGGTCCAATCCATCGCATCTACTTTTGATGGGGCCTTTTTTGATTTCCACAAAAGAGATAGACTGGCCAGTAGATTCTAGAAGAAATAATCCTTTATTTGACACATTTTCATTCACCCTAAGGAAGGTGCTTTACTTGAAACACTCAGGAGGAAGAAGGCAAGAGAAGACAAGTAAAGTTACACTGGGATCACAGTCACTTGATGGACAAATATAAAACCACATCTCCTAGTGGCAGGCTACATCCATATTCAACCAATGGAAAGGGGTCCAAGTTTTCAGTGGAAGGACACAAAAGCCACAGTATCAAGAGGAAGGAGATTAATGATTTAGTGAGAGGCATACCTCAAACTTTCTACATACATCATTTCCCTTTCTCTCCTTTGAGGAAGAGTTTAGGCCCTCTCCTTGACAAGGTCAGCCCCTCTACTTGTGTCCTTGATCTCATCTCTTCTGGACTTTTCCAACTGTTTTCCCCCTAAATCACTCCCTCTGTCTTATTCTCAACATTTCCTGACTCACTGGCTCCTTCCCAACTGCTTACAGATGTGCTCAGGTCTCTCCCATCCATCCCTTTCAAATGACCCTGTCATCCCCTCAAACTATTAAGTGGTATGTAGTGGTAAAAGTGGGAGCTGGAATAAGGAGAGACCTAAATTCAAATCCTACCTCTGAAATATTCACAGTACTTACATCACAAGATTTCCATGTGGATCAAATGAGATAATATGTGTGAAGTATTTTGCATATTTTGTAAATGTCAAAAATGTCACCTATAATTATTTTATAGATAAACTCTTAGAAAGATTCATCAACTCTCACTCGCTTCTTGACCTCTTGTCAATTGACTTCTGGCCCCATCATTCATCTGAAAGCATTCTCTTCAAAGTTACCAATGCTTTCTTTTTTCTTTTAAGACATTATTTATCTCTTACGTCCTTACAGAACTGTCATTTCCTCCATATTGAACCCTATCTCACAAAAAAATGATAAATAAAAATATTCAATAACAATCTGAATTTAGCAATGTATACAATATTCTGCCCTAGTGGCCCCACTACTAGAGAAGAGGTGTATCTTATTATCTCTTCTCTACAACCTTCACTTTTTCCCATTGCTGAATATTCAGCTTCCTTTTAGTGATCTTTTCATTAGCATTGTTGTAGTTGTATATGTCATTCTCTTGATTTTGCTTATTTTATTCAGTAGCATTTCATTCAACTCCTCCTATGTTATTCTGAATTCCTCACATTTGTCATTTCTTACTTAACATTTCTTACAATAATATTCCATTCCATTAACATTCTATGGATTTTCAGCTATTCCCCAAAATGAGCACCCACGATGCTTTCACTTTGTTGCTATCAGAAAGAATGTTGCTACTAATATTTTGGAATAGATTGAAGCTCTGTTTCATCTTTGACTTCCTTATAGTACATGCCTGATAGTAGCGTCGTTAGATCAAGAGGTAGGAACAATTTAGTAACTTTTATTGTGTAATTCCAAATTGAAATACAGTACAGTTGAACTATTTCACAGCCCCAGCAACAGTTCATGGGTATACCTTTCTTCCCATAGTCCCTCCAATATTTGCTGTTCCCATCTTTCTTTATCTTCACCAATTTGCACGGACCAACAATCTCTTCACTGCTAAATCCACTGACTATTTATTACTCTTCTTTCCACTTGACCAACTTACTGAAGCTTTTGACACTCTTGACCTCTTCCATGAAATCTTTTGAACTTCATGAGACTTCTTTCCCCTGGTCCTCCTACCTCTGTTTGCCTGCTCATTCTTAGTTTCATTTGCAGGATCATCATCCATATCCAGCCCACTAAGCACGGGTGACCCCTAAGTCACTTATGGGTGACTTTATTCTCACCCCCTCCCATATTTAATCTATTGTCAATGCCTGTTAACTCTATTACTTTAACATCTCTTGAATATACTCCCTTCTTTTCTTTGATACTACCACCACCCTGGTGCAGGCCTTCAACTCCATGACTGGAGCATTGCAATGGCCTGCTACTGATTGGTCTGTCTACAAGTTTCTTCTACTTCCACTCCAGTCCATTCTCCACTCATTCATTTTTCTAAGTCTGATCACGTCACCCCCCCACTCTACCTCCTACTCGTTGAACTCCAGTGACTCCCTATCTACTCCAGGATCAAATATAAAAATCTTCTGTTTGGCATTCAAATTCCTTCATAACCTAGCAGGTCCCCACCACTACCATTTCACTCTTCTTATACTTTATCCTGGCATACTTGCCCTGCCCTGCCCGCCACCCGCATTCCACCCCATCGTACTTTTTGATCCAGTGACACTAGCCTCTTTGCTGTTCTTCTGTCTCCTCACTCTGAGCATTTTCACTTGACTTTCCCTTGCTCCAAGAATGTTCTTCCTCATCAACTCTGCTTCCTGGCTTCCCTGGCTTCCTTCTTCCTCCTTTCTTCTTCCCAGATAAAATTCCACCTTCTCCAAGAAGACTTTCCCAAACCCCATTAACTCCAGTGCCTTTCCTCTATTAATTATTCCATATTTATCTCATACATAGTTGTTTGCATGTCGTCTCCTCCATTAGTCTGCTAGCTCTTTCTCAAAGGCAGGGAACATCTTTTGCTTTTCTTTGTAGCCTCAGTGCTTAGCACAGGGCCTGGCACATAGCAAGAGCTTAATAAATGTTTATTGATTGACTCACTCTCCCTAGTGACCTCATCAGTTCCCATGGGTTCATTTACTTACATAAATGATTCCTAAATTTAGATATCTAGCCCAGATCTGTTTCCTGAGTTCTAGTCCTGTAGACTAGAGCTTCCTCCTGCAAATCACCTGGGTGTCTGTGGCAATCTGAAAAAAGAAAACACCTCAGTTTTGATAGTCCTCTTAGAGAACCATGAAGATTGTGTGTACTAGGCTGCCTTTGCTCTTAACCAACCACTATCTCCTTCCCTGGTGACCTCAGCCTGGCAAGATCTCATCCCTCTCTATGAAATCTATAATCTCCATAAAATCTGGTGTGTTTCATGGTTGTCCTAGTCATTGGGCTGCCCTACACACCCTAATCCTAGTATGTCAGTCCATTGTCCCAGTTTTGGAGATGATGGCTCTTGATCTCAGTGGAGGGGATGCAGCTCCAAATATCTCCCACACTAGTCAATAAGAGTGACCAGCAAGTTGAAGCTAGGCAAATCAAAGTCAAGAAGTAATTTCTACATAGACTTATCAATGAACCCACCATATACAAACCTCTTCTCATCATTGAACTCATCATACACATGCTTTTTCCTCCTTACTGTGGCAGTCCAGAGACTGTTCTATTTATATGCTTCCCTTGTTGCCTCTCACTCCCCCCTTGGTAATCCCAATTCTTATCACCTTAGTCTTCAAGCCCTCCCTTATATGAGTTTATACATGCCAAATAAAAGGATCCTACTTTCCAAAAATTACTGCGATATATTGAGATAATGTACATATGCGTCTCAAATTCAACATTTCCAAAATAGAATGCGTTGTCTTTCCCCCTAAGCCAGTGGTTCTCAACCTGTGGGTCATGACCCCTTTAGGGGTCAAACAACCCTTTCATAGGGGTCATCTAAGACCATCGGAAAACACATATTTCCGATGGTCTTAGGAACTGAGACACCAAGACACCGCTCCTCTACCCATCTCCAGGTGGGTCCGCCCACATGCAGATACACCCACATACAAGTATTAAAGGTCCCAGCATTAGGAAGGTTGAGAACCATTGCCCTAAACCATCAACCTTGCCCTAAACTTTGCTATTTCAGTGGTACCACCATCCTTCCAGTTACCTGGATTCAAAATCTTGGAGTTATCTGTGATTCTTCTCTCTGCCTTCTCCACATACATACCCATATTCAATCAATTGACAAGTCTAATTGATTCTACCTTGATAGCTTCTCTTGCATCTCTCTCCTCTCCACTCACAAGCTTTTGTCATCTACTGCATTTTTCTACATAAAAGATAGTTTCCCTGCTTTCATTCTCTCATCCTCTCCATTTAACCAACTCACAACTGCTATATTAACATTATCAAGACATAGATCTGACCACATCTCTCCTAAGCTCAAAAATCTTCAGTGGCTGCCTATTCCTTCTATAATATAATGCAAACTGTTCAGTATGGCATTTGTGGCTTTCTGCAGCCTTACTCCTACCTATATTTCTTGAGTCAAGGACAGAGGGAATTTGGAATTCAAAATCTAAAAAAAAAATCTAATGTGAAAATTGTCTTTACATGTCATTGGAAAAAATTAAAATGTACAATTTATATATATTATCCCATTTCATCCATCCTGTGCTCCAGCCAAACTAGCTTACTAGGCATTCCTAAGACTTGACCTTCCAGCCTCCAGGCTGTCCCGTGTGTATGCCTAAAGTGCATTACTTCCTCCCTTCCATTTCACAGAATCATCTTTAGCTTTCATTAGCAAGTGGTTCAGGTGGCACATACTGTGGCAAACTTTTTTTTCAATCCTTTCCCCAGTTGTTAATACTCTCTTCCTCCTTCTTCATAGTACTTTATATTTACTTATATGTGTGTATGTTAATATTCTTACAGTAGAATGTAAGCTCCTTGAGGACAAGCACTCTTTTCATTTTGTCTGTGCCCATAGGACTCAGTATAATACCTTACACAAAGTAGCTGCTTAAGAAATGTCTGCTGAAGGTGAACTTCAGAAAAATCTTGAAAGACTTATATGAATTGATGCTGAGTGAAATGAGCAGAAACAGAGAACACTGTACACAGTAACAGCCACACTGTATGATGACTAGCTTTGATAGACTTAGCTTTTCTCAGCAATGCAGGATCTAAGACAACTCCAAAAGACTTATGATGGAAAATGTTACCCACATCCAGAGAAAGAACTAGGAAATCTGAATGCAGATTGAAGCATACTATTTTCTCTCTCTCTTTTTTGTTTTGTTTTTTTTTTCTCGTGGTTTCTCCCATTCATTTTAATTCTTCTTTACAACATAACTAATGTGAAAATATATTTAATAAGATTGTATATGTAGAGCCTTTAACAGATTGCGTACCATCTTGGGGAGGGAAGAGGGGAGGGAGAAGGAGAAAATTTAAGGGAAAGCTTATGGAAATGAATGTTGAAAACTAAAATTAAATAACTTAATTTTTTTAAAAAAAGAAGTGTCTGCTGAAGAGATGGGAGGTCCAAAAGTGTAAAAACATTACATATATTTTCAGACATTTTTCTATGTATTGGTTTTGCTAATTTTTTTCTCTTCTTTCTCTGTTCCCTTAAAAAAATTATTATTTGCTTATAAAATACTTGGGAATCTAACTTTTAAGACAAATCCAGAAACTATAGGATCACAATTTTAAAATGCTTTCCACACAAATAAAGTCAGATCTAAACAAATGGACAAAATATCAATTGCTCATGGGCAATTACAATTCTACCTAAATTTACCTATTTTTTTGCCACACCAGTCAAACTGCTAAAAAAAAAATTATGTTATAGATCTAGAAACCATAATAATAAAATTAATCTGGAAGAACAAAAAGTCAAGAATATCAAAAGAATTTAGTTTTAAAATGTGAAGAAAGTGGCCTAGCAGTGCCAGTTCTCAAACTGTACTATAAAGTGGTAATCATTAAAACGATCTGATACTGGCTAAGAAATATTGGTGGACCAATGGAATAAAGTAGGTATCCAATATACAGTTAGTAAATGACCATACTAATTCAGCGTTTGATAAATGCAAAGATCCAAACTTTTGGGACAAAACTCACTATTTGACAAAAATTACTGGGAAAACTGGAGAGCAGTTTGGTAGAAACTAGGCAAATACCAATATTTCATACCATATATCAATATAAGGTCAAAATGGATACATGAGTTAGACATAAGAGGTCATTTTATAAGCAAATTAAGGGAACATAGAATGTCTTACCTGTCAAATCTATGGATGAGGGAAAAAATTCATGACAAAACAAGAGATAGAAAGCTTTACAAGAAGTAAACTGGATAATTTTGATTACATAAAATTTAAAAGTGTTTTGCACAAACAAAACCAATGCAGCCAAGGTTAGAAGGAAAGCAGAAAACTAAGAGAAATTTTTATGGCAAATTTTTTCTGATAAAGGCCTCATTTCTCAAATATATAGAGAACTGAGTAAAGTATATAAGAACACAAGTCATTCCCTAATTGATAAATGGTCAAAGGATATGAAGAGGGAGTTTTCAAATGAAGAAATCAAAACTATCTATAGTCATGTGAAAAAATGTTCTAGGGGCGGCTAGGTGGTGCAGAGAATAGAGCATCAGCACTGGTGTCACGAGGACCTGAGTTCAAATCTGGCCTCAGACACTTGACACACTTACTAGCCATGTGACTTTGGGCAAGTCACTTAACCCCAACTGCCCTCCAAAAAAAAAAGCAAAAATGTTCTAAATCAGTATTGATTAGAGAAATGCACATTAAAACAACTGTGAGGTACCAACTGATACCCATCTGATTGGCTAATATGATGGAAAAGGAAAACAACAAATATTGGAGGGAATATGGAAAAAATGGAACACTAATGAACTGTTGGTGGAATTGTGAACTGATCCAGCCATTCTGGAGAAGAATTTGGAATTATGCCCAAAGAACTATAAAACTATGCATACTCTTTGACCCAGCAACACAACTACTAGTTTTATATCCCAAAGAACTTTTTTAAAAAAGGAAAATAACCTATATGTACAAAAATATTTAAAATAGCTCTTTTTTTGTGGTGGCCAAGAATTGGAAATTGAAGAGATATCCATCAACTGGGGAATGGCTAAACAAGTTGTAGTGTATGATTGTGATGGAATACTATTGTGCTATGAGAAATGACGAACAGGATACTTTCAGAAAAACCTGGAAAGACTAACATGAAGTGATACAAAGTGAAGTGAGCAGAACCAGGAGAACACTGTACACAGTAACACCCACATTTTATGGTGATCAACTGTTAAAGACTTAGCTGTTCTCAGCAATACAATGATCCAAGATAATTCTGAAGGACTTAGAATAAAAATTGCTGTCCACCTCTAGAGAAAGAACTGATGGAGTCTGAATACAGATGAAAGCAATATTTAAAACTTTTCTTTAGGTTTGGTTTCATTTGGTTTTTGGTCTGTGTTTTCTTTTGCAACATGATTAACATGAAAATATGTTTTGCATGACTATATATGTATAACTTATATCAAATTGCCTTCTCAAGTAGGGAATAGGGGAAGGACAGATACAGGGAATGTAGAACTCAAAATTTTTTTTTAACTGTTAAAATGTATTTACATGTAATTGGGAAAATATAATGTAAACAATTTTAATTTATTATTTGTTATGTAGAGTGGCTTTCTGGGTGGGATAGAAGGGATGCTAGGAGAAAATCTGGTGATATTAAAAAAGTAAAATATATCCCAGAAACTGGGGTCTTTGGGCTTATCAAGCAGTATATTACTACTGAGTATTTTGTACCCAATCTATTCCATTGATCCACTACTCTATTCCTTAGCCAGTACCAAGCAGTTTTGATGACTGCTGCTTTATAATACAGATTCCCTACCATTTCTTTTCATTAATTGCCTTGATATTCTGGACTTTTTATTCTTCCAAATGAATTTTGTCACTACTTTTTTCTAGTTCTATAAAGTAATTTTTTGGTAGATTGATTGGTATGGCACTAAATATGTAATTTAATTTAGATAAAACTGTCATTTTTATTATATTAGCTTGACCCAGTCATGAGCAATTGATGTTTTGTCAATTAGTTAGATCTGGTTTTATTTGTGTGAAAACTGTTTTGTAGTTGTGTTCATAAAAGTACTGGGTTTGTTTTGGCAGGTAGATTATTTGACAAAAACTGCTGGGAAAATTGGAATATAGTATGGCAGAAACTGGACATAGACCATCATCTCACGCCATACACCAAAGTCAAGTCTAAATGTACGATCTAGGTATAAAGGCTGATACTGTAAATAATCTGGGGAAGCAAGGAATAGTTTACCTGTCCGATTTATGGAGTAGGGAAGACATTATGACCAAAGAAGAGTTGGAGAGCATTATAAAATGCAAAATGGATAATCTTGAGTACATTAAATTGAAAAGTTTCTGTACAAACGAAGCCAATGTAACCAAGATTAAGAGGGAAGTGGGAAATTGAGAAAGAATATTTATAACCAGTGTCTCTGATAAAGGCCTCATTTCTAAAATATACAGGGAATTAAGTAAAATCTATGAGAATACAAGTCATTCCCCAATTGATAA
>CM053583.1:291835403-291855697 GCA_028627135.1 Pseudochirops cupreus
TACAATGTGAAAGTATTTGCAGATCCTATACATGACTGCATGCCACCATGGGGGCGGGGGGAAGGGAGGGGAGAAAATCTGAAACTCAAGTGATTGTGGAACTGAATCTTGTAAATTAAAAGTAAATAAGTAAATTAAAAAAAAAAATCCTGGGCAAAGACTCAGGCCCTAGGCACAAACCTGTTCAGGGAATCTGAAACCCAAGTTCTCACTGAACTCTCCTGGGAAAGTCTTAGTTTTCACAGGCCCTCATGGGGAAGGGGACAGTGAAATGAAGTGAGAATGGGATGAGTTAGGTGCACAAATTGAAGAGAAAGGAGATAAGAAAAACTATATACATGGGGATGAAAACTGTTATCAGAGAGGTGGACTATTTTTAGAATACTGACATTTTAGAACACTGATACCCCTTCCTATTGAGTAGAGAGCTAATGTAGTTTAGTGAAAAGATTCCACTTGGATTCAGGACACTTTGTTTGGAATCTCAAGTCTAATGTGACTCGGATTCTTTTAACTTCTCTGAGTCTTTATTTTGCCTGTCTGCAAAGTGGAAATAACGCTACCTGCGGTACCTGCCTCATGGGATTGTTGTCTAGAAAGACCACTATTAAACTCATAAATTTGAGTTATTATTCCATCACTGTCAGAAATCCTTTCTAACTCCAAGCTCTCAAAATACTCACTTTGGCAAGAAGCTGTATAAAGCTTTCCCTAGTGGGAATCAGAGGACCTCAGGAGTCCTTCCTATTCCGCCTACCCTTTGGAGGTCGGAGGAAGTCCAGAGTTCCACCCAGTTCCCACCCCTCTCTCATCCTTCCCTCCCCAAGCTGGCTCTGTCTCTGTGCCCAAACTCTCTATCTCGTTGAGGGTTTTCGCAAACCGGTTATTAAGTGAATACATTAGTACTTATCAAACTAACGTGGGCTGTTGCTTTAATCCAAACACATCGAGACATGTTATTCTCCATTCTCAGGCAGCTCTTCAAACCTGAACTAATGAGGTGCCTGCCAGTTTCGAGGCTGGGGTGGAGGTGGCGGGGGGGAGGGGGGGGGAGCCTGGAGCCACACCCCTGCCAGTACTGAGCACCGACTCCGTAAAGGCCAGCCCCAAAGACAGTGTTGTGCTTTGTGTTTCTGGCCCCCGACATCTCCCCCATCCCCGCAGGTTCAGACACCCCTTTAGCAGGACCCTTCGGCTGCAGCGGCGGCCGCGGCTCCCGCAGCAGGTGGCCGGAAGTCATTCGACAGGTGGCCTTGCTGTCCCCTCTCCCTGCTCAAACGGATCCCTTCCCCTCCCACCCGCCAGCCAGCGTAGAGCTTCTCCCCGGGGCAAAGGAGCCCCTAGGTGCCAGCCCGCAGCCTCTTCCTCACCTCTTGGTCTGCACCGTGGGGCTGTATTTGCCTTTGTTTCTCTTCCTGAACAGCGAGTTCATCCTGCCCTCGGTGTGTGCACAGCTCCTTCCAGCCGGTGTGCGTGTGTGTTTGAAGAACTGGGGGTCTGGACCGGGGCAGTTGTGCAGGGAGGGTGGGTGGCAGCCTGGGCAGGTGTGAGAGCGGCTGTCAGGAGAGCCCCCGACTGCCGCCCACAGCTCTTGCTCCTGGTCACTACTCCAGGGGGGCGGGGCTGCACTGCCGGGCTGGGTCTAGCTCCAGAGGCTGTCTGTCCCTCTCCCTTTCCTGGGAGAAGGTGGTGCTTTACCTTCCTGTCACCCGGGTGGGCGGAGCCTCCCTCCCTGTTCTCCTCCCTCTCCCTTTTACCCACACTCAGTGTGAGGCGCAGACGCAGGACCAGTGCGCACATGCACTGGGAGCGCGTGAGAATAAATTTTGTCTCTTTTTGCATATGCGTCCGATGTTTAAAAGGGAGATGGTGATGCAAGCATGGGACTAGCATGGGTGTGGGTAGAGCAGTCAGGCACTCAGCTGCAAGTTCAGCTGTAAACTCTGTGGAAGTGCCAGCCAAGCTCCCTCCCCTTGGCCGGGAGTCCTGGCTGTGACCCAGTTCTGCCCCACAGACTACAGATGGGGGGGGAGGGGGTTCTGGGTCTGGCAGCAATAGCCAGTGAAACCCCTCACAGCGAGACTGCAAAGCAGGGTTCCCGTAATTTGGACACACCCAGGCAGATTTTTATCCCAGGACCGGCAAACCCAGAATATAGGTTAGTGGGCACATGAGATGAAGGATCCTGCAGGGCCAAGAGACTGGTTTCTGTAAGCTGGAAATTAAATAACACAACCATGACATATTACCCCTTCCAGTCCTTGTGCACTTTCAGGTTTAAGAAATTGAGTTGCAAGGACTAATGTGGAAATGTTTAATATGATTGTGCATGTATAGCCTATATCAGATTGCCTACCGTCTTGGGAAGGGGGAAAGGAAGGGAAAGGAGGGGGAGAAAATTTAGAATTCAATCTTATAAAATGTTGAAAACTAAAACTAAATAAATAAATGAAATTTTTAAAAAAGAAAAAATTGAATTGCAGGCATGCTAGAAACAAACTGTCAACATCTAAAAACAAATTGATTAAAATTCAGGACAGCTATGTTATACAGTCATACAATATGTTCTTATTTCATATCCTGTTTCATATAAAAATGCCTGCTACACATTAAAAATGCATATCTGGTTCTCTGGTTAGGAGAATAAAGCTTGGATCAACTATGAGAAGAAAATAATTTGTCTTTCTATGTCATTCATAGGTTATTTCTATCATTTTTTTACTACCTGTATTATTCAAGTTGTAATAAAGAGTTAAGGAAGATCTTGTGTTGCACAATTAGTAAGGGAGCACATTAGAATGAGAAATTACGTAGAAGTGACCACCGAAGAAAAGCATGCCTGGAAAAACAAAATGATAGATATATCACACAATGAGGGTGAGAGGTAACCAGCGCGCTCCATTGGTATTCCTGCAATGTCAAGAAATCTGAGGAAGGCCCATCAGCACACTGGGTGGATCCCCTGTGGGGAATTTATGGTAGGACAGGCGAGAGCTGCCCAGGATTGCCAGACACTGATGAGTTGTGATCTGCATTGTGAGCCAGAATACCACACTGATGAAGGCACAGATTCATTGAACATCAGAGAAGATGAACTGTTTCTGTGTTCAGTGTATGGGCAGCACATCTACCCCTGGAGCTGTTACAAATGGAATTCCTGCTGGGAGTAGCTCTCCTTCCTTTCCTGCTCTCTTCTCTCCTTCCTTCTGTGCCCAGCAGAAGGATTATCCTGACATTAAGGACCACTTATTTTTTCTGGCATACAGGATTTCTGCTCTCTAGTGTGAAAGGTCCCCACTCTCTAGGAGGCCTAGACTATTCTACCTAAACAACCAATTATAGAATTTAGCAAAGGTTTCTGGAAGGCCCTGGAAGAGTGCCAGGCCTGCAGTCAGGAAGAACTGAGTTCAAATCTAGCCTCGGATTCTTATTAGCTATATGACCTTGAGCAAGTCATTTAACCTCTGCCTGCCTCAGTTTCCTGATTTGTAAAATGGGAATAATAATAATGCCTACCTCAACAGATTGTTGTGAGAATCAAATGAAATAGTATTTGTAAAGCACTCAGCTCACTGCCTGGCATACATTATCCCTTTTGTTGGGATAATGCATTTTGAGTCTTTGCCACCCTGACCCATTCCTCATATCCATAGCCCCACTCATCTATCCTTGTAGCACAGTGGTTCTCAACCTTACTAATGCCCCGACCCTTTAATACTCCTATATGGGCGTATCTGTGTATGGGCAGACCTGCCCAGAGATGGACAGAGAAGCGATGTCTTGGTTCCTAAGACCATCGGAAATATGTGTTTTCCTATGGTCTTAGGCGACCCTGTTCGACCCCCAAAGGGGTCACGACAGACAGGTTGAGAACTGCTGTATGTAACATCTCTTAGCAGTCTAGCCCTGGCATATCAGAGCTTGGCTGCTAACAGTGCTTAGTTGGCTGGTTCCCATGTCTGCTAAGACAGGTGGCAGGTTGTTCCAGCCAAGACTTCTGTGCATGAGGTTAAATCCGTCCCTGATGCTGACCATCTCAACCTTGACAATCAATAACTGCTCATAGTGTGCTCCTTAGAGACATAATGCTACCAAACCTAAGTTGTCAGTACACACGACCAACTGACATTCAACAAACATTCAGTTAGCGTCCACTGTATACAAAACACTGAGAAAAATCTGAAGACAACATTGCCCTTGACCTGAACAGAAGCTCTCTCTCATTCTAGCAGGAAGAACTTGCTTCAGGACAGAGGGATAGAAGGAAATTCTGTGTAAGAGAACTTGGCCTTTTAAGATTACAATAATTACAATAATGTTGTAAGATTACAATAGTCGGAGATGAAAGATAGCCATTCTTGGAGGGACTAGGATCAAAGGATGTGGGAAAGGGGAGGGTGTGTTAGGGGAACTGTGAATACTACTTTGGCTAAAACACAGAATGGCTGAAGGGAGGTAGTGGGAAATGGAGATATCCAAGGTCATCAGGGGCTAAAGTATCAGCAAGATTGAAGGACAGCAACAGTACTGAAGAGTGATGTGGTTGAGCAAGGAACTGAGAATTCAAGGGAAAGAAGTTATAGGGATTCAGGTAATGGTAGCTGATGTTTATATAGAGATTCTTGTGCACTGTTGCATGTGATTTTCACAACTTTATGATGTGAGTACTACAAGTATTCTCATCTCCACTTTTTTTGTTTGGAGGGGGGAAGCAAAGCAATTGGGGGTAAGTGACTTGTCCAAGGTCACACAGCTAGTAAGTGTGTCAAGTGTCTGAGGTCATATTTGAACTCAGGTCCTCCTGACTCCAGGGCCAGTGCTCTATTTACTGTGCCACTTAGCTGCCCCTCTCATCTCCATTTTACAGATGAGGAAACTGAGTCTCAGATGTGAAATAACTTGACCATGGTCAAACAGCTAGCAAGTGGTAGAGCCAGGATATGGACCCAGGTCTCACCTAACTCCAGATCTCATATACCATCAGCTCCTCCATGTTTCCTTTCATATCATAATTCTTAGGAGAGGACAATAGATGGATAGGTAGAGCCAAGTTCTATATGGAATCCAGTATGGGAAAAGATGAAAAGTATTTACTAAACACCTGCTCTTCGCTAGGTACTCTCCTAAGTGCTTCTTTGTAAATATTATCTCATTTGATCCTCAAAACTATCTTGGGAGGTAGGAGTTATAAGTCAAATTTTACAGTTGGGGAAACTGAGGCAGTCAGTTTATATGTGTGTGTGTGTGTGTATGTGTGTGACTTTCTCAGAGTCACATAGCTAGTAAACATCTGAGGCTGGATTTGAACCAAGGTCTTTCTGATTCTGGGCCTAGTACTCAACAAAACGCAAACTGTCAAAATTCTCATTTTCTCTGAACCTTTTAATCCTCTTCCCCCACTCAAGGAACCCCTTTTAGCATCTACACCTGGAGGAATGACAAGTGGTAGTTAGCTTTAGGGGGAGAACTTTGGCATGTCATCAACCTGGCTATGGATCTGTGTTCATATGAAGTTTTAGGTCTTTTGATAGCAAGAGGGTCTCAGACTGATCTCAATGGGTGAACAACATGGTTGTCCAAGGTTGGAGAATAGTCGTAGTTTTATTTTCAAGTTCTCTTACTGACTCCCTGTTGATGGGGCCTCCCTGTCAATGGCTGAGAACCTGAGGGCTCCATACAGGTCTCCCTTTCTACCCCATGGTTTCCCAGACCCCAGGCAGCCTTGGGGAAGAATCTAGATGACTCAATTGGACTGAGGCCAGACTAGGCTGGCCCAATTAGCAGATTCAGGGAGGAATATGAATTGTTGTTTAGGAGGGGGCTGGTTCTCCACCCTCTAGAGGTCTGGGTGCAGAGGAGTACCAGCACCTATATATATGTGTGCTTATCAACGTCCACACAGTTTATGTTTCTTTGTCTGTATGTTTGCATTTGGATATAGCAGTGGTTATCTGAAAAACCTTATTTATTTGAGTAACTGTATATATGAGAGCAGTATGCCATAACGGATAGGGCTGGCCCAAGAGTCCAGGAAAACCTGGGTTTAAATCCAGTCTCTGATACAAATTGTCTCCATGACCCTGGACCAGTCACTTAACCTCTTAATGCCCCCAGGCAACTCCTTAAGATGATTGTGACTTTCAGTTCAAGAGCTGACCGGCACTAATAGTGGGAGTTGACTTACCTGGAGCTGCCCATTCCAATGAAATCCCAGGTCAGGTCCAGATAAACAAAACTGGCTATCTGTGTGTAGTGGAGCCTTCCCAGAAGCATGGGGTGGGAAAGATTGCTGCTGGAAGCCCACAGAATCCCTTGCTGATGCTCAGAGTGTTTTTCATATGTTCCATGAAACCCTCTCAAGCCAAGTGACTCACAGATTGTCTTGCAGGGGCAAACCTGCTCTGTTTGGTTCTCTGAGATGGATGTTTGTTTTTCTAACAGCGTTTGTTTAATGGTTAACTCTCCTGATGTCATTTTTTTGGGGGGGCATCAATTGCTACCATGCTTCCTGGTTACAGAGATATTCTGCCTATCTTGAGACCCATGTCCTCTGCCCTGTGTTAGGCCCAGATCCAAGGCTAGTCCGTGGCCTGCATTTTCTGCAGGCCCTTTGAGGTTCTTCTAAAGGAAGACAAGCTTTCTACTTGTTCAGGAGCCATTATTTGCTCAGAGCTTGAGTGAAACTCAGGGTTTTCGCCATTTTCACCACTCAGGGTTTGAACCAGCTTAAAACAAGAATTGCTACATTCCAAACCCTACTTCCACTGGAAGAGGAAGGGGGAGGTGGAAAGCAGAGGGGAATTCTATTTCCTTTCCAAATATGTGGCCCACAGTTCTTTCGGTTGTCTCTTTTCCTCGTGGATCAGAGACTGGAGACCCAACCTCACAAAAGATCAGAGTCCAAGAACAAAGCCAGAGATCCATTCTCTGGTCTGCAACCAGCTGCCCACTGTACTTGGGGAGGGGTTATCTCATCTGGATTTTTCAGTAGAGGGGAAGGGAACAGGTCTGGAATGACTTCAACTTATGTTTTGTAACATTATTTGCTTTTCTTCTAGGACAATGAGAGGGATGGAAAATAATCTGGCCAAGGCCAATGCAGAACCAGAGCTGCCGCCCAAAAGGATTGATTCATAGGGCTAACACTGGCGAGCCCTCAGAATCACTTCCCAACCTCCCTCTCTGGGCCAGCGTTGGGGGAGGTGTGTTGGCAATGACTCGAGGGGGGAAAGGAAAGAGCCTGTTTGGAGAGGCTGGTATCTGTGGTGACTCATCAGCACTGGAAACACTGAACCCATCTCTGAGTCATCCTATCAGAATGCTGAATGAGATTCCCCATCCTGCTGTCCTTTTCCCCAACACCTCCCTCTCTGATCCCATCTTACTGCCCCTCCCTGGATGCTTTCCTCTAGTAATCCATCCAGGGTCCCTTCCTCGCCTAGCTAGATCACAGGCTCATAGATTTAAGGCTGAAAGCTAGCTTAAAGTTCATCCCTTTCAACTGTCTCATTTTGCAGATATGGAAATTGAGGATCAGAGCAATTAAGTAATTTTTCCAAGGTCACATAGATGGTAAATTAGAGAGCTGAGAGTCTAGCTGGCCGTCCCCCCTGATACACATCTCTTAGATCTTGGCCCGGGATAGGATGCTGAAAACAACAGCTTTTCAGAACCCATCTAGCTATTATTCTTCAGCCACATTATCTCAGATTCCATTCATCTATGCTTCGTGGACACTTCCCTCTCAGATCCTGTCCCCAGGTATCTTCCTGAACAATCCTCATATCCTTTCACCAGTTCTCCTGGAGAAGGGACCAATCATTCATCAAGCATGTATTAAATATTTATCCCCTTCACAGACCCTGTATGGTTGCCCCTCCATCTGTCTTTTCCTGTTCTCTCAGACTAGTTCTAGGTAGAAGCCTAGAGGGATGGCTGTTTCAGGGACCAGTGCAGGGCAGGGCTGAAGGTTGGGTGGGGATATACAGGTTCTGCAAGCTGTAGTATTTAAAATAGTACTGAGGCTGCCAAAACCCCAAACCTAAAATGTTGCAAAGTGTGTGTCCTCCTCTCCCTCCCTTCTTTCCTGCCTCTCCCTTCAGCAATGACACTACTGGGTTTTGCCCATGTCAGACCAGTTGAGCTACATTGCTGCTTACAAAGTATCACAAGCTTAGGACTGTGACCCTGAACCCAGTCACTGACCAAGGGCAGAACATCAATTGCATGCTTTCTGGTGTTGGAAAGAGGAGTATGCACAGAATTAGACGTTTGGGGAGAAAACTGGAGCCCAGAACTGATCACTCCAGGTTTCCACTTGCAAAGATATGTTCCTTTCTGCCTCTCTCTGGTTTTCTCATTTTACGTATTTAACATATGATTATCATATATCATATAAGTGTATACATAATTAAAAATAGAACCTGAGATGTCATTCATATAGAAAACTCTGGGTGAAGGACTCCTTCTTCTGTCATTGCATTATTAACATGGACCCTGCAATTTGTTGTCTGGGGGCACTGAGATGTTGTGACTGACCCAAGTCACCCAGTAAACATATGTCATAGGCAAGACCTGAATACAGGTCTTCTTGACTCCCAGGAAATCTTTTTCATATATATATATATATATATATACATATATATATATATTCCCTTTTTCATAAGCAGGGTTGTGCTGCTAAATGTTGAAGATCTGGCTCTCCAGGGGAAAACAAATATTCTTGACACACCATGAAATTTATCACATTTATTATTATATTATATTTATTATTATATTATTAACATTCTTGCCATTACTATCTGGTCTAGATAATCAACAAAATCTTAAAACCAAGCCTTGATTTGTAGTATTTGTTGATTTTGAGATGTAAATGTCCACGCTGAAAATTTAACAATCAGCTCTGTGAGTCATGCAACCACACACCTGCTTATAGGTACAACCAGGAGCCCTAGGGTTCAAGTCTGGATATTTCCACAAGACTCTCCTCATTGGTGGAGAGAATGATGACTTAAGACACCATGCCTGCTTAAGGACTGGAATTAGTTGGTGTTTGGCCTCACCCCGTTAGTGGGCATTGATCAGGTAATCCTTCTCTCCAAGAGTGAGGAGAGTTAGATGTGAAGGTTCAGGCTTGAACCCTCTATTGAAGTATATCAATATATGTGTATATATACTAATATACATTAGCATGCAACATGCAAGCACACATACAATGCAACATACATGTAAACACATGCTATATTATATACACATACATGTATAAGTGTGTATACATGTATATACATACATGTATATGTGTGGATATGTGGGTACATTCATGCATGCCTAATTCATATATGTGACTTTTCCTTCCATCAAGCTTTTCTCTCCCATATGTGCAATATCCTAAGGATCTAGTTAACCTTAAGGGGTAATTGATTAGTGTTGCTCTAATTTGGTGAGGGTTGAAGAAAAGAAAAAACTTCATTCATAGGGTCTTCAAAGATCACAACTGCCCCACACTAGGGCAGTCCTTCCAGGGGGCCTTTCCTCCTTCCAGTCATAACTGACTGAAGACAGGATATGGTTTCAGTTCAAGAGCACAAAATCCAACCCACCCAACAGTAAGAGTAATCAACATTATTGTCAGGCAGTCAGTTAGTCAATAAATGTTTAGTGGGGCAGCTAGGTGGCACAGTGAATAGAGCACCAGCCCTCGAGTCAGGAGGACCTGAGTTCAAATCTGACCTCAGACACCTGACACATTTACTAGCTGTGTGACCTTGGGCAAGTCACTTAACCCCAATTGCCCTGCCTTCCCCCCTTCAAAAAAGAAAAACAAACATTTATTAAGTGCTTACTGTATGCCAGGCATTGTGCTAAGGGTAGGTCAGGTTACCTGGCTGTGGTTGGGAAGGTCACACTAGATGGCAAAGTTGGAAGATAGCTTGTGGCTTTGAAAAGCTTTGTGAATATGGAAAAGGATGAAAAAGCATTGAGGGCTAGGGCAGCTGAAGAGAGGAGATGAATGGGTGCTATATTACCAGACAAGAAACAAAATTAGTTTAAAGCATCTATCATGAATTCTGGTAAATGAGCGTTAGAAGAGCTTCCAGGAGGATATTTTTGCTTGAAATTGAGATTTTGACCTGGGGCTTAGATAGAACTTTGTTTCTCTGTTGACCAGAGGAGTTTATATTGTTACTGAATATTTTACATGTTTACACTGTCTTCTTAAGGCAGCTTGTGGCTCAGCAGAGAGAGTGCTGGGCCTGGAATCAGGAAGACCTAAGTTTAAATCCTGCTTGAGACACTTACTAGCCGTGTGACTCTGGGCAAGTCACTTAACCTCTGTTTGCCTTAATCCACTGGAAAAGAAAATGTCAAACCATTCAAATAGCTTTGCCAGGAAAACCTCATGGGGTGTCTCAAAGAGTTCAACAGAACTGAGCAACAACTGTCTCCTCCACTAGATTGTAAGTTCATTAAGAAAGAGAACTGTGTTTTGTACTTATTATTCATAAAGACTGCCATCTTTGGGGCGGCTAGGTGGCACAGTGAATAGAGCACCAGCCCTGGAGTCAGGAGGATGTGAGTTCAAATATGACCTCAGACACGAAAACTAGCCCTGTGACCTTGAGCAAGTTACTCAACCCCAATTGCCTTCCAAAAAGAAAAAAAAAAGACTGGCATCTTAGTAGGAAAGTCAGTTGTTAGCTGAAAAACATTTATTATTTTTTAAAAAATTTATTTACTTTATTATGAACTTAAGAAATAAAACAAGCATTTCCATAACATATAATAGGAAAAAAAGATGATTGCACACGAAACTGCAAATCCGTTATGTACAACATACTATTCCTTTTAAATATATAATAAAATTATCATGTAACTTTCTTTTTACCCCTTTTTTCTTCCCGCCCCCCATTGAGATGGCTACCATTAGACACAAATATATATATGTACATGTCTATATAGGTCTGTGTGTGTGTTTATGCATGTACACATGCATGTATGTATGTGTGTAAAATCATTCCATATAATACTTCTATTGATCCGTTCTTTCTCTGGACCCAGAGAAACATTTATTATTAAGTGCTTCCCATGTACTAGGCACTGTGCTAAGCACTCGGAATACGAAAGAAAGGCCAACGTGACTTCTGCTCTCAGGAAGTTTACATTCTAATGGGATACAGAAATAACAGTGGTATTACTGGTATGCACAGTTTTAAAGCCCTTTGGGCATAGTTCCAAATTGCTGTCAAAAATTGGATCAGTTCCCAATTTCACCAGTACTCCAGTTTCCCACATGTCCTCCAACATCCATCATGTTTCTTTTTTTGTCACATTGGTAAATCTAACAGGTGTGAGGTGGTACCTCAGAGTTTTTAAATTTGCATTTCTCTAATCACTAGTGATTTAGAACTTTTTTTTTCATATGACTACAGACAGTTTGGATTTCTTTGTGTGAAAACTAGCTGTTCATATCCCTTGTCTGGCCATCAATTGAGGAATGATCTGCATTAAAAAAAAAATTTTTTTTTCATTTTGGAGGAGGAAAGGCAGGGCAATTGGGGTTAAGTGACTTGTCCAAGGTCACATGGCTGGTACCTGTTAAGTGTCTGGGGCCGTCTTTGAACTCAGGTCCTCCTGACTCCAGGACCCATGCTCTATTTACTGCATCACCTAGCCGTCCTGAATGATCTGTATTTTTACAGGAAGACAAATGTGAAAATAAGTAGATACCTACAAGACATGTACAGAGTTGATGGAAAGCAATCTCAGAGAAGGCACTAGCATCTGGGGAGACTGTGAAGGGCCTTGTGAGGAGGTGGATGTGATCTGAGTCTTGATTTAAGTCAGGGAAACTACTCGGCTAGAGGGAAAGCATTTGAAAAACGGGGGACAGCAAGTACAAAGGCACTGAGGTGGGAGATGGAATGGCATGGGCAAGGAAGAGAAATTAGACTAGTGGTTGTATCATAATTTCCAGCAGATTTGTTCTTTGTACATGTGAGATTCCCTTGCACCATAATGAAATAATCTGTAGACTAACTGACTACGCGTGCCGTGCTGCAGGAAGAAGGAAGAAGAAGAGAGGAAAGAAAGATTGTAAACCTTCAGGGACTGTTTTTTGTAAGGCAATTCTCTTCTGATCCGCCAATTGGTAGCAGCAAAAATGTACCCTAGAACCTGACTGGGGCACCTTTTCTCATCTAGAGTTCACCTAGAAGCCACATTTCATCAGAGCCTTTGTTGGACGTGGATAACTCCATAACAAAATCCAGGCATATTTTTTGCCCAGAATATCCTGCTAGGAGTTAGCTGCAACAACCTTGTAGATTCTGCCTTGAACTCCTTACTGTTCACACAGCACATCCCTCCACATATACTCAGGCATTCTTCCTTACCTGAAAACACTGGAATTAGCGCTAGATGACTTTCCTTCATGTCTTGATGCCATGGGACCCAGTCTGCCATTATGGCAAGGTTATAGTGCTTCTGCTTGGCAGGATAGTAAGAAGTCCCTGTGATAAGTTAATTATTTCTATGTCTGGTGGGAGTTCCATACCATCTGCTTGCAGAATTTCCCTGTTGTTAATAATAACTGAGGATCAATACCAATTTCTTCCAGGAAGTCTTATGGGGCTCTCTTTGTATGTTCAACGTATTTGAAAAGTAAGAAGATAATGCTATAAAGAATAAGGTCTATTTCTCTTGACAGATGGTGAGTAAATGGGACCAAGGGGCATCTTGGTATAGTGAGCTTGAGTCCCAGCTCTGATATTGACTAGCTTTAAAACTCGGTTTCCTCATATGTTAAAAAAAATACTATTTGCATTAGCTCCCTTGTAGGGTGATTGGGAAGGAAATGCTACAAAAATATGAGCTATTATTTGTAGATATTCTAAGTTCCAATAATTTGTGCTTCAAACTCTCCAAATAATGTTCCTGTAGCATAGAAGGAAACCTCAATAGCTCAGAGCTCTTTTCCCCGCTAGGAACTATGTAGTTCATTTGGGCTCCCGGTACAGTCTTCATAAATAAAATGCTCAGAGAAGTCATTCCTTGTCACTAGTTCCGTGGGGACAGTGTTGTCTGTAAGAGGCATTGATTTTCATCAGGAATCGTCACGTGAGATTGGAAGATTTATATATTTGTGCAGTAGTAAGAGCCTTCTAGCTTGTTAAGTGTTTTTTATTTCACCTCACTCCATAAAACTATTTCTACTTATTTTTGGTCCAAATGGTTCTACAAAAAGCAGAGAATCACTAATGCTGATGACAAAACAGGATTTTTCACTAAAATTTGTTTGATTCTAGAAACCACTTGGGAGAGCCAAGTGGCACAGTGATTAGGATAGGTGTCATGGTGGTTAGAATGCTAGGCCTGGAGTCAGGAAGACCTGAGTTCAAATTTGTTCTCCAGCACTTACTAATTAGGGCAGTAGGTGGTGCAGGAGATAGAGTGCCAGTCCTGAGTTCAAATGTGATCTTAGATATGTACTAACTGTGTGACCCTGGGTAAGTCACTTAACTGATTGTCTCAGTTTCTTCATCAGTAAAATAAGCTGGAGAGGAAAATAACAAACCACCCCGATATCTTTGCCAAGAAGACCTCAAAAAGGGTCATGAAGAGTTGGACACTATTGAAAAATGACTAAACAATAACAACAAAACTTACTAATTGTGTGACTTTTGTCAAGTCAGTTAACCTCTGTTGGTCTCAGTTTCCTGAATTGTAAAATGAAGATAATAATAGCACCCAGCTTCCAGGGTCATTGTGAGGATCAAATGAGAGAATATTTGTAAGCTCTTAGCACAGTGTTTGGCATGTAGTAGATGCTTAATAAATGCTTGTTTTCTCCCCTCCCCCCCTCCTCTTCCTTCCTTCCTTCCTTCCTTCTTTCCTTCCTTCCTTCCTTTCTTTCTCCCTCCCTCCCTTCCTTCTGTGCTTCTCTCCGTCCGTCCCTTCTCTGGCCTAGAAGCTGGCTTCTCTAATACAACAGTCCTTTGTTTTGTCCGTTTGCATTTTTTGTGGCAAAAATACAAAATCTAGTCATTCTATGGCCTTTTTGTGGAATTCATGTTTTTCCACTTGTAGAACAGAGTCTGCTCCCATAAATGAGGTAAGAATCTGCTTATTAACTTATACATACTGTACAAGTTAATTCTCGATTGTCAAATAAAGGGAGGCATCATTCAGCCCCACTAAAGAGGTCTAGAATATTCCCCAGAACACTGCTCCTGAAGTGTTGGAATGTAGCAGTGCTGTGGATTGACTTTCTGATTGGTCAGCGTGAAGACCTCTGACTGCCAGAGTCTTACAAACACTGACACAGGCATACTCAGCAGAACGGGAAGAACTCAGAAGTTTCTGTCAAGGAGAGGGTTGTCACTGATCTTGCAATTAAGGGAATTGTGGGAATTGAATGAACCATGCTGACTCCATCTTGTGACTCAATTCTGGAGCTAGCTCCTCAGTTCCCTTTCTTTATGGGTCTAGTTTAATTTCTGCCTTTAAACTTTATTCAATTATAGGAATTGCGAGGAAGCTTTATTGTATTGCTTGAACTTAGCCCCTGGTGACTGGGAAGCTGAACCACGTCTGCCAGTTGCTATTGTTGTACAGTTGTTTTTATTTGGGTCCTACTCTTTGGGAGCCCATTTGGGGTTTTCTTCTCAGAGATACTGGAATGGTTTGCTATTTCCTTCTCCAGCTCATTTTTTTTTGAGGGGGGAAGGCAAGGCAATTGGGGTTAAGTGACTTGCCCAAGGTCACACAGCTAGTAAGTGTGTCAAGTGTCTGAGGCCGAATTTAAACTCAGGTCCTCCTGACTCCAGGGCTAATGCTCTATTCATTGTGCCACCTAGCTGCCCCACCAGTTTCTTTTACAGATGAGGAAACTGAGGCAAACAGGATTAAGTAATTTGCCCAGGGTCACATAGCTAGTAAGCATTTGAGGCTGGATTTAAATTCACATCTTCCTGACACCAGACCCAGCACTATCCACTGTGCAACCTAGCTGCATCTGTTGCTTAGAGACCCTTAACTAAGGTACTAGTTTTGCTGACCAGAAACCCAGTCAGATCTGAAGACTGATGCAAGGAATCTTCTCACAATTATATATATCTCAATATGTCTTATCTGATAACTGACCTGAAAACTTATCTGAACACTGAAAACTGAGGGAGGGAGGGAAAAAAGAAGGAAAGAAAGAAGGAAGGGAAGGAAGGAGAGAAGAAAGGAAAGGAGGAAGGAAGAAAGTGAGAGAGGAAGAAACCAGTTACTGATTAACCGTCTTTGGTATTTTTTAAGCTTAGAAATTCAGGCAAACTTGTAGTGTAACCCAATGTAAAGAGCCTTTCCCAGTGGTACACATAATACAGGGGAATGGAAATGCAAACACATGGAGAAAACTACCAGCGAACAGAAGACTACACCCTACCCAGAGCCACATTGCTCTCCCACAAAGAGGTTCCACTTGGCTTCCTCACCCTTCCTTCTTTCCACCCTCCCCTGCAACCGCAGGAATAAGTGCCAGTTTAGAAATACCGACTCAGAATTTATGAAGTCTGCCCCCTCACCATGTTGCCCTCCCCCCTTCATTGCCTGCAGGTAACTTCACAGGGGGAAAGAGACGGCTGCCCTTGTTAGGGCTATTGGCAGTTGCTGCTGTTTTCTTACTCTTTCAGTTCAACTAACATGATTCCTTCATTCCAGACGCATCCATTGTATTTTGTGAATATTTCCAGGAAATATGGAGGCCTAAGAGAAGCAGTGTGACATAATGGATGGGGAGCTGGCCAGAAAGGCCTGGAGTCTCATCTCTGACAACATAATGTCTCTCTCACCCTGGGCAAGGCATTTAACCTCTTAATTCTTTCTAAGATCACAAGCTGAAGAGGAGATACCAACTTATATTGGTGGAGGGAGTTTTCTCACCTGAAGTTCCTGATATCAAAATCAATGAAGTCATAGGTCTAGTCTCTGTCCTCTATCCCTGTGGAGACCCAAACAACCACAGTCATAATAGCCGACATTTATACAGCGCTTTCAGATTCTTAAAGCATTTTACATGTATTATCTCACTGAAGTCTCCCAACAGCCCTAGGGAAGTGGGTACCTCATTTCACAGAGGGAGAGAGCATGGCTCAGAAATGTTAAATGATTTGCCTAGGGTTATGCAGCTAGTGTCAGAGACCAAATGGAGACCTAGGTCTTTCTGAATTCAAGTCCAGCATTCTATCAATGAATCATCCACTAATGACCCAGTTAATTTATGAGACATGAAATTGTAGTCAGAAGATTCCCCCACTATTACAGGGAGGTGGTAGGGGTGTGTGTAGTCCTATTTGGAGCATCCAATTCTTTTCTGGTAAATTATTTCCAGTTTATCCTGTACATAACTTGTGTGTACGTAGTTGTTCGCACGTTGTCTCCCCAGTAGACTGTGAGCCTCTTGAAAGCAGGGGCTATTTTTTGCCTTTCTTTGTATCCCCAATGCTTAGCACAGAGCCTAGCACCCAGCAGACACTTAATATATGTTAATTTAATTTATTTATTTTTACCTTTTTTTTTGGGAGGGGGGAAGGCAGGGCAATTAGGGTTAAGTGACTTACCCAAGGTCACACAGCTAATAAGTGTTTAAGTGTCTGAGGCTGGATTTGAACTCAGGTCCTCCTGACTCCAGGGCTAATGCTCTATTCACTGCACCACCTAGCTGCCGCTTAATACATGTTTATTGACTGACTAGCTGACTGATGGGTATTTGAAGCTTGTGCTCTTTCCTATATCTACTGGGACTCGTGATGTGACACAATCATTTGTTGTTGTTTAATCATTTTCAGTAATGTTGGACTCTTCATAACCAACTCCATTTGGGGTTTTCTTGGCAAAGGAGGAGCCCATGTCTTTCTTATAAATGAAGTTGGGATACTTATGCATGGAGCTAGACAGAGCAAGGGATGATGTTAAACGTCTGGGCTCAAGCTGCCTGCCCTTACCATCACCTTTGCTGCCACCACTCAAGGAGTAGCCTTTTCGGGGTCTACAGCAGGGACTCCTAACCTTTTATTTGTCACATGTAACCCTTTCACAGTTTGTCAAAGCCTATGGACCTCTTCTCAGAATAATATTTTTAAATGCATGGAATAAAATATACAAAAGAAGCCAATCACAATGAAATACAGTTATCAAAATAGTTTAAAAAATAGTTTGTGGACCCAAGCCCTTCTCTAGAGCCTCGGAAACATTGACTCACCTCCTTTTTATCTTTTCTCTCTATATTTCTACTTGATACAGGCATGGCCCTCTGGGGTGAAGGGTAGATTGACAAGTGTCAAAGCTGTCCACAGATAGGTACTGATAGCTCCTGAGTGTTGATGTAGGATCCGGTGATCTTGGTCCTCTCAGCTCTGGATCCCTCTGTCCAGTCAATTCTCAGCTAAGGGCTTTCCCTACCTGGTTGTCCAAGGACTATCAAAGGAAGAGTCCAGATTAGATGACCTCTACGGTTCTTTCTAGCTTTCAATTTCTTAGAATCCTATGACTAAGCCTGATGTTGTCAATAGTAGCAGCCTTAATAGTGAGGTGTGAAGCAATATATAGCACATGGGCCCTTCTATTGAGAAACTTGAAATTTAGTTATGTAAATAGGACAAGAAAAGATAGGACCAAAAAAATTTTTTTGGGTGGGGGGAACTAGATCTGTGATATCATTGATGTTGGGAGAATCCAGTGAGAAACTTTGTCTATGAATTATGATCTGAGAGAGAAGTCTGGGGTGTAGAGAAGTTAAGCAGTCTGCCCAGGGATACACAGAAAGTATTTGTCAGAGACAGGTTCTGAACTCAAATCTTCCTGCCTTCAACACCAGCTTTCTATAGACTTCTCTATGTTGCCTCTCAAAAACCAGAACAAAACAAAACAAAAAATCACACCTAAAGTCAGGTAAGAATTGCATGCAAAAGATGTCATTTAATATATGATTTTTTCTTTTTTTTTTTTGCAGGGCAATTGGGATTGTGACTTGCCCAAGGTCACATGGCTAGTAAGTGTGTCAAGCATCTGAGGCTGTATTTGAACTCAGGTCATCCTGACTCCAGGGCTGGTGCTCAATTCACTGCACCACCTAGCTGCCCACTTAATATATGATTAAGTGCCAAATGAGCAGTGGGAAATAAATGCTGTGTGTTTATAGGATCATAGATAAAGAGCTGGAAGGGGACTGTCGAGGTCACTGAATCCAAACTCCTCATGTTACAGATGCGGAAAAAGAGGCAGAAGAGTAAAATGACTTGCCCAGGATAACATGGCTAATAAGTCCTAAGTATCCAAGAGTGGAATTTGAACCCAAGTTTTTTGACCCCAAATGCACTACACTATCCATTATTCCACACTACCTTTCTTTCAGAGGAAGAAAAGAGATCATTGTGGGCTGGAATATACAGAGAAGTCTTGAACTGGGCCTTGAAGACCTGGTATGTAGAGAGGAGGGGTGTGGGCACTCCAGACAAGGGAAGTAATTTGAGCAATCTCCTGCATTAGCTCAGGCAAAGTCGACATCATGGACTAAGTTATCCTGAGGATCCAGGTCCAAAGGTTATGTTGTCCCCTTCTGGTAAAAATCTTCATTACTTGTTGGCATCTCCCTTCTAACTTCTGTTAGCTTCTGCTAACTCATGACCAACTCATTTTTGCTCTATGTCTCCTACTTTTATAAGCTATTATACCACATACTTGAGTTCTAAGCTTTCTGTTTTGGGGCCCTCAGGTCTTTGGAAGTTGAATCACTTCTGACACAAGTTTCCTCACCACAAAATAGTCCACAAGCCATTTAATATTATGTAAACACAGCAGTCATTCCCATATAGTACTGTGACCTTCCTGGTTACAAATGTAACAGGGACATGGGCTTAGGCCATTGTACCAAGATAACTGCCAACTTTGTTCCTCTCCCTCCAGCTTTTTTAAGCCTTCTCTGTGCCTCAGTGTAATCTGTGTGACTTGGCCTTACTTGTCTAGGGTCAGGGCTGATGGGTCTTAGAAAGGTAAAAGGAAAAGAATGCAAGAATTTATCTCTAGACCCAAGGAGATTCAGCCCGAGGCACTGATCTTGTAGGGGTAGGGTTGGGGACACAATCTGTTACTTGAAGCGGGGAAGAGGAGAGAATATTACTTATTTGCCCAGTTCAGCTAGGAATGAGGACTGGAGACCATCAGTTGAGTTGAATAGGTTACGAGGCCCTTTGGAGGTCAGCCAAGTGGGGCTGTGGGCCTAACTGACAAAAGAGCTGGAAATGTGTTAACCAGCCTGGAGGCGTGCCTAGTCCTGGCTCTCTCATTTCAAGAGCTGCAATATTTCCCAGAGGAGAGTAGACAGAGGGAAGTATATATAAGACACAGAGGGGATGACATTTAAATTAAGTTTGACAGATATTCCTTTTTCAAAAAGTATTTTTTGTTGATATATTTTACTTTTTTTTTCTTCATTGACTTGGTTATTCACTTTAGTTTACAAGATTCAGTTCCACAATCCCTTGAGTTTCAAATTTTCTCCCCTCCCTCTCTCTCCCCCTCCGCCCCCCTGACAGCGTGCAATCATGTATAGGATCTGCAAATACTTTCACATTGGACATTAGTCTGGTTGTATACAAGGGTTGTAACCAATGAGTGAACAATGGGAAAAAAGAAAGAAAACCAAACATGAAAAAGAACCATAGCATGTAGATTGCTTCAGTCTCCATTTAAACTCTGGTCTTTCTAGATCTTTCTCTGAATGTAGATACCTCCTTCCATCTTGAGACTTGTAGAGTTGTCTTATAACTATGTGTTTCTGAGAAGAGACCTGTTTATCAAAGTTGGTCACCACACATACAATGTGTCTGATTGTGTACAAATTTTTTCCGGTTCTGCTCTTCTCACTTGGCATCAGTTGGTATAGGCCTTTCCAGGCGAATATGAGGACTGTCTCCTCCCCATTTCTTATAGCACAATAGTATTCCATTACATTCATATACCATAACTTGTTTAGCCATTCCCCAACTGATGGGCATCCCCTTAATTTCCAGTTTTGGGCCACCACAAAGAGAGCTGCAATACATATTTTTGTACATATGGGTCTTCCTCCCACTTCTATGATCTCTTTGGGATACAACCCCAGAAGTGGTATTACTGGGTCAAAGGGTATGCAATTATTTATAGCCCTTTGGGCATAGTTCCAGATTGTTCTCCAGAATGGTTGTATCAGTTCATAGCTCCACCAATAATGCATTAGTGTTCCAATTGTTCCACATCCTCTCCAGCATTTG
>CM053583.1:291856197-291884865 GCA_028627135.1 Pseudochirops cupreus
ATATGTACGATGTGTCTGTGATTGTGTACAGGTTTTGCCTGGTTCTGCTCTTCTCACTTAGCATCAGTCCGTATAAGCCTCTCCAGGTAATTATGAAGTCCATCTCCTTCCTATTTCTTATAGCACAATAGTATTCCATTACATTCATATGCCATAGCTTGTTCAGCCATTCCCCAATGGATGGGCATCCCCTATATTTCCAGTTTTTTGCAACCACAAAGAGAGCTGCAATAAATATTTTTGCACATTTTCCCACTTCTGTAATCTCTTTGGGATATAATCTCAACAGTGGTATTGCTGGGTCAAAAGGTATGCAATTATTTATAGCCCTTTGGGCATAGTTCCAGAATGCTCTCGAGAATGGTTGTAGCAATTCACAACTCCACCAACAATGCATTAGTGTTCCAATTTTTCCACATCCTCTCCAGCATTTGTCATTATCCTGTTTTGTCATTTTAGCCAATCTGACTGGTGAGATGTGGTACCTCAAAGTTGTTTTGATTTGCATTTCTCGAATCAATAGTGATTTAGAGCATTTTTCCATATGCTTAAAGACATCTTTAATTTCTGCCTCTGAAAATTGCCTGTTCATATCCTTTGACCATTTATCAATTGCTTTGCCCAGGATTTGATGCTGTTTTGGGTCATCAGGCAGGTATTTGGATGCCTTTATGAATGAGATTTTAAAGAGGGATGAGGGAGGTGGGGGGGAGGGTTGTCACAGAATTCCCTATCATTTTCCAAAGTTATTCCTCATCAGTTCTATTCCACATGCTTTATTTTTTGAGCATCCATGTACTAGAAGCTGTGCTGGAATTGAGGAATGCAGAAAGAAAAGAAAGGAAGGAAGGAAGGAAGGAAGGAAGGAAGGAAAGAAGGAAGGAAGGAAGGAAGGAAGGAGGGAAGGAAGGAAGGAAGGAAGGAAGGAAGGAAGGAAGAAAGGAAAGAAGGAAGGAAGGAAGGAAGAGGGATGGGTAGCTAGGTGGTGCAGAGAATAGAGCACCGGCCCTGGAGTCAGGAGGACCTGAGTTCAAATCCGACCTCAGACACTTAACACAAAAACTAGCCATGTGACCTTGGGCAAGTCACTTAACCCAAGTGACCCTGCCTTCCCCCCTCCAAAAAGAAAAAAAAAAAAGAAAGAAAGAAAATATCCACATAATAATACACAGTGATTTTTAAAAGGAAAGTGTGCTGATAATCTTATGCCTTGACTTTTTCTAGAGAAGTAACATTTATTCCACCCCCATTTCCTTTTCCCTGCAAGGTCTCTGGTCTCCCTGTGTTCCTGTTGCCAAAAGATTATAGAGTCTGGGCTAGGCAGTAGAAAAGGAAAGGACAATTCTCTTTTCAACTGGCTGTATCCTGACCCAGCTATCAACACCAGGCCAGGGTCAGCTCTTCATTGCTGTTCTCTGTATGGTTGCACAATCACATGCTCTGTGCCAGCCTCAGAAGGTTCTTCTCCCTCAAGGGGCCCTAGCATCCCCCATCACAATTTCTTTACAAACCCACTTCACTTTGCCTTGTTTTGCCTTACTGTACACCTTTCCTGCTCCTAGGAAAACCCTGGGTAGCCCAGATCTTACTTTACCACCTCTCTTCCTTATCTCCCATCACCTTAAAGCTTAGGTCTGCAGAAAGAAAAATAAGATCCTAATCACTTATAAAAACACTAAGGGAAGCGGGAAATAAATCTGGCACTGGGTCTCTGGGCAAAGCAAGTGGAAAGAAATGCCCTTTCCTGACTTGTTTGAAGTCAGGATTCTTCTCTGCTGGTAAGGAGAGGGAAGGGGGGAATGAGGGTATAAGGGAGGGACAAACAGATGGCATTGAGATGGGGGAATGGAATACATAACGAATACCATCCGGCTGCCCCACCCCTCCCCTACAGGGTTATGCAAAGGCTTCGTAAATCACACTCCCCTCCTCAAAATAAATGAGCAGGTGGATGTGGGGCCTCTCCCAGGCCACCAAGGTAGGTGTTTTGGGTACATTTAAAGGGAAAGGCTCTTGGTTTTAATTCTAGGAGGCAAAGTAGCCATAAAATGGGTTGAAGGGGGGGAGGGAGAGTGCTGAGCTCTGAGTCCCAAGTTCAAATCCTGACTATAACTTTCTATCTTCGTGAAGCTGATTGAGCATGTCCCTTTACCTCTCCAGATTCTCAGTTTTCTCATCTGTAAAACAAAAGGGTTGGCTTAGATTACCTCTGGATCTACAATCCTCTGAGCAGGATGCATCATGGCCAAGCACTAGAGGAAAGGGCCCCTCCCTCCCTGATCTTCAGTCTATTAGCAGCTAAAATTGGGGAGAAGGCAAAGTGTGAAACATCTTCTTCCTTATTGCCTAGGCTCCTAATCATAGGTGTGGGTCTCTACTGGAAGTTCTGGGTATTAAAACAATCAGCTAATAATAGTGTGAGCAGTCTGGTGGAGCCCGGTGCCCGAGGCCCTGCAGGTCATAAGAGGTCAGAGACTTGATGGGGAAAGGGGTGGCTCATTCCAGCCCTGTCATTCCTTCTTTCCTTCATTCACCATATACTTAGTGAACACCTGCTCTGTACCCAGCCTTGCATCAGGGGTGGGATGCAAAGAAGACACTGTCCCTGCTCTCTAGGAGCCTGCATAGTCGTGGAATTACAATGTGTGGACGTGTTCAATTATGATGCAAAGAAGGGTCCAGATAACAGATATTATATATAGAAACCCAGAGGAATTTCTGGGGAAGGCTTCACATGAAAAATATCTGAGATGTTTCTCAGAGCCAGCTCAAGCAGCCTGGGCTCAGCTATAGAAGAAAATGGCCCCCTGGGAGTATGAAGTGTCTAGTTGCCTTGGAGCTCCTACCATTCCTTCTGATGATGAAAGCCTGTGAAAAAAGTAGAGACATAATAGCCAAACTTCCAATTATGGGAGCCCTGCAGGGATGGTAGAGCTGGCATCAGGTTTTCAGCTGGATAAAGGGGTGGGGCAACCAAATTCTTCTCTTTTTTTCTCTTTTTTTGGAGGGGGAAGGCAGGGCAATTGGGGTTAAGTGACTTGCTCAAGGTCACATAGCTAGTAAGTGTGTCAAGTGTCTGAGGCTGGATTTGAACTTAGGTCCTCCTGATTCCAGGGCCAGGTCTCTATTCACTGCACCACCCAGCTGTCCCAACTAAATTCTTTAAAAGTTTGGGGACTGTTCCTCAGTTGACAAATTATGTAGGTACTATTTTTCTGGTTCTAGCCAGAGAGAGTGCTGTGTTAGGGAAGGTAAGAAGCAGATTCTGGGGCTCTAGCCCCAGTTTAGCAATGTGTTTCTTTGACTGAATTGATCCGGGTCCTCTGATGAGTCCTGGGGTGCTCGAGCTAGCTCTTGAGAGGCTCTTGTTAAATTTTCAGTGTGACCATTTACACCTTGGAAAGTGACAAACTACAAACTGGGATTTGATGTGTTGTTCTGTTGATTGTCTCAACTTGAGAAAGTGATGGAGAAAACGTTTATGATCCAGATTAAATTTAAAAGAGTGTTGTGCCTTTGGGGAGAGCCTGTCGTTAAACATTGACCAGCACATCACTCACTGTCTGCCTAGATCTCAGGAGATAACAATGAGCTCTGTAAATTGTGGCTAGGATAAGCCCACATCTGTCTCATGTATTAGCCCTCCCCCAGCTAAAAACACCAATGTGATACCTAGTGATTGTGATTAGGGTTATGGAGAATAAGAAAAAATCCATCTCACACTGGCTCAGACTAGGGTGACTGGTACAGGAGAGTACCTGTGCCTCAACCAATCAACAGATATTTAATAAGCACCTAATATGTGTCAGGTAATAAAGACAAATGTGAAAAAACCCCCACCCTCAAGGCGCTTATATTCTGTAGGAGATAACATGTAATAGGGGATAACAGGGGGAGGGAATGGTAGTGATGCTACATCCACATATGGATCTATTTAAATACACACACACACATATATGTTATTTGGGGAGGGAGAAGCACTAACAGCTGGGTGGGGCATCAGGATATGTGCCTACTTTGCCCTTAAAAATAAGAATTGAGGAGCAGCTAGGTGGCACAGTGAATAGAGCACCAGCCTTGGTGTCAGGAGGATCTGAGATCAAATCCAACCTCAGACACTTGACACACTTACTAGCTGTGTGACCTTGGGCAAATCACTTAACCCCAATTGTCTTGCCTTCCCCGCTCAAAAAAATAAAAATAAGAATTGAGAGTACAAGATTAGCAGATTCCAATATGAATGAAGAACCCCATGCTCTTGCTCTGGCCATATTATTTGGGGGTTCTGAAGCCCACTTTCTTCCTAGAGTACTGTTTTGTTTTTTGGAGTAGATGAATTAGGGGCCTGCCAGGGAAGAGGGAAACTGTATTCCATGCCCATTAGCCAGAACAGGATGGTAAGGATGGTAGGACTGGCCCTAGACAAAACTGATAACTTCTCTTCCCCCTCCCCTTCCTCTACTCCCTAACTCCTCTGTGCCTCTCTCTTTCTTCAGCTGTACCTTCTTTCCCCCCACCCCATTCTTCCTCTCTCAGAAAAAGAGAGAAGGAAATAAACTTATTCAAGGTATTAGAGATTTAATGAGTTATTACTTCTAAGATCTATATTTTCCTTTTTTTTTTTTTTGCATTTACAGTTTTTACAAAAAGATATCTGGGAATTACTTAACCAGAATTTCCTGCAGAAGTTTCAGCAAGGACTGAAAACAACACCCCTGAAAACCGATCACTTAAACCCTACCCCCTTTACTCCAGAGGCCGGTTCTCTGAAAGGCCTGAGGAGGAGAAAAGTAGGGTAGGGGAAGACAGGAAACTTGGGGGGAGAAAGAGATGGGGGAATTATTTAGATGAAATTTCAGGTTTTATTGTGGTGGGATTTTAAATCCAGAAATTGTCACGCCCTCCCTTCTGCAAGTCGATGTTCTTCTTCTGATAGCCCAACACTCCTGCCTCTAGGCTTGCTGCAACCTGTCTGAGTACTGTAGCAGGAAAGCTGTACCTTTTGTTTTAGCTCAATAAACATCTTCTAGGGTGATAACTATGCCTTAAACCTTTCAAGGGGTCATCTGAGGAAGCCCATGTCCGTAGACAGGAACACATCTAAGCTGATCTAAATAGATAACAGTATCTTCAGTCTCCATTTAAATAATCAATAAATATGTGTGTACAGGCACACACGCACACACACACACACACACACACGCACACACATGAACAAGCGCGCACATTTTTTTAAGCCCTAGGAGAAGCCATGAAATAGCCAGTGATAGTCAGAAGGTGGGTGTAAGGTGGTGCTCCAGGCTGTGGCCTAAGAGGAAAGGCATGTGAACTGGATGAGTGGTGATTTATTTCAGCATGTTCTCTGAATGGGCTCCAACTGCAAAGTTTGGTCCTGAGCAGCAGAAAATTCTGGGATAGGGGCTAGGAAGGAACAGAGACAAAGAAGAAGGTGGGGCAGGGGCTAGAGTCAAAAGTAGGAAGAAGTAAATGAAGGAGGACATAATAGAACAGAGGGAGGAGAAACAAGCAGATCCTGCAGATGTAGAACCAAGAAATTCTGGTTCAAGAACACAAGTGAAAGAGAAGTTTAGGAGTAAATTCTGTCCTCCCTAATAGGATAAAATCTAATGGGAGTAAGGGGATTGTGGGCAGAACAGGTGGATGAGGAACTGTGAGCAGAGCCAAGATTAGTTGTAGTCAAGGTAAATACACACCGACTGTGCGTCATAGTACCCTGTGCACAGTAGGTGCTGGATTCATATTCATTTAATTGAATTGGACAGATGGGGATATACCAAAGGATACTTTTAAATATTACTTTCCATAAATGTACATATTCAAACTCCAGAAAATTCTTTTCATGCCAGGCAAGTATATACTTGGCCATATTGTCCACCTCTATTTTGGGGACTAGACCTGATATTTCACTGGAAGAGAAAACGCCTACAGAGGAAATTTCAGTACATGTCAGACATGTGTTCTGCAAAGGATAGTCTTAAGAGAGTTCCCTGGGTCACAAAGAGGTTGAGTGATTTGCTCAGGATCACACAGCCAACATGCAGCATAGAGGCTGGGATTTAAAACTAGCTTTTCCTGACTCTTCATATTATGCTATGGTGACTCTCCATGGACCTGCGTATAGGAGCACAATTTTCAAACTTCTCTTGGGTGCATAAATTAACTATTCTTGATGCTACTGGGTGACTAGTCAGTTAACTATACTTATCGGAGAACTATTAAAGACCATAGAATTATAGCTCCAGAGCTGGAAAGTACTTCAGGAGTCATTTAGTTCAAGCCTCTTATTTTACAGATGAGGAAACGAAGGTCCGGGGGGTTAACTGACAGTTAGTAAGCATCAAAGGCAGAATTTGAACCCATGTCCTTTTACCCCAGAGCTAGTGATTGGTTTGGTTTTTTTTTTCTTACTGTAACACAATGTTGGGTGATAGAAAAGGAAGGAAAAAAGCATTTAATAAGCAACTACAAGGTGCCAGGAACTGTGCTAAGTTCTTACAAATATCTTACTTTATTCTCACAACAACCCTGGGAGGTAGATACTTTGATGGTCCCCTTTTAAAAAATACATTTATTTTTAGTTTTCAATATTCACTTTTCTAAGATTTTGAGTTCTAAAATTTCCCTCCTTCCTCACCTCCCCCCTTCCCAAGATGGCATGCAATCTGTTAGAGGTTATACATGTATAATCATATTAGACACATTTCTACATTAGTCATGTAGTAAAGAAGAACCAAAGGGAAAAACCATGAGAAAGAAAACACAAAAAACAACCCCTAAAAAAGAGAAAATAGTATCCTTTGATCTGCATTCAGACTCCATAGTTCTTTCTCTGGATGTTGATAGCATTTTCCATCTTGAGTCTTTTGGAATTGTCTTGGATGAGCATGTCTTAGATTAGCAATTGCATTTCTCATAAGAGTTAAGTCTAACAAAGTCAGTCATCACACAATGTTGCTATTACTATGTACAGTGTTCTCCTGCTTCTGCTCACTTCACTCAGCATCAGTTCATGTTCAGTATTTCCAGGTTTTTCTGAAGTCTGCCTGCTCACCATTTCTCATGGAACAATAGAATTCCATTACGTTCATATACCACAACTTGTTCAGCCATTCTCCAACTGATGGGGATCCCCTCAATTTCCAATTCTTTGCCACCACAAAAAGAGCTGCTATAAATATATTTGTACATATGGGTCCTTTTCCCTTTGTTATGATCTCTTTGGGATATAGACCTAGTAGTGGTATTGCTGGATCAATGGGTATGCAGTTTTATAGCCCTTTGGGCATAGCTCCAAATTGCTCTTCAGAATGGCTGAATCAATTCACAACTGATGGTCCCCAAATGACTTACCCAAGGTCACACAATCAGTAAGTGTCTGAAGCTGGATTTGAACTCCTATATACCTGACTCCAGAATCAATACTCCATTCATGGTACCTCCTCAGGAAGCTAAGTGGGTCATCAGAGTAAGCTAGTCACTCTATCTTACCTTCTCTATGCTACACTGAGAATCAATTCTGAAGCTGGCCTCCTTTCTTTCCCTGGTTTATGTAGAGTCTTATTAGATAAACAAGAGAATCTAGGATAAAATTCATTGGCTGCTCTACTTGTTTCTGAAAAGATGCATATGGGACAGGAACAGAAATGAATTCATTCCTACTCTGTTTGGATTTAGATTTGGGGCTGACATCTTTGAAGATGTGAATTATCTCCTGTCTTGAGAAAATGAGAGTTGTTTTACTCAAGAAACTAGGTTTAGAAGTCTGAGACTGCTTTTGGGCTTCCAATGTCAGTGAGGGACACATGTTTACTGGGCTGCCTTTGAAATAACTAACATACTGGGAAATCTGCAGGGGAGCCATGGAATGTAGCCTGAGCTAAATCTAAATACTTGCAAATTCCTTAAGGACATTAGTCATAGAATCTCAGAATCTCAGAATCATCAGAAGGGACCTCAGGACCCATCTAGACCATACTTGCACAAGGACCCCCTTTATAGTTATATAATTAATTTTATTTATAAATAATTATTATATATAAATAATTAATTTATATAATTAATGTAACCGTATAATTCAGTTCAGTAAGCATTTGTTATTGTTGTTGTTCAGCCCTGCCTGTCTCTTTGTGACCCTATTTGGGGTTTTCTTGGCAGAGATACCGGCGTAGCTTGCCATTTCTTTCTCCAACTCATTTTACAGATGAGGAAACTGAGGCAAATAGGGTTAAGTGACTTACCCAGGGTCACAGAGCTAGTAAGAGTTGGAGGCAAGATCTGAACTCAGGTCCTTAGTCAAGGTTCAGTGATCTATCCACTGAGCCATCTAACTGTCCAAGCACTTATTGAGTGCCTGTGATTGTAGTACAATGGAAAGCACAAGAGTTAGGGAGTCAGAGCATAGGGGTTCATATCCCACCTTTGATGCTTACTGTCTGGTTAACCTTGGGGAAGTCCTTTACCTCCATGGACTTCAGTTTCCTCATCTGTAAGATAGCCTTTGAGATTCCTTCCAGCTCTGTATCTTTGCCTATGGGCAGGCACTAAGGATCCAGAAACAAAAGTGGTCATCTAGCCTTTGCCTGAAGACCTCAAATGAGGGGAAATTCACTATTCTCCCAAAACTCTAGCTCTTTTGATTAGCTCTGATTGTTAGCATTGTCTTCCTAACAAGTCTAAAACCTGTAGCTTTCATGTTTCTTAGGTCTGTCCTTCATGGCCAAGCAGGACAAGTTTGTTGTTCCTAAATTGTTTCAGTCATGTTTAGCTCTTGGTGACCCCATTTGGGGTTTTCTTGGCAAAGATACTGGAGTGGTTTGCCATTTCCTTCTCCAGTTCATTTAACAGATGAGGAAACTTAGGGAAACAGGGTTAAGTGACTTGCCCAGGGTCATACAGTTAGTGTCTGTTGTCCTTTGTTCTCAAAGAGGACCAATGAAATCAGGAAGGTGATGTCTTGACTTGCGAGTGAATTGGATTTAAGTGAGGCAGGGCTGTGCAAAGTCACCAGCTTCACTCTCTCCTCCAGAGCCATCTGGGTCCAGTGGCAAGACATAGTTCAGGACAATTGGAGATGACCTGAGATGCAATGGGAGACTTTAGCCTTTTTGTTTTTTTTCCACTGTCTGAGGCTAATTTTGAACTCATGAAGATGAGTCTTCCTGATTCCAAGCCCACTGCTCTATCCACTGCGCCACCTAGCTGTCCCAGGACAAGTCTAATATCTCTTTATTCTAAAAGGTTTTGTTATTCTCTGCCCACTGTTATAACCCTGGTCTCCTGGACCATCTCCTTAAGGAAAGAGAGATTGGCTGGGACTCTGGAGGAGGAAATTGTCACGTTTAGCCTCCTCATGTCCTGTCACAGGGGATTTATGCCATGTGCCCATTATAGGAAAGCAAAAGGTACCAGTGTCTGTCTCTGACCAGGGGATCTAAGCTATCTTCCTTGAGCCTTTTCAGACTCCATGTCATCTTGGCTTTGGTGTTGTGGAGAGAGAAAGGATCCAGTCATTAAACTAAGCAAAGCTTTGCTGCTTCCCCAATTACATTCCCCCTTCCTGATGAATACCTATCATTACAGTCATTCATTTTAATTACCCAGAAGTTTCCTGTGGGGAGAGTATTATTTTAATTAATCAATCAGCCAGTATTTATTCATAGGATTGTAGATTTGGAGCTAGAAGGGTCCCCAGTATGGCACAATGAGAAAAACAATGGCTTTGGAGCCAGAACACCCGAGTCTGAATTCTCGTTACACAATTTAGTAAGAGTCGGCTGTGTGGTACAATGGGTGGTGAACCGGACTTGGAATCAAGATCTGACTTCAAATCGAGCCTTGGACACCTATTGGCTGTGTGGCCCTGGGCAACTTATTTAACCCCTTCATCTGTAAAGTAGCACCTATCTCACAAGGTTCTTAAAGGATCGAATGAGATTATATTTGTAAAGTACTTTGCAAACCTTAATAAAGTACTAAATAAATGCTAGCTGGTATTTATCATTCCGTATGTGATTGGGCATTGGTTTACCCACCTGTAAAATGAAGGTGTTAGAGTGAATGACCTGTAAGGTCCTTTCTAGCTTTCAATCTATGATGCTATTGTCTTGTTAAACCCCTTCCTTTTACAAATGAGGAAAATGAGGCCTAGAGAAGTTAAATGACTTGCCCAGGGTCACAAATGCAATAAGTAGTTAGAATCAGAATTCAAATCCAACTCTCTGGCTTTGTACACTTTTGCCTTAAAATTGCCTGCCTTCTTATAGTAACCCAAGTAAGTAGTGCCTGGAATAAGCAATATACTGCTCTCCAATTTGCCAAAGCCTTGCTAAGGGAGCCCAACCACCCGTCCCATGGTAAATGGAAAGAAAGGGCAGTGGACTTAGAGTCGAAAGCCCACGATCAAGTGCTGCCTCAGCTATTTTTCACCCATGTGACTCTGGACAAGTCACTTCACATCTGTTTCTTCGTGTGTAAAATGAGGGGAGTTTGGCATGATCTCTAAAATCCATTTGAGCTCTAAATTCTATACCAAGTGGCTGTAGGCAAGGAGAAGGAAACAGGGAGAGAACATGCTCTTCAGTGTCTCCTGGCACTCAGCAAGGGAAGAGAAACCAGATGGAAGAATTCAATTCTAACCTCATTCTTCACCAGAACAACCTGTTTGAAGAAACAAGGGATGAGGCCATCTAAGCTAGACACAGTCTGGGAGTCAGAGGCCTTGCTTCTCATTTGTGAATGTGATATGGCACTTTGGAAAAGTGATTCAGCCTCAATTTACTGCCCTTCTCTCTTCCTCCCCCTCACCCATATATGCTACTCCACTTGGAGGATTAAATTGTCCTAATGATAGGCTCTGACTGACTGTTCATTACTGTTGTTATTCCAGCATTATGGTATCTGAGAGGCTATCTAGGTAAGTGGAGGGAGTGCTACCTCAGATTTAGGAGATCCTAGGTTCAGGTTGAACCTTTATTAAATGGTGGCTAGGTCAATCTCTTACCTTTTCAGTACCTTGAGAGATTCTCTAAAGTAATAAATTACGGAATAGATGACATTGGTAGAGGAACCTGATATGCCCTACCCCAGTGACATTAGAAGTCTGAACCAATGCTTTCTGTGACTGGGCATTAATACCCAGCAAACTTACATCTGACCTGCACCACATTAACTTTTATTAGCTGCCTTATGAGAGGAGGCCAGAGAAATGGATATCATTCTCAGCATTTAGCAGATAAGGGGGAAGTAATTTGATGTCACATCAATGGCGAGTCTAGGGCAAGCTCTTAATGTAATTTCCATTTGCCAAACATTTCTTAAGCACCCCCTCTACACAGTGCTAGGCGCTCTGTCCTGCTTTATCACTTAAAGTTCTGGTTAGCCTTTTGGTTTGGAGCCATGAAAGGATGATGAATTTAGAGCCAAGGGATTTGCGTTCAAATTCTGTCTACTACTTTCAGGCAAATCTTTGAGCCTCATGTTCTGTTAAAAGAATGGATTGGGGTAGATGACTGCTAAGTCCCTTTCAGCTCTAAATCTGATTCTATGATTCTTTGCTTCAGGAGATTCAGGATGTAGACCATAGGAACAAAGAAAGATTCAAAAGCCAAGTTTTTAAACTCCAAACCAAACAATGTTTAAATAAGAGGCTAAAGTAAGTAAAACGATACTAAATGAAAGCCCCCGAGCAGTCTAGAAAAAGTTACAGTTCTGTTTATTGTTGTCCAGTCATATCTTACTCTTTGTGACCCTATTTTGGGTTTTCTCGACAAAGATACGGGAGTGATTTTGACACTTCCTTCTCTAGCTTGTTCCACAGATGAAGAAACCGAGGCAAATAGGGTTAAGTGACTTGTCCAGGGTCACACAGAACTAATAAGTGTCTGAGGCCAGATCTGAACTCACGAAGAAGTCTTCCAACTCCAGGGGCACTCTGTACACTATGGCACCACCTAGCAACCCCATGGTGTTGTTAATTCTCAGAAACCTGAATAGAAAGGAGTGGGAGGGTGTGCACTGGAAGAATTGAAGTGGGGAGTAGATGGGAAGAGAAGGACAACTTTCAGGAAATAGATCCTAAAGGGAAGAACTAATTTTTCCCCTGATCTAGAACCTAGTATAGCTACTCTCATCCCCATTTGATTCTTCCAGAGTCTTGGACACCCTAATGAGCCGGGATCAACTAAGTAAGTGGAATGAATACTGTAGCCAAAGTCCACTGGAGTAACAACATAATGTAGTGTAGAGAACATGACAGCTGAGAATTAAGACTGTTAGGTTCGAATCCCAGTCTCTGAGACTGAAATGGCAGTGTGCCTTGGGGTATGCCATTTCACCCCCTCTGGGTCTCAGTTTCCTTATCTGAAAAATGAGAAGGTCCCTTCTAGCTCTCACATTCTCTGATCTATGATCACAATGCCAGAATACTCAGGAATACCTGCCGCCATAGGATATGAGGAGGGAAAGAGGTGAAAATGGGTGTCAGAAAGGTGTGGACATACCCACATTCCAGAAATACCAGCTCTGTAGGCTAAGGCTTTGATCCCTCACCACCCATCTTCCCTGGCCCTTCATGAAGTTTCTGAGATGAAATTAACCCCAAAAGGGAGGATTCTTCCAGATTATAGAAGTGACTAAGAGCTGGGGACTGACTCAGGGCCAGAAACACAAAATGAAATTGGTTATGGCAGGGAGTATTTCCACAGAGCACACCCTGTACCTAAGCTCTCAGGCCAATGTTCTACTGAACCTCCCCAAGAGGGAACATCCAACTCTCTCATACTGAAAGAGAACAAAGCTTAGAAAACTGCACTCGGAGGTGCTTTAAGGGGGGCAGGGGACAGGAGGGGTGGTACCCGGAGATAGAGACTGTACAGGTAGAAATAGCTGGCCTGGGGCCTGATGAAAAGCTACATTCTCTCTGTGTCCTGGGCTCTGATCCAGCCCAGATTATTTAGAACTCAAGCCTGGTCCCTCAGGAGGGCTGTTTAGCAGCCCCTGAGTAAAGTGAGCTGGCCTTGTCAAGAAGGTGGCCCCATTCTCACACTGTAGAATCCAAGCTAGGCTCCCTTCTACCATCCCATAGCAAGAGAGATCCAGCCCTAGCATGATTTGGAAAGGGCACAGGTTTTTCTGGTTCTTAGGAGACCCCTCCAGCAGACCTAGAGAGAATAAGAAAATTTCAAAAATATTGTAGATATATGGTCCAGTAAGTGTATTTTAATCATGGATGGACTTTGTGACCTGCTGATTCCAGCAAGATTTGGTTGGATGCAGTTGAGAGGAGGGGCTGACTCAGGTGCTCAGGGACTGTTTCTCTGTCACAGATGGTCACAGTCAGACTGGCAGACACAGCCTTGGCAGAAGGCTCCAGAGGGGGAAGTCCAGTAGAGCTGGCCGATACCCAGGAGTGGCAAGCCAAAAGCTCCAATTTTGGTATTTCATACTGTAGCTCTGCTCCTCCAAAATAGGTACAGACGTCCAGAGGTCCTGCCAAAGCCTTGAGGTGAAAGGTGCTCTCAGTTCAAAGTGTGGACTCTCTGAGTCCCACCCCCACGGAAATGGCCCCAGGTTGCAGCTCCTCTCCTGTTTTACTGAGTCATCCTCCTCAGGTGATGATGGTGACCTTTAGAGAGGACCAAACTCACTTCCTCAGGTTTTTTCGTCTGAGGTAGAGAAGGGCAACGCATCTAGCAAGGCATGTGGAAGGACCCGCTGTTACCAGGAGCTTAGCAACTGGGTCTCTCTTTCCCCAGGTTAGGATCTTATTACCAGTTGCTCCCAGGTCAGGATCTTATTACCAGTTGCTCCCAGGTCAAGAGTGGAAACTAGTGTGGAAATGCCTTTGTGTCCAAATTCCTCCTATCACCACTTCTCCCTTCACTGCAAACAGATCAGAGTTTGACAGCAAAGAGAGAACAGTACAGACTTTACTTATCTATCTATCTACATCTATAGATACTATATTTCTCTGTCTACTTCTCTGTCTATCTTTCTAATAGATCAGAGGTCATCTTGTCCATTCCTCCTCAGTACTAAGATTTGACTCCAGGGCCCAAGACTCCAAATACAGCTCCCTTTCTGCCTTCCTTTACAGCCTTCCAGTGATAAATACTGACCCATCCTCTCCCCTCCAAACCCACTCAATCTAGGTAGCTACTCAAATGAAGAAGAAAATATTAGACAATTTTGTATGAGATTGATATTTTGCATTCTATTCTGGTTCTGTTACATAGTTTGTTGAAAGTCTGAGGCTGTAGGACTGTAAAGTCCTAATTAAATGTCCATTACCAATAAGTGTTTCATTTCATCTCTTTCTTTTAAGAGCAGCTCCAGATGTTTGAACAGCGATTTCTAAATATTGCTGTTATTTCCAAATTTCCTACTCCAGTGTCAAGGATACATCCAGAACTCTAAATAAGAGCCTGTTCCAGCCTTCTAAAGAATCAGCTGAAATGATCTGAGTATCCCAGGTCACTTTTTTTGGTTCTTAAAGTACCAGCTGATTCTGACACTGTGCCATGGGTACTGGCTTCTGTAACATCCACAAAAGGATCATAGACCCAACTCCAAAGTGTGCACAAGACTGGAGGACAGGTTAATGCAACAAGATTGGTTTTTTCTAGTTCTATCAGATAGACTGTGTGGCGAGGAAATCACTTGTCAGCTCTTACCTCAGTTTTCTCGTAAGTAAAATAGGACTCTATGATATGTTTAGAAAATTAAAGTAGTGAGAATTTGACAGAATTTTCCAAGAATTAAAAGCTATGGCTTCTGTGCAGATAGTAAGCTAGACAGGTAGCTAGAGTCAAATCTAAAACAAAAGAGGAGTTTCCCAATCTATTTTGATCAGGAGTATTCCTCTTTCACATTCTACTTCTTAGGGGGAAAAATTACTATCTTTTATTTTTAGATCACCTGCATTTCCAAATATATCCACCTCCCTTCTCTTGCCCAGAGAGTCATCCCCTAAACAAAGAGTTAAAAAGGAAAAGAGAAAAAGTTCATCTTTCTTTAGTTCAACTGACTCTAACATCATTTGCAATGTTCTACACCCATAGATCCCCTCACACCTGCAAAAAAGGGAAGGAATTGCATTTTCTCATCTCTTTTTGGGTCCAAGAGTATTTTCTATTTTCAGCAATAACCATGTCTTCCATCCTGGGCAATGATGGGATCTGGGGGAAACCTCAGAAACTTTCCCCATTTCCAACTTTTCTAATCTTCCGTTTTGCTTTACCTCTACAGAGAGTTTCTGATTATAAATGATGCTAGGAAGGTAAAGCAAGGACTCTGTATCTGTGCTGGAGATACCTGTTTCTTTCCCCTTTGGCTCCTCAAATCACCCTCCCCCCAAAGCACGCGCGCGCACACACACACACACACACACACACACACACACACACACACACACACACACACACACACACACACACACACACACACATAGAAAACAAAGAAGAGGCTGTTTTGTATTAGCACCTAAAGTTTCAAACCCAGATAGAGTTGGGTTTGGTTATTCTGTGTCCTTTAAACACCCTCCTGGAGCAGCTTCAACTTTTGAGAAAGCCAGTCCAGAGAATTATGACTTCCACGTCCAAGCCAATAACCAACAATTAGTTCAGTCCTTCTGGGTTTTGAGTTGGACCAAGTCTTCCCTTCTTTACCAGGGAATATAGTAAATAGACTTGTAAACAGAATGAGTAAACAAAAGTTCCTCTTTACCACCCTGGACAGAGACCCTCTCTGAACTCTCCTGGAAACAATCCATGTTCTAGTATAACAAGCCAAAAGAGAAGAAAACAAGGCCTAATCCTCTGGAGAAATGTACTCTGAATCTGTTCTCCATTATTACACCCACTCTTCCTGACTGTGATTGTGAAATAAAGCTTTGGAATCCCCTGGCCTCTGCAGACTACATGCTCTTCAGCATTGATTCTAAGGACCTCAGCTCAAAGATGGGGAAATTTAAGAGGCATAAAAGAGCTATCTCCTGGAAACAGTGAATATACTGGGACCCAGTTCCAGTTCTGCCTCACCCTTCCTGGTTCGTCTTTTAACTGATGTTGGTCTCATCTCAGGAAAGTAGAGTTTTCTTTAAAGCACTCAGTCTTCTCACTAGACCTGAAGTTTCCCCTCCTGGATGGGAACCTACCTACTTCCCTTCCTCTCTGCCTATTTTTTTTAATGATTATTTCTTTGAAAAGGATTAGCACTTGATTCATCTGCCTGGATCAGTCCCAGTGAATAAAATTTTCCAATAAATTGTGAACGTTGGACATTTTTTAAGCAGTACAAACATCTGAGTTCTGGATAATTGGGGTCTACTCTGTAGCCCTCTTCATTTCTTCCTTCCCTAGGAGAGAGAAGGGGGAGGAGGTCTTTGGGAAGAACTCAGTTTGAGACATGGGATGTAGTTGAAGGCCCAAGTTTCAGATCTCTTACTTGGACCTGTTCTCAACCTCTGAATAAGGATAGGAGGGGCCAGGGTTATTCCTTCTATCCAGAAGTTCACTGGGATGAGTGAGTTGGAAAGTAAGTCTGATTTGCAGGTTGGTTCCAACTGTTTTATTCTCAAAAATCAACATATCAACAAGACTTTTTTGTGCCTATTATGTGCCAAACAGTGTTAGGTCCTGGAAAAAGCAGTGAGTGGAACAGAAAAGGTAATGAATAGGTTACATATTCACATTGGGACCCACCTTCCTTTTCTCATTTCCTTTCTTTTAGGCCCATCCCCCTTTCCCCTCCCCTAGGGGTCCTTCCTGTCTTTTCCTAGGAAGGTTCCCATTCTGTGCTGAACTGAATGACTCTTTGTGGGAGGGTGGGAACAGAAACAGCGCTGGGGCTGAGTGGATGGTAGGGAGGGGCCCCTATCAGCTCCATCAGACATTCTGACAGACTGTGGGTGAAACATCTGGCTGCCCAAATACATATTCATTATAGAGATGAAAAGACCTTGACTGGCTCTACGGGTTTCTGGGACTTGGAGGAGCTCTATCTCACTCACTCCAAATTCCAGGTCCCTCCCACATTCCAGGCACCTCCTGGCACCAGAATTCAGACCACTCACAAAATTACATACAAAATACATAAACACACTCACATGTATATGTGTGGCTTGGACTATCAAGGGGTGGGGAACCTGCAGCCTCAAGGCCATGGGTGGCCCTCTAGGTTCTCAAGTGGAGTCACTCAGAGGGCCGAACTTGAGGACCTGGATAGGGTCACACATGGCTCCCAAGCCACAGTTCCCCATCCTTGGACTAGATCATCTTAAAGGTCCCTTCCAGCTCTAACATTCTATGGATTATATGATTCTAGGTCACCGTCACCCATAGAAAAGGAAGAAGGATTTAGGACCATTTTCCTTTATAAGGTACCTGCTCCATTTCTGTGCTCTAGGGCCATATGAAAGTTATGATCAGAGTAGACATGGAAGCTAAATGTTCCTGGTCTCAAGCAGTGTTGGGTGGTGTCTGGGGCTAAGAGGGTGTCAAAAGACAGGATGCAGCCACTGGCCTTATAATCCTGCTAGGCTCTAATTTTTATCCTTTCTGAATACAAGCCCACAAATTTCACAGAACTGACCGTTCTCAGCAGGATCACATAAATCTTGGGTGGCAAAGGCTTTTCGTTGTTCGAAAAATAGCCTGAGGGTGGGGTCCAAAAGCCCTATCCCTTCCTATACGTGATGAAGCCAGTGGAGAGACAAAGACTGGGAAACTGGTTTGGGAACCAGCCTGGTGTGTCTATGACATTGAGGCTTAGGGCTGAGTGAGTGAATGAGAGGAGAGGCAAAGTCCCCCTCCTAATACTTTAGGTCTTTCAAAGAAGAAAGCAGTTACTGGTTAATTGTTTGAATTATTTGAATAAGGACATGGTTTCTCTGTGTCATGATACTAGGGTTAGGAGGAGGTGGATCACAGACACTGTGACCAAACTGGGTAAAGAATGGATGATTTGGGATTAGAATTATTTGCAAGCTCAACAATGAGAGTCTGGTCAGGGTCAGTGGAGTCAAGGATGTTCAGCCTTAAAATACTCAGGGAAAAATTTTACAGTGAAGAAAGTACATTTGGATTAAGGGATAACTTTATGTATTGTCTGGGATCCGTCTAGTACTGAAAATTTCAATGTAACCTCCCCTTCACCTTTCTATAATCTCCATGATTTAAGAGCATTGCAGAATAGATCTAACTCTTGCCTATCCATATTCTAGATAATCCTTTAAGATTTGCCTCTTCTATGAAGCTTTCCTTGAAAATTTCAACCTACAGTTATTTCTCCCTTCTCTGAATTCATAGGATTTATTTTCTACGCAACTCATTTGATATTTGCTAACCTGTGCTACCTTTTATGTTATTGTCTTGTGCTGTTATTTTCTCGTCGTTAATTTTTCTGTGTCTTGTCTCCTCAAGTGGGTTGTAAGTTTCTTGATATCAGAGACTTTTGGAATGACCAGATTTCCAGGTTGGAAGAAAGTTCACAGGCCATCTAATGCAGAACAAACCTAAACCCCTCTGCAACATTCTCACCTGGAAACATCTACTGAGGAGGATTACCTCTAGAGATAGCTTATTTCATAGTTTAATATCTCTAAGCATCAGGGAATTTTTCATCTAGTTATGCTCTACTTTACTGCTACTTTTATTCATTCTTCTTGGGCCAGGCAGAACCAGCCTATCACTCTTCTTCATGACAGCCCTTCAAGTTCTTGAAGATAGTAGCTACTGGCTCCTCCACTAAAACTTCCCTTCTCCAAACTAAGAATCATCAGTTATTTCAATCCTTCACCATCCTGGTTGCCCTCTGCTGGATACTCTCTGGTCTATTAACATCCTTAATATGTAGCGACCAGAATTAAACACAGTACTTCACATTTGTTCTAGACATTATGCCTAAGATCACATTAGATTTTTTGGGCTGCCATTTTGCATTATTGATTTATAGTGAGTTTGCAGTCCACTAAAACCCTCAGCTCTTTTCCATATGAACTATAATGTAACTGTACCTTCAGCCATTTCATCCTTGTGAAGTTGATTTTTTGAATCTGCATGTAAGACTTTACATTTATCCCTATTAGATATCATTTTGTTAGATATGCCCCATTGTTCTGATTAGTTGAAATCTTTTTTGTTCCTAACTTTATTATTCAAAGTGTTGGCTCCCCCTCCTGGCTTTGTGACATCTGCAAATATGATAATAAACCATGAAACAACACAGGATTAAGGACAATTCCCAGGGACACTCCATTAGAGAACATTCCCCAAGTTGACACTGAGCCATTAACCTGTTCTAAATCCATCTGACTGCACTATCGTCTAACCCACATTTCTTCTTCTTATATACAAGGAGACCATGAGAAAAACTGTCAGATACTTTGCTGAAATCTAGGTAAATGATATCTACAGCATTCCAATGATCTACTAATCTAGTAGAGAAAGAGGTAGAGAGTAGATCTTTGATTTCATTGGCAAAGGGAACTCCCAGATGAGGAATGCCTCTACCAATGCAGTGAGGTGCATTCTCTGCAACTTAGAGTCTTAGGCAGCTGCCTAGAGTAAGTGACTTGCCTCAGATCACATAGTCAACATGGATCAGAAGTGGGAACTGAACCCTGACCTTCCTGACTGGCTCCAAGGTTAGTGCTCTATCTACAATTCCAGGGTATCAAACTTGATAGGCCACAAAATTCCTGAGGGTAGCTGGAACCAGATTAAAAACTAATTTGGGGGGGGAGGAAACCAGTGCAGCTAGGTGGCACAATGAATAGAGCACTGGCTCTGGAGTTGGAAGGACTTGACTTCAAATCTGGCCTTAGACACTTGACATTTAACTAGCTATGTGACCTTGAGCAAGTCACTTAACCCCAATTGCCTTAACCCCCTCCCCAAAAAAATTAATTGGGAAATGTTTAACGAAGTAAATAAAAATAAACATGGATGATGTCCGGTTTTGGTTTTCTAAGTCAACATGGGCCTCCAATTTGACACGACTCCACTGTGCAATGCTGCCTCACCAGTCTCATAACCCTGTCAAAGTGAGTCTGGCACAATCTGTTCTTTTCTTTTTATTTCACGTTTTATTTTTAAAGCACCAATGTTTTTAATTCTTTTTTTCAGTTCCAGATTCTCTCTTCCTCCTCCCTTCTCAACCCAAACAAAACCCATTACAAAAAAGTATAGTCACAAAAAACAAATTTCTGTGTAAGCTGTTCTGAAAGAAGGAATGATGGAAGGAAGGGAGGAAGGCAGGAAGTGCTTCAGTTTGTACTCTGAGTCCAACAGATCTCTTCTCTGGAGATGGATAGTACCTCATTTCATCATGAGTCCTCAGGAATTGTGGTGATTGTGTTGATCAGAGTTACTAAGTCTTTCAAAGTTGACTTCTTTACAATATTGCTGTTATTGTGTAGATTGTTCTTGTTCTGCTCACTTTATTTCAGTTCATAGAGATCTTCCCAGGCTTTTCTGAAACCATCCCCTTCATCATTCTAACAGCACAATAACATTCCATCACATTCAGCCATTTCCCAATTGATGGGCATCTCCCCCCGCCCCGCCAGTTTGCAATTCTTTGCCACTATGAAAAAGAGCTGCCATAAATATTTTTATGCATATGGGTCCTTTTCTTCTTTCTTTGATCTCCTTGGCACATAGCCCAGTATCACTAGGTCAAAGAGTGTGTACAATTTAATAGCCTTTTTGGACATAGTTCCAAATTGCTTTCCCAAATGGACTAGTTCACAGCTCCACCAGCAGTGCTTAGTGTACCTTTTTTCCCACATCCCCTCCAATATTCATAATTTTCCTTTTTTGTCATCTGATGAGTGTGAGGTAGTAGCTCAAAGTTGTTTTTTTTAATTGATTTGTTTATTTACTTTGAGTTTACAAGATTCAGTTCCACAATCCCTTAAGTTTCAAATTTTCTCCCCTCCCTTCCCCCTACCCCCATGGCGGCATGCAATCAAGTACAGGATCTGCAAATACTTTCACACTGGACATTAGTCAGGTTGTATAAAAGGGTTGTAACCAATGGAGTGACCAGTGGGAAAGAAGAAACAAAATCAAACATGGAAAATAACGATAGCATGTAGATTGCTTGTCTCCATTTAAACATTCAGAGTTGTTTTAATTGCATTTCTCTAATTATTAGTGATTTAAAGTAATTTTTCGTGTGACTATTGATAGCTTTGATTTTTTTTCCTCTGAAAACTTCCTGGTCATATTATTTGATCATTTTATCAACTGAGGAATGATTTATTCTTGTAAATTTGACTCAGTTCCCCATGTGCTTTAGAAATGAGACCTTAAACAGCGATACTTAACTGCAAAAAAATTTCCCCATTTCTTGCTTTTCTTCTAATTGTTTGATCTCATTGGAGTCATGCTAGCTTTTTGAATCATTATTTAACTTTCTAGATGTTCACCAACCATTCATTTGAAACATATTCTAGACTCCATTTCATATTCTGTGAAGTGATGGAAAGGAGTTGTGGTTAGGAGAGTTGGGTTCAAATCAGAGTGCTATCACTTTCTTGGGCAAATCAAATCTCTCTAGACTTCAGTTTCTTCATCTATAAAATGAGAATAGTGGTCTTTATACTACACATTTTCTTTTCTTTTTTTTTTAATTCAATGACTTGTTTATTTACTTTTAGTTTACAAGATTCAGTTCCACAATCCCTTGAGTTTCAGATTTTCTCCCCTCTCTTCCCCCCCCCCCCCCATGGTGGCGGGTAGTCATGTATAGGATCTGCAAATACTTTCACATTGTACAACAGTCTGGTTGTATACAAGGGTTGTAACCAATGAGTGATCACTGGGAAAAAAGAAACAAAATCAAACATGAAAAAGAACGATAGCGTGTATTGCTTCAGTCTCCATTTAAACTGTAGTCTTTCTAGATCTTACTCTGAGTGTAGATATACTACACATTTCCTAAGGTGGTTGTGAAGAAAGCACTTTTTAACTAAAAAGTGTTAAATAATGATGACGATGATGATGATGATGAAAATCATAATTAACATTTATGTTATGGTGCTTTAAGGTTTGCAAAGCACTTTACGCATCTCATTTGATCCTTACCACAGCCCTGTGAAATAGGGTTAACCCTTTCTAACACATTAAACAAAAGTTCAGAGAAGTATAAAAGACTTGCCCAGTAGATCAAACTAGTGTCTGAGTTGGTCTTCAAATAGTTTTCTCCTATGTGACTATTATCTTCATCATAATTATTATATTTATAGTCCCACAGAACTTAGCATACTGTTGTTGAAGAACTAATAGATGTTTGATAAATATTGGTTGGATTGGGTGATGAATGAATTAATGCAAAGATACACCCCTAAAGAAGAACATACTCCAGGTCAGTATCCTAATATAACATATGACCTGGAAGGCACACAGTCTTCTATTAATGTTCCACCACACTTGTGGCTTTTAGGCGTGGGGCCAGCTGCAAGTCCGAAGGCTCAGATACTCAAGTCCTACAATGGGAATCAACTCAGGGGGAGAATGGGTACCCATCCTCTTACCAGAAACCTGTCTTGCATCTACTCTGGAGATTATCAAGATCAGAGAGAGATTCCACCCAGATCTGTGGCTTTGGCACCCTGTGACTCTTAGACTAGATATCAAGAAACCAGAAGTCAGTTCAGAGGCTTACTCAGAAGGGAAAGTATCAGGAAGGATTGAGGACCAATTGAGGAGCCATGTCTCTAGCATCCAGGGAGGATAAGAGCAAGTTTCTGATAATGATGCTTGAAACCTAGCCCTTCACATCAGCTCCTTTCTTCACAGTATCTCCAGTAAAGAGCTATCAGAGTTGATTGAGCAACTTCAAAAAAATGCTGATCAGGTGGAGAGAAATATCGTGGACACTGACTCCAAGATGCAAAGTGTAAGTATCCGGCTCTCTGCTATCCCACAACCACTATCTTATCCTACCACACCCCTCTTGGCACCAACTAACTCACCCCTCTTGTGTGGTTCCTTTCCACCTCAGCCCTGGCCCTTCTTGGTACCTTATCTCTGTGCATGATGCTCAACAATTTCCTTCTCCTTCACATCTAGCTATCTCAGGTGTCAATTGCCTCTGTACTTCTTTGGGACAAGTTCAGATATCACACTAATCTTGAATGTTATTCAAAGGAAGAAGGTAATTTAAACTAAATTTAATGACTGAGGAAAGGAAGAAGCTACTTCTACATCTAATCCTATGTCCAAGGGCATCAGAAATAAGACGTCTCTAACATGATGTGTTGAATTGACTGTTCTTGCAAAAACTGAAGTTGGCTTCCTGGAACATAGAACAGCTGTGTTAGTCAAGAAGGAAAGATGAGCTCTGAGGGGATCTGAACACCTGCACAACAGCTTCACTTTAGTTCAGTCACTTACAAGAATGATCATACCTTAGACCTCAACTCACCAGCAACTATAACTGAGCTATCTCCGTGATTCTGATCTGAAATTCCCTTCTCTGTTTAAAACCTCTTGCCCTTCCATCTCTTCCTATGTTTCATTCCTCCTTTAATTCATTCCTCCTCCATTCTCACCATTGCTTCCAGTCCCTCTATCACTCCTGTTTACCCAGTTCCTTAGCCTTCATTTTTCTTCCTTAACAGTCTTGATCCAATACTTAACAATTCAGTTACATGTTGTCCTCCACTCTGATCACCTGATTTTCTTGTCCTACCTCTGTTCACACGCTACTAGTCTTCAACCATGGGCTTACACCACCTCCTGAATGGACATGCAAAAAATCATACCATTGTGTCCATAACAAATTCATGTTATCTAATCTTAACTGTCTCCTGATTGCAGCATGATAAACCTTTTTCTTCGATTGAACGTCCAATCCAATGCCCCCAGTGGCATTTCCAGACTTTCTCGATGATTCCTTTAATTCCCTATCTGTTACTAGATATCATTGCCTTCTTTACCAAGAAAATCTGAGCCATTGATATCATGAGCTCCCTCAGCAACTCTGCTGTATATTCTGCCTCTGAAGCTGTTCTAAGTCTACTCCATTTCACTGCCAAACTCCTAGAAAGAATTTTCTATTCTTACTGCCTTCACTTCTTCACCACTCACTCCATCTTTTGTCCCTTATTTCCCTATCTGACATCCAATTCCACCACTTGACAAAAAGTGCTCTCTCTAAAGTTATTAATGGGGGCACCTAGGTGGCACAGTGAATAGAGCACCTGCCCTGGAGTCAGAAGGACCTGAGTTCAGATTCCTCTTCAGACACTTGACACTTAACTAGATGTGTGACCTTGGGCAAGTCACTTAACCCCAATTGCCTTGCCTTACCCCACTCCAAAAATAAATAAAGTTATTAATGATTTTGGGCTGCTAAATTCAATGGATCAACCCTTCCTGAATATTCTTCTTCACTTGGCCTCTGTGATACTCCTCCCTCCTGATTTTTCTCATACCAGTCTCCACTCTTCCTGAGTCTCCATTGCTGGATCATCATGAATCTACTGCTCCCTTAGTATGAATGTTCCTCAAGCCTCTGTCCTTGGCCTTTTTCTCTGTCTCGCTACACTTTCTCCTTATCACATCAGCTCCTGTGGGTTCAATTAGCATCTGTGCAGATGAACCCAATATATACATATATATGTGTATATACACACATACACACATTCCCATATATACACACATATGCACATAGGATACAATATACATATACACACATGTATGTATATGATACAGTATACATTTATATGGGATACAGTATACACGTGCACATACTACATGCATTGTACATATATGATGCTATATTTACATACACGTATTCCTTGACATGGGGCTAGATATACATCTGGCTTTAGATATAGACTCCATCTTTCCCCTTCTGTTTCTTCTATCTTACCTCATACCCCATCCTTCACTCTTTCACCCCTTACCTTTTTAACCTTGTCCTTCAATTTTGGTTAAAATAAAGTTTCATATCTCATTCTTCATGTCTCATCTCTCACCTTTCCTTCCCACACTTCACAGTTTCTTCAGGGCAGGGAGATGGACAATGAGCAGTGTACTCTTTTCCTTGATATAAGACTGGCCTCCTGAAAGGATAATAATGATGTTTCTAACCCCAAGCAGGGCTGTTACGTGGTGACAGTTATGAACACAGGGTACAAAGAAAAATGTTAGAAGTTTCATCAAGACACAGAGGTTGCCAAGTTCTGGTGGATCTTGGATGGTTTGAGATGCTAAAATTGGCTTTATACTTTGTTGGCTGTGATCCCATCAGTTTGGTTGGATACCTCCTTCACAGATACAGATCTCAATCCATTCATACCCTCTTGTCCTATAAGATCCTTTTCCATGAATTTCTATAAATCCTCCACAGAAGATATTCCCAACATATTTCCTTTGGTTCTTTCATTATTTCATAGCATAAGACTTGAGCTCTCCATCTGTTCATTTTCTCTCTCTCTCTGTCTCTGTCTCTCTCCCTCTCTTTCTCTTTCTCTGTCTCTCTCTGTCTCTATCTCTCTCTCTCTCTGTCTTTCTCTCTCTCTCTCTCTCTCTCTCCCCCTCCCTCCCTCTCTTCCTCCCTCTCCCTCCCTTTCTCCTTCCTTCCCTCTCTCTTCCTCCCTCTCCCTCCCTTTCTCCTTCCTTCCCTCTCTCTCTCTCCCTCTCCCTCTCTTTCTCTCCCCCCTTGATTGGCTAATTTCTTCCCTGATGACACTTCTTCTATGCTACTTTAGATTACTTTTTATCATTTGTATACCTTTTGTAGAGCTACTCTTTGTGTACAAATGATCACTGGTAATATGCAGAAGCTAATTCACACCAAATGAAACTAAAAACTGACTTCATACCTAAAAGGAAATGTTTGTATTTAAATCATGAGGGCTCAGCAATGAGTTAGTTAACAAACATATACTGAACACCTGCTTTGTCCCCATCACTGTAGTAGGCCCTGTTGAGAAGAGACAAAAGAACTGCCTTCACTGCATTAGATAAATTATTAACCAATATCCTTCAAAGAAACTTAGTGGAGGCCACTAGACAACGCAGTGAATAGGGAATAGAGTGTTGGACTTGGGATCCTCCCCAAGAATCAGACTAGCTGTGTCACTGTAGGCAAGGTCACTTACCATCTCTGTGCCTCAGGTAAGAAATTTCCTTAGTCTGAAAAAGGAAGGAGTTGAAAGATGACCTCTAAGGTCACTTCCAGTTCTAAAACCATGATCAATCCTATGATCTAATGAAACAGTCCTCCAATTTTTTTGTCTCAGGGCCTCTTTTTATACTCTTACAAATTGAGGATCCCCCCACAAAGAACTTTTGTTGATATATATGTGTGTGTAGATATATGGATGTAGATGCATTGTGTGTATTTGAAGTTAAAACATCTCGTCACTATTATGAAAATAGTTTTGACCTCTCAACCCCCTTAAGAGGTCTCAGGGACCCCCAAGGGTCCCTGCACAATGCCTTAAGAATCATTAGTCAAGTATAAATATAAACCATCACCAACACTTGCTAATAGATGATTTTTGGTAGTACATGATTAAATAGAAAGAAATTATCTTTGCCAGGACTTCAGCCACACAGAATAGCCCTTTCTCATGAAATAAAGATGTTGGAAACAGATTTCTAACATCGTTTCCAGTTTTAACATCCTATGACTATCAAGTTAATACTGGAGTTACACACACACACACACACACACACACACACACACACACACACACACACACTGAGTTTGAGAGGGTATTCTTTGGAAGAAATTTCTTCCTCTTCCTGACTCCATGCACTGTTTTTCTTGTACATATTATGATTCACACAGTCCTCCCTGCTCCAGCCTGATTTTTTTTTTCTTTGCCCACAGGACCTGGCAAAAATTAAGGAGGGCCAGCCCGCTCAACACCGAGAACACTCACTCCAGAAGATTTCTGAATCTGAAAAACTCCTCTATGTTTTGGAGGGAGATGCAGCTATTGCTAAGCACATGAAACACCCCCAGGGAGATATGATTGCAGAAGAGTAGGTCTAGTTTGGTTTTTTTGTCTAAATCCTATTAGTATCAGATGCAGATGCTGGGCTCCCTGCCCAGAGGCATGAGGGATGCGGGAGGCCAGTACTGCTTTGTGGGATTATAGTATTGCTTTGTGGGATTATGCTGTATACTGCCAATGCTGCATTCACTTAAGGCCATCACACTCCATCTGAACCTTGGTGCTGGTAGTTCAGTGGCAGGGGTGAGCAAAGCCATATTCTCCTAATGCTGGATCACTGAAAACTGTTCAGGAAGAGAGCAGAGGGAAAATAAGGCAAAGGAGGTAGGAAGGCAGGAGGAAGGAGAAAATTTTCCCTCCTAGAAAAGGACAAAATGGGACACGTTAATCCCCAGTCTCTCAAAACTATGCCTCTGACTTCCTTGGAGTAGAGCCTGTTCACCAAGTCAGATTATTCAGTCTTCTTTGCTGAGATCGCCTATGGTATATACTTTACTTAGAGCCAAGGAGTGAGAAGCTAAATACTTTATCTTGCTTTAAAAAGTCCCCATTAGTAATGTAAGTTAGTTTTATAAGAACCATTTTTGTCCCCTGACTCCAGGGTATTTGCTCCATTTCAATAACAGTAATTTCTCTCAGAAGTTTCTTCAGTGCTTTCCACCAACCTAGAACCATGGAGCAGTGGCTTTAGCCTCCCTGTTCTTGGACTTTAAATCAGTATAGAAGTTAAATATTTTCTCAGAATTTGGGATTATTCTGGAGGTAAGGGGGGAAGGAATCAGAGGACACCTGAAATACCCAGTGTATGGAGGTCAAATCTTGAACCAGAGGTCCAAGAGAGTGGTAAGGCAATTACTCTGGAAGTAGAGATGGGCCCACACCTATAATTTCACTGGTATACCTTCTCTTGAATGTGCAGTCTTAGAGAATTCTCAGTGTCAGAGGCAGGATCTGAACTCGGGTCTTGTTGACTTTCAGGCTAGCTCTCTATCCACTATTTCATGCTGACTTTGAAGATACAGGTCGAAATCAACACTTTAAAGCTGATGAGTTTGGATTTTCTTTCTCCTCAGTATCCGGCAATTGAAGGAACGAGTGGCAAACCTCCGCACGAAGCACAATCAGATTTACAATTTGACGGTTAAGGAGGTGGATCCAAAGGTCAACTGGTCGTCTGTGGTTGATGAGAAACTGGTATGATCCTTCCTGCACAAGGCTGACCCTGAAAGTGACAAGGCCCTCAAGGCACTCCTTTAAATGCTTGTTCATCAGTGAGGTGCTAGGTGACAGAAAAATGGACTATTATGTGAGAGTCAGAACTTGCTCAATGCTTTCTGGAAACAGTCCCAGGATTTGGTCAGTGAGAGGCCTCTCTATTATGTTGGGAGGTTACCTCCTAGACTCTGTCTCTTTTCCTTAAGAGGCAGCATGGGACAGTGGAAATATTGCTGAATTTAAAATCAGAGGAATTTTAGTTCTGCCATGTAGTTTGAAAGGTCACCTAACTTTGCTATGCTTCAAATTTCTCATCTATAAAATGGGGATAATAGTATGAAATAGTATGAAACTCCCTGTTTCATAGGTTATAGCAAAGACTAAATGAGATTTTATATATTTATATATATATATATATATATATGTGTGTGTGTGTGTGTGTGTATATATATATA
>CM053583.1:291885365-291917865 GCA_028627135.1 Pseudochirops cupreus
TATATATATATACACACACACACACATATTTATATATGTATATATGTATGTGTATGTATATGTATATGTATACATATATATGAAATGCTATATTAATATATGCTGTTATTATTGGCCAAGTATAGGAGCTTTAACCTGATTTATGAGAGATGTCTATCATTCAGGGGCAATGGGAATTCAACAGAGGCTTTCTCTACAACTCTGGATTAGTTAGAAATACCTTACTGTACCAGGAAGGACTTCATTGTAAGGTCTGGTGAAGGGTGGAGGAATGGGTACAAGGCGGTCTAAAGTAATGCTGCTTATGCTTTAGGCATAGACCTTCACTATGTCCTAAACCTTCTCTCTTTCCTGCAATTTCTTGCCCTCCCTCTCTTTCAGGACATGCTTGGCAATCAGAACTTTGGGACAGACCTGCCACTAGTTGACCATCAGGTAGAGGAACACAACATCTTTCACAATGAGGTCAAAGCTATTGGACCTCATATTGCCAAGGAAGGAGATAAGGTACAACAGAAATCATGAAAAAAAAACTCTCAAGGACAGGGAGAGGGTAGGAGAAGGGAGTCTGGGTTTCTCTCTTCTGATCTATGTCTTTTTATTCATAGGAACAGAACAATGACCTCCAGGCCAAATATCAAAAACTACTGGTGAGAAACTCCTTTTTGTTGGTAAAGAGTTAACAAGAAATGAGGAAGAAGTGATGAAGCATGAGGGATGGGACCATGGAGCAGTAAGGGGGTAGAGATATCCCTGATACTCAAGTGGGGACAGAAGAGGATTTCTAATGGGGGACACAACTTGGGAAACCATACTCTCCTGACACTCTGTGTTGACAGGGCAGCTGCCCTAGGATGGCAACATGGCAGAAGAAGGTAGGGTATCAGGCCATGACCCATACCTGTTTCTTTTGTCATAAATAGGCAGGATCCCAGGCAAGGCAGCAGCACCTGAGCTCACTTCAGGACTACATGCAGCGCTGTACCAATGAACTGTACTGGTTGGACCAGCAGGCCAAAGGTCGAATGCAATATGACTGGAGTGACAGAAACCTAGACTACCCTAGCCGCCGCCGCCAGTATGAGGTACTTACTCAGTCTTGAACAGTGGTTTCTGATGTGTCCAGAACAAGTGATTACCTGAGCTTTGATCCTTACAATACTATTAAGACCTCTGTACACTCCTAACACAAAGTCATAGTGCCTTGTCAATTACTGGGAGGCCCTAAGGTCTAAGAGCTAGCTGGGTCCCTCATCCCAACCGCAGAAGCAAAGGGAAAAAAGGATTAGAGCAATGGATTTGAAGTCCCAAGTTCAAATCTAACCTCTGGTATTTACTACATATATTACCTTGGGCAAGTCATTCTCTGAGCCTCAGTGACCTCATCTGTAAAATCAGGATGTTGAACATGATGGCCTCCGAAATTCTTTCCAGCTCTACACCTAGGACCTATGAGAATATTTTTTCCTTCCATATATGTATATGTGTGTGTGTGTGTATGTACAAGTCTTAAGGTCTTAATCATAATTTCTTAGAAAAGGCCCAATTTAAGACCATGCAGGATCTTCAGATATGTGAATGAACTCAGAGAGCTTGAGTGAGTGACAAAGAATCTGGAAAGATAAGTACAATAAGAGTCAAGATACAGAAGGGCTTCAGAGAAATATAATACTATTGCTCTTCCTAGAATTTTATCAACCGGAACCTGGAGGCCAAAGAGGAGAGAATTAACAAGCTACACAGTGAAGGCGACCAGCTGTTGGCTGCTGAGCACCCAGGGAGGAATTCAATTGAGGTACTGCCCAATTCAAAGATCTCAAAAACAGTTTCTTCACTTCATCCTCCTATGAACCAGGAGTCAGTTATTCCCAAGTTCTCAAACATCTCAGCAATTCAGATATGTTTTCCACTCTCTTCAATGAGTGTATGCATCTGCTTCTCCCAGCCACACCACCCTGAGCCCATGTGTGCACACTCAAAAATGCATCCTCCATACTTTGGCTCTGTGCTGAAGCCTCAATTCTATTCTCACTCACTCCATCTTTTAGACATCCTGTACTACAAGCAACCTCAAAATGACCTCCCTCTTTCCCCTCTTCATTGCTCTCTCTGTTAGAAGGGTCAAATTTCTATATGACAGGGTCTGATTAACCGAGGTTCCATGTAAACATTCTTCTGATTGGCAGTTTCCAGTCCTGAGCAGGACTCCCAGCCTACCTTTCTGGGTTCAGGAACTCTACCCATACATGCCTACCAGCTGTGATTCTACTACAACCTAAATGCTTATACTGTGTCTTCCCTCTTCTCCTAGGCTCACATGGAGGCAGTTCATGCTGACTGGAAGGAATATCTGAACCTCCTCATCTGTGAGGAGAGTCATTTGAAATACATGGAGGATTATCACCAGGTGTTGTGGGAACTGACTCCTAAAAACTTCATTGTTCCTAAGATAGTTAATATATCAAAGTTTCCAAAGAGTCCTCCCTTTTTATATGTTCTTGTAGGTGTTATCTATTTGATGCATTTCTTGCTATTTTGAGATGGTAAGGGGAAATGGGGCTTATACATAACCTCTTACTCAACCATCTTGCCAGAAATCCCCTTTTTTGTGTGTTTTCTAGAGGAACAAATATAAGCAAGAAAACCTAAAGACAGAATCCAGAGAGCTCCAGAATTTTCCCAATTCCTTCTTATGAGAACCAGGAGTTCTGGGAAGAGAGAATTAAAAGGGGAGGGAACCCAAAATTGATCAACATATATTTATTAGGTACTTTTGTGTTTAAGGTACTATGATAAGTACCAAGTGTGATACAAAGACGTATAAGATTTAGTCCTTGACTCCAAGGAATTTACTTTCAGTTGGAAGAAACAATGTATGTATGTAAAAAGACATTTACAATACAAATAAAGCAATACGTATGTGCTACATACAGTTAATAAGTACTGAAGGAGTTTAGAAGAGGGACAGATTACTATGGGCTAGAGTGGTCTACAAAGGTTTCGCTTAAATGGCCTTTTAAAATTTGTAGGATTCAGATAAAGAAAAAAAAAGAACAGTATTTGAGGTAGAACAAATGTCTTGAACAAAGGTTTAAGGGTAAGAATACACAGGATGAGTTGTAGACCAGTCCTATTTCTGCAGGGGAAAAGTGGGAAATAACATGGTGTAGGACAGTGGTTTTCAAACTTCCTAATGCCGCGACCCTTTAATCCTTGTATGTGGGCATATCTTCATGTGGGCGGACCCACCTGGAGACAATAGAGGAGCGGTGTCTTGGTCCTAAGACCATCAGAAATATGTGTTTTCCAGTGGTTTTAGGCAATCCCTGTGAAAGGGTCGTTGGACCCCCAAAGGGGTTGCAGCCCACACGTTGAGAACCACTGTTGTAGGAGAAGAACACTGGATTGGATTTGAGTCAAAGCCATAACTAGCAATTCTGGCAAATATACACCATAACAGTTCTCAGGGCAACTAACACTAAATATCCCCTCAAATCAGTTGTCCTGGAAGTTAGACCCCAGATACCAGCCCATAATGGGGGAAAGAGATAGGTAAGAATAAACCCTGAGATACCACTTTGCGAGGAGGAGATAGAGACCCACTGAACGCTAGGTCTCAAGAAGGACTCCAGGTCAATATTAGGCCGCTGCATGGAAGGCCGGTGGGGTTCACCTAGTATAGATTTTAGTTTGTCAATTTTGATGCCCTGGGACCAAGCCCTAGTTTTATCTCATTTATGTCTTGACCTTGTCACATATTGGTTGTATGACCTCAGGCAAATTAACCTTTATGTGCCTCAGTTTTGTTATCTGTTAAATTTGGATTATGGATTATATTATTTCTACCTTTTAGGATTGCTGTATGACTCAAATGAGCTAATTTACAAACCTTAAATCACTATACTATAAGCTTGATATTATTAAAGCCAAGTGAAGGTGTTCAAGCAGGAAAATTACATGAAAATGGTGTATGCATTAGATTCATCTGATGACAGTTTGTAGGAAGACCAGGAGCCCAGTGGAGAATGAATTCTTCAGGAATGAAGTGATAAGAACTGGGAGATAGGAAAGAGTGAGGACAGGGGAGAGAGGCATAATAGGAATAGAAAGTAAAGAACAGATGCAAAACATTATAAAAGAATCATCACTAGTGATCAAATGGATATGGGTAGACAAAAAAAGACAAAGAATTCAAAGATGATCCCAAGTCTCAGTGACTGGGAAATGATGGCACAATGCATTGACAAAAACAAGGGATAGCAGGAGGCGGCTTGGGAAGGAAGAATGGCAAGTTCAGTTTTAGACATATTGAGGAATATCAAGCAGACATTTGGAAAGGTGGGACTAAAACAAAGATAAGAGGTCATGGGCTAGAGATGTGTATTTGATAATCTATGTAGAGGCGATAATTGAAGAGAATGAATGAGATCTCCAGGAGCAAAAGTATCAAGGGAAAAAGAGCAGATGATTGAGCCATAGGTTATGTTCACATTTAGGGGACAGGAAAAAGAAGAGACAGAAAAGTATATGAAGAATCTAGCTACATGGCAAGGCTGGGCTGACAGGAAGGTTGTGGGGCATTAGCCTGCTGGTGTGATCCACTATATTGATAACTTCTGAACAGTATAACTTTCAAATCAACCACTCAAGTATTATTTAACAAAAATTTTGTGTTGGTAGAAACAGGGCCTTTAGTGAGCCAAGATTGGGGGTTGGGAGTAGAGATCTCAGTATCCCTTCAAATAGTCCTAAAGCTCCTGGGTGTTCTCCTGCATATGTGATTTGTGCATGAAGTGACACCCCCCCCCCCCATAGCTTCGGCTATGGGGATCTCAATAAAGAAGGTAAGACAAACTCCAAAAATGTAAGCAGTAGAGAGTGGTAGCCCCCTATACAGCTGACCACCTATACACATCAATGTTTTAGACTGAGGAGGGATGCTTTGCTTCTCCCCCAGATTTCCTTCTCAGTTTTTTTCACATCAAAACTGCAGCCCTCAGAAGTCACTGGGAGTTGTGGGTTTCCTGCTTGTGATGGATTTGTTACACTTTGTCCTCCACAGTTTCACAAAGATGTCAAAGATGCCCAGGAGTTGCTGAGGAAGGTAGACACAGACCTAAACCAGAAATACAGTCCTGAATTCAAAGACAGATACCAAATTGAATCTCTACTACGGGAGCTGGATGTGAGTGTTTGGGCCAACCACCCCATAGCTGGTTTAAGGACATCTCCCCTCTGCTAATCTTCCAACCCAGGGTTGGAAACCACCCCTCTTCACTTCACTTTGGGATTCTAGTCTACCACTGACATTTCCAATTGGCCTTTGACTGTGTGGCCCTGAGAATATTCTCTGCCCAATGAAATCAGATACATCCCACTTATCTCCAGAGAGAAGTGTTTGGCTTCAGTCTCCTGTCTTCCTGTTCAGGATCAGGAAAAAGCTCTGGACAAGTACGATGATGTGGTACGGTCTCTACAGAAACGTGGCCAGCAAGTGGTACCCCTCAAGTACCGCCGTGAAACGCCTCTCAAACCTATCCCTGTGGAAGCACTCTGTGATTTTGAAAGTGAACAGGTAAACCAGCCTGCACTCTTCACTCATGGATTCCTCAGCTTGACATTTACAGGAGTATTTCTGTATAGGAAGATAAAAATCTACATTCTGGAGGTTGGAGAGAGTAGGAGTAGCACTGCGCTCATTTCTCTAAGGAAGCAGACTGCTACTGCAAAATTACCATGTTTGAAGGAAGATAGACTCTCCTGAGAGCCAGACAGTGTCCCTTCTATGCTCACTCTGCAGCTTAGGGATTAGTAGCAGCCTGAAATGCCCCTACCCTGTCTGCAAAGCAAATGGAGAAAAAGCAGTTCCTAGGCAGACAAAAATGATAACACTACTTAGGGCCTTTCTGTCAGAGATAGTCGGGTGAAACGTGTTCTCTAATTCTTTTGGCCTGTCCCCATTAGGGCCTGATTTCTCGTGGATATAGCTACATGCTACAGAAGAACAATGGGGAGAACTGGGATATTACAGATAGCTCTGGGAACAAGCTCAGTGCCCCTGCTGTCTGTTTCATGATTCCTCCTACTGATCCTGAGGCCCTCGAACTCATTGACAGGTATGCTACAGAAAGTGTCCTTCTTGTTCTAGGAGAATGGTTGAGATTTGTAAGCAAATATTTCCCTGGGAGTTTCCTCTGGGCTTCTTGGTGTTTTTCATCCAAAAACATGACTGATTTGAGGTTTTTAGCCCACCCCTGGTTTCAGGGGAATACTAACACACCACTGCCACTCCAAGCATCATATGGGTTGGTGTTGATACCCTCATGAGGGCTCAGGAGATGAAAAGAGACAGATTCTATAAGCCTGATGATCAGCATTATGGAGCTGTCAGAGTCTATGCACAGGGGTATATACTTGGGCATTATACCTGGAATGTTCACACTTTGGGAAGAATGGCTCAGGCATACAACATACTTCAGAAGGATTTGCTTTGTTTTCAGCTTAAGCAATCAATACCGGAGTGTGAAGCAGAAAGCAGCTGGGAGTAAGGCTGCTCTAAAGCAGCGATATGAGATTCTCAAGACAGAGAACCCTGGAGGTAGGTACAAAAGCTTATTTCTTTCCTTCCTCTTATGAGCCTAGAGCCCTGGCTCTTCTAAGATCAATACATTTCTCAAGTTTTCCTTTTCAGACTCCTTTAAAAAGGGTCTGAATTTTCTTGTCCTAGTAGGAGAAACTAATGTATAGAGCAACTATAACTAACCTGAAAGCAGCAGTAAGTTGAACTCCAAGAACTGAACTTTCTGGCTATAGTGTATATGTCCTGAAGTGTGAGTAGAGAGCCAGAAACCCTACTTAAAGTCCTAGGTTGCCAGATAAAAGGTTATTTCTCATTTGAAAGCTATAAGCCCATGAGGATATGTAAGAGGAGGCAGTTAGAAGCAGGGCTGAGAAAGAAATATCTACTTAAATGGGATATGATTCACTTACCTCTGGGGAAACACCCTAGGTCTCTAGCACAAGTGGCCACAATACAAAGGATGGAACTAAGAAGTGGAGAAGTGAGGGTTGTAGACTAAAGGAACTAGAAACCTTCTCCCAAAGTGTCAGCTCTATAGTTAATGGGAGGGTGGGGGAAGGCTATCTCTACTTGCTTACTATAGAATCCTCTCTTATTCAAAGAGAATAAAATATGGGTAGAGCCCATAACACTAGCGTAATATTTTTCTATCATCCAGATGAAGTTAGGGTATCACTACTGAAAAAACTGCAGCATGACTTTCCCCTTGCCTTAGGCAGGGTCCCTTCCTTCTACTCGGATGACCTGTCCACTTTCCCCTAAGGCTTAGTTAGTCTCTTGCTCCCTTGTCTTTAACTTTCTTTTCTGTCTAGACTCATCTGACCTCCAGGGACGGCAGCTACTTGCCAGCCTAGACAAGGTGAATAGCGACCTAGAAAGACAGGAAAAAGCAATCACCGCCATCCTGAGGCCTCCCCTTGAACAGAGCCGGGCAGTGCAGGACAGTGCTGAACGGGCCAAGGACCTCAAGGTACAGGGCAAAAGAGAAAGCCAAGGGGAAAAAACAGCAGAACTAACTATAGCCCCAGCTCCTTTACAGAGAAAGTGAAAACACTCTTATTCAAAACCCTTTAGAGCAGTGGTTCTCAACCTTCCTAATGCCGAGACCCTTTAATACAGTTCCTCATGTTGTGGTGACTCCCAACCATAAAATTATTTTTGTTGCTACTTCATAACTGTAATTTTGCTACTGTTATGAATCGTAATGTAAATATCTGATATGCAGGATGTATTTTCATTGTTAAAAATTGAACATAACCTACAGGTTGAGAACCACTGCTTTAGAGCCTCTGTGTCACAGTGTAGGGCAAAAAGCTCTGGTTTGACCTAGCCCCCCCACTCTGTGCCAGTAAGGGAAGTGCAATGACTCTTAGGACACCACAATTTGTGTTCCTATGAACCTTAAGCATACATTTTTAAAACAAGTCACATACCAGCTAGACCTAGAAACAGTTAAATTTCAGACCTTTAACTTTACTCCTTCAGAGGATCTGGTCCTGACAAATGGAGTTGGGGACAGAGAATCTGTGTGTCCCTCAAAAGATCCCCAAGTACCTCGAGATCAGAAGGCTGGTCAGCCCAAACTTCACCAGGCAATGTGGCTGTTCTGTTCCACTTTTCCAACCTGGTTTCATCCTCTCCTGGGAGCCCAAGTCCTCAAAGTAGAGTGCATAGAATAGATAATGGCTGGTTTTACACAGGATTCTGAGGATTCCTTGGTTATTACAGAATATCACCAATGAACTTCGTCGAATTGAGCCAGAGAAGACACGGAGCACTGAGGAGTGTGATGCCTTCATTGGAGCACTTCCTGATAGTGGCAGCACTCCATTGCTAAGGACCCGTGTAGAAGATACCAACCGCAAATATGATCGTGTTGTTCAACTACTCAATTCGGCTCAGGAAAAGTAAGTGATAAGGAGGCATGGAAACTGACTATATGTGGGGAAACATCTTGTCATGGGGAGGAAGAAGCTTCCCCCATGTTTGTACTAATATCTTTGTGTTTTAGGGTAGATGGAGCCAACCGCCTTGAAAACAGCCTTCAGCAAGGTAGAGAGCTACTGGCCAAGTATGAGAACCAGCTCTCCTTAGATGATACAGTCCCTGAGAATGGGCAGTCACTGGATAACAAGAGGCAGGAGCTAGCAGTGAGTGATTCCCTGTGCTATGTGGGCTAAAAGGGTTCAGGGCAGATACCCTTATAGCAGTGGTTCTCAACCTTCCTAATGCCATGACCGTTTAATACAGTTCCTCATGTTGTGGTGACCCCCAACCATAAAATTATTTTTGTTGCTACTTCATAACTGTAATTTTGCTGCTGTTATGAATTGTAATGTAAATATCTGATATGCAAGATGTATTTTCATTGTTACAAATTGAACATAACCCACAGGTTGAGAACTGTTGCCTTACAGGGTGGTGTGGTAAAAAGAACATTGAATTTAGAGTCAAAGGACCTGGATTTGAATCTCAGATCTATCACAATAACCTTGACCAAGTTACCTAATCTCTCTCAGCCTCAGTTTCTTCTGTTATGAGATGACATGGGGTTGGACTAAATGATGATCTATCTCTGAGTTCCCTTCCAAAATCTATACAAATCTTTGAGACCAGACTGAGTAAACTGGTTTTGAACAAAAACCTTCTCTCTTAAGAAGTGAATTCCATTCCAATCAAGGGTTCCCAAGTGCTAGAGATGATTTAAATTATTTAAATGGGGCTCACAAAAATTCTGTTTATTGTCATTACTCCCTTTCCTGTTCCTTCCTTCCTTTTCAGGCTATTGCCTCTGAATTGCAAGCCAAGAGATCCCTCCTCAGTGAGGCTGATCAGAATCTGCAAAGGACTAAGAAGTGCTCTAGTACTTTGGCAAGCCGGTTCCAGGAGCACTGTGCAGACATTGAGCGGCAGGAAGCAGAAGTTAACAAGCTCAATCAACGGTTTGACAACCTCATAAAGCAGATCAACAACAGGTAAGACAAAATAAAAGGAAGGGCTTTTTGGCTCCTTTACCTCAAGCTGAGGAAAAGTGAAACCACACACTATCAGGTCTCTTGTCTTCATACTTTAAGGTATGAGAGAGATTCCTGCAGAAACCATTAAAGTATTAAAAACAAAAGACCAACTATGGCTTTCCCTCCCTTTAGGTCCCAGAGTCTGCAGAAAGCTAAAGGTGCATATGCTGACTACCGCAGTGGCTATGATCATGTGACTCAGTTTCTGTCCAATATTCCCAGTTATGAGCCCCAAGAGACTGACAGCTTAAGTCGGGTTGAAACAAAGCTGAAGAATCAAAAGGTGAGAAGGCTCTTTCCTTATAGAGATCATGCCAAAGAGCAGAAATCAAGGTGTGGGTGATTACTATCATGGAAAGGGGAGGTATAGATGGAGAAAAGGTAGATTTCAAAATTGCTGAATGACTGCATCCAGAGTAGTGACTAATGATTGGTGTCAACATGGAAGGAGTCTCTGGCTACCTTCCCCAGAAATCTGTTCTGGACCCTGTTCTGTTCAAGTTGGTTTGTTTGTTTGTTTTTTAATCTATGCCTGGAAGGCACAGGCTACATGCTTATCAAATCTACAAATAATGAAGCTAAGGATAAAATAGCTAATATACTGAACAATAGGTCACAGTCAAAAAGAATAGAATGGACTGAATCTAATCTAATGGACTGAATAGGAATAAAGATAACATTTTATACTTGTATCTACTTTTTAAACCAAAATAAGAAACAAGGCTAGTCAGCAGTTCATATGAAAAAGATCTGGGATATCTGGTGGAATGCAAGCTCAATATGAGTTAACAAGGTAGTATGCCAGCCAAAAAAAAAAAGAAAAAAAAAAGCTGATGTGGCCTTAGATTGCGTTATTGTATCCAGAGAGAAGTAACAGTTCCGTCATACTTTGCCTTGGTATGGCAACATCTAAAGTATAATGTTCGGTTATGGACATTAATAAAGTGAAGTTCAATTCAATTCCATGTGCATTTATTAAGCACCTAGTTGTGTTGGACACTGTGCTATATACATACACAGACAAAAGTGAAAGAGCCCCTGCCTTCAAGGGGCTTACTTGGGAATAAAAGAAGGTACACAGCTATGTGTCCATATAGACTATATAGTTCAAAAACAAAACAATTTCAGTCCGAGGAGAGAATGAATGGCTGAGGGAGATCAGGTAAGGACTTCTGTGGGAGATGGCACCTGAACTTTGCTTTGAAGAAAGCTCAGGATTTTGAGGTTGAAGGTTGAAGAGGTTGAAGAAAAGCATACTGGGTACCCTGAAGTCAAGTAGGATGTTAAGAGTGCAAAGACCATAGAAGGAGTAACTGAGAGAACTGGGATGTTTTATGGGAAGAAGAGAAATCTTAGAGGAGAAAATAATTGTCTTCAAGTATTTTAAAGGCAGTCATATGGAAGATTAGATTTGGTTTGATTGGTGTCTTCTCTGACTGACTCATCTTCCCAGCTTTAGTTCCTGAATTGGGGATTTGTCCTAGGACCAGCCTCCACCTTCTGCTATTCTTTTGGGGAGGGCAGTGGGCCTTGGGTAGTCTCACCTTATATTCTGGTGCTGCCTCCCTCCCCCCTTATCTTTGAGGTTCAAAGTACTGATCTTCAGGGGCCTCTCCAGACTCTCAGAACAGACTGCTATGGACCTTGGAGTTCCTGAGCAGAAGTGCTCACTGCTTTTTCTTGGTAAATTCCAAAGTTTCCTCAGTGAATTTCTGACCATTCCTAGGCTAGAATTCTCCAGGGAGTCCTTCCCCCATTCTGCCTCTAGACACAACCTTGAAGGCTAGTTTGCTGATACTAGTTCTGGCTTTGTTGGTAGCGTGGCCTTTCCTGTTGCTCACTGGCTTCTAGAAGCCTGATTTTTTATGCAGTTCTGGGATGGAAGTAGTTCCTTACTTTAGTTCTCATAATTCTTAATAATTATGGTTTGAATTTCAGGTTTTTGCTGGGACAGTAATGTGAAAGCTGGGTAGGCTGCCTCTCTTCAGGAAGTCATCTTGAGCCAGAAGTGATTAGACTTGTTCTGTGTGGCCTCAGAGGGTAGAATTAAGAGCACTGGGGATATAAGTCACAGAAAGGCAAATGTCAATTTGATAAAGAAAAATGTACGATTATTGAGCCAGTTCAAAATGAAATGGGTCACTTTAAGTACTTGGCTCCCCATCACCAGAAGTTGTGCTCAATTTGCCAACACATATACCCATCACCAGAAGTTTTCTGGTGGAGTTATAGACCACTGGTAAGAGATGATGTAGGATTTTTTCAGGTTGGCCTAGATGACCTAGAAAATCCCTCTCATTCTGTGATTACAAATAATGATCAGGGGCTTTCTTCCTAGACCTTGGGATTGGAATTAGCTCATCTGGAATCTCTTCTAGCTAATCTGGAATTAGCTAATCTGGAATCTCTTCTTAATTAGCAAATCTCTCTCTCTCTCTCTCTCTCTCTCTCTCTCTCTCTCTCTCATATATATATATATATATATATATATATATCTACAACAGTAGGCATCAGTGGATGGGAACTGCACCCTCCACAATTTTTTCCATCAAGGAAGCAAAAGGACCTGCCTCTTGTAAATGGCTTGTGTCCCTCCTAGAATAAAAGCCCTTAAAAAAAAAAAAGGCAAAGCCATCTGGACTCTAGTAATAACAATGAATGCTCAGTGGGGGAAATTTTGCTCATAGAGTTTGGCTGAATCTACTGTACTTTCTCCCTTCCTGCCGTCCTTTTGGCCCTCTTACTCAGGACCTTAAAGTTGTTTGGGGGTAAATTTACAAGATCTTTTAATATGTCTCCTTATCCAGAGTGGTAATTATAGATCTGAAGCACCATGCTCTTTTAGCAGCTGTGTCTGTTGTGGGATGGGACTTTTGGGGACATTTCTGTTGTTTCACAGAATCTCCTAGATGAAATTGGAGGACGGGAACAAGAGGTACAGAAAGTGTATGACTATGCCCAGCAGTACCAGCAGGCTGTGAAGGTAAGATTGAAAAACCTCCTGATAGCTTCAGTAAGAAGGTATTAAAGCTACATACATTTTCAAAGTAGTCTGGATGGGTATATGAGACACACCAGAGAACAATCTGGGAACTTCGCTGTTCTTGTTGGGTCACTAGCATCTTTTTAACTTACCTAGGACTATGAATTAGAAGCTGAAAAGCTAAGATCTCTTCTTGACCTGGAAAATGGAAGAAACGTCCACACAAACAAGAGGGCTAGACTCCAATCACCTGCAGCCAAAGTCAAGGAAGAGGTAAATCTTATCAGGCAGAACTCAGATATTATATTCACACAAAGTCAAAGCAATAGCCTAACCTTAGTCACAGAGCAACCACAACAATAAATAGTAAGAATAAAGAAGATGGTGGTTCAGCTGTATTTTGTACTATTTAGGTCACATATCTGAAGGCTCTGTTCAATTTCAAGACTAATTTTAAAAGGGATATTGACAAAGTGAGGTTTAAGTGGGCAGTGACCAAGATATTGTTAGTGAGGATTGGTTGAAGAAACTGGAGATAAGCCTGGAGAGAAAAAAAAAAGACTTAGCAATCACATATTCCCTGAATTCACCCTTTGAAGGGTTGTCAGAAATTTATTCTACTTACCTCCCAAGGAAAGAACAAGGACTAGTGGGTGGAAGTTATAATGCAGATTTCAGTTTAATATGTGGAAGAATTTTCTAACAATTGGAGCTGTCCCAAAATGGAAAAGGACACCCTCAGTAGGTAGTGAATCCCCTATCACCAGAGGTCTTTAAGCAGAGAGCCTGTGGGGGGTAATGTAGAAGACATTTAGCCACTGGCAGGAATTGGACTAAATAACTTCTAAAGAACCTTCCAGCTCTGTGCTGTATTGTCTTTTGTAGGAGATGACACTATTGTCTCAGTAAGAAAGACACACACTTCTTATAGTTGTGCTTACCATAAAGAAACCTGAAATACCAAAATCTATATGTAAGGGGGGGGGGAGTGAGTTTTTCTACAAAAAAAGATTCACTATTAAATTTCTTTAAATACCAAACTCTCTTAGTGCATTTAAAATTATTTAGACATGACAATCCTCACAAAAAGAATGCGTGTTGTATAGTGACAGACATTGTAGGCCTTATTTTTATGTTCCCAAAGGAAAGATGAATGATAGCCTCCATGTGAATGACTGAACTGAAGCCCCAAGAGTGAAACCCCCTCTCTGTGTTCATGAGCTTTCTACCCCTAACCTATCTCTTCATTGTGTTGACTTTTCTCCATAAAACAACTGTTTTCTAGGAAGCTTTTCTTGCTGCCAAATTCACTGAAGTTACTGCTATCAACAGACAAAGACTGCAGAATTTAGAATTTGCTCAGAATCTTCTGAGACAGGTAATAGACATATGGCTTAGTTTAAAACGTAAAAACTAACCTCAAGCAGCTGAAAATTTATATGACATTTTTTTGATCCAAAGCTTCAGTCTGTGATGTTTTGATTGCTTGTTGGTATTTTAGAAAAATAAGCTACTAATAGCCATCCTTAGTAGTGATCTGTCAAAACAGGTAATAGTGCTACACAACAATTTAAACAAATGATAGTTACAATAGAAGTTAACATTTACATTTCATGCTGCAAATCTAAGAAATACTGTATCCGTATATGCCAATATAATCCAAGAGAATCTTATATAGACCACAAGAGAGTGAATTTGACAGATTCCTTAGATGCCTCGAGTCAGCTCTGAGTAGGTAAGGAATTGTAATATCATCAATGAAATTCTGGGGTCTTTTATGATGCATTTTCTTTTTAATAACAGCAGCCAGAGATAGAAGTGACACATGAATCCATTCAAGGCAAAGAACCAGTGACAGAAGAAACCTGGAGAATTAAGAAAGCACTAGATGATGAGACCCAGCGTAGACAGCAGCTGGAGAATGAAGTCAGAAGCACTCAGGATGAAATCGTCATCCTAAAGAATAAGAAGCCACAGGAATCTGTGATAAGAAAAGAAGTAATAAAGAAGGTACCTGATCCTGAATTGGAAGAAAGCCTCCACAGAATGCAGCAAACACTAGGTGAGGAGCAGCGTAAAAACAAAGAGTTACAGGATGAGTTAGAGGATATGAAACTAAAGCTACGCTCACTGGAGCATGAAACAAGGGAAGGTGGTCAAGAGTATGTGGTCAAAGAAGTATTGCGTATCGAGCAAGATAAAGCCCAGGCTGATGAAGTCCTAAAATTAAGAGAGGAGCTAGAAGAACTGAGAAGACAGAAAGGAACCCGAGAAACTGAGGTCATTCTCTTACAGCAGCGAATTGCAGCCCTGTCTGAGGAGAAGAACAAAGAGCAGGAGAAAGTCACAGAGAAGGAAGTAGTGAAACTACAGAATGATCCCCAACTAGAGACAGAATATAGGCTGTTACAAGAGCAACAACAAAAGGAGAGTGCCCAAAGGGAAAAGCAAGAAGAAGAGCTCAGTTTCCTGCAAGATAAGCTCAAGAGACTAGAGAAAGAACGAGCTATGGCCGAAGGAAAAATCACAGTCAAGGAAGTATTAAAAGTGGAAAAAGATGCAGCAATAGAAAGAGAAGTCAATGACCTCAAATGTCAGTATGAAGATGAAGCATCAAAATCTCGCTCCAGTCAGAGAGAAAAGACTGAACTCCTCCGGAAGATCTGGGCTTTAGAAGAGGAAAATTCCAAGGTGGTTGTGCAGGAAAAAGTACGTGAGATTGTCCGTCCAGACCCCAAGGCTGAAAGCGAAGTAGCCAATCTCCGTTTGGAACTTGTGGAACAGGAGAGAAAGTACCGAGGTGCAGAGGAGCAGCTAAAGAGCTACCAAAGTGAACTGCAGGCCCTTCGGAAGCGAGGCCCACAGATAGAGGTGAAAGAAGTAACAAAAGAAGTGATTAAATATAAGACTGACCCTGAGACTGAGAAGGAACTTCAACGACTCAGAGAAGAAATTGTAGACAAAACCAGATTGATTGAAAGATGTGATTTAGAAATCTACCAGCTGAAGCAAGAAATCCAGTCCTTGAAAGATACCAAACCCCAAGTGCAGACCAAAGAGGTAGTTCAAGAGATACTCCAATTCCGTGAAGACCCTAAAACCAAAGAGGAGGTAGAGTCCTTGAGAGTGAAATTATCAGAAGAACAGAAAAAACAGGTAGATTTAGAGAGAGAAAGGTTATCCCAAGAAGACAAAATCAAACAAAAGGAAGAGGAACTGTCACGGGTAAAGGAAAAAGTGGTTGAGCAAGAAGTTGTAAAATATGAACAAGACCCTGCCATGAGAGCTGAGGTGGATTCCTTCACAGAAAGTATTGACATTGAACTGAGGCAGATTGACAATCTTCGAGGAGAACTTCGAAAATTGCAGCGGAGAAGGGCTGAGCTGGAGCATCAGCTAGAAGAGCTGGAGAGAGAACGGCAAGCTCGAAGGGAGGCCGAGCTTGAGGTCCAACGGCTGAAGCTTCGGCTAGCTGATCTGGAGAAAGAAGAGGGGGAGACCAAAGAAAAAGTGACCCTAAAACAGAAAGTGGTTCTCCAGCAGGACCCTCAGCAGGCAAAGGAACACTCTCTTCTCAAACTCCAACTAGAAGAAGAAAAGCACCGTCGGCAAATACTGGAGAGTGAACTTGAAGCCCTGAAAAAGAAACTCCTTACCCTTGAGAAAATGGAGGTGAAAGAAAAAGTGGTCTTCTCAGAAAGCGTTCAAGTAGAAAAAGGTGACACAGAACAAGAAATTCAGAAACTGAAGAACAGTTTGGAGGAAGAGAGTCGTATCAAGAGGGAGCTGGATGCAGAGGTGAGCCGGCTAGAGGCCAAGCTGTCTGAACTGGAATTCCATAATTCCAAGTCATCCAAGGAATTGGACTTTTTAAGGGAAGAAAACCACAAACTTCATCTAGAAAAGCAAAATCTACAAATGGAGACCAGACGGCTGCAATCAGAAATAGAAATGACCACAACAGAAACTCGAGATTTAAGAAACATGACTTCAGTGGACTGTGGGGCAAATTTAGACTCTAGACTCTGGTCCCTGGAAAGAGAGCTGGATAATCTCAAGAGAATCTCCAGAGATAAAGATAATGAGATTGATGAGTTACATAAGCGTCTAGGGTCAGTGGCAGTTAAGAGGGAACAGAGAGAGAACCATTTACGTCGCTCCATTGTGGTTATTGACCCTGATACTGGTAGAGAGCTTTCCCCAGAGGAAGCCCACAGGGCTGGTCTCATTGACTGGAACATGTTTGTGAAGCTTAGAAGCCAGGAGTGTGATTGGGAAGAGATATCAGTCAAAGGACCAAATGGAGAATCTTCTGTGATACATGACAGAAAGTCTGGAAAGAAGTTCTCTATTGAAGATGCCTTAAAGAATGGAAGGCTAACCCCAGCTCAATATGATCGATATGTAAACAAGGACATGTCCATTCAGGAGCTAGCTGTTTTAGTGTCTGGGCAAAAGTAGACATAAAGCTTCAGTCTTTTCAAGCTGATAACCTTCCTTTCGACCCTCAAAAGCAAGTGACTGGTCTTGTCTCACCTAAGATGATACTGTTTCTACCACTCTGCCTCCAACATGCCTTCACACCTAGTGTATATACATGTTGACATTTTACTTACACTCTTGCTGTAGAGTTGCTCAGGACAGAGCTAAGGTGACTACAAGCAGAAAGGGCAAACTGAATGAAACTTGTCCCCAACCATTAAACCTGTTGACTTACCTGGAAATATTCCCAGCAAAATCCTACTTTTTGATGAAATGGTTTAATTAGTGAATATGCACTTCTTTCCCTCTATTGCTAAAGACTCTTCCTTTCAATATATTCTTTTTGGTTTCCCTCTGTGACATTCTCCCTTCTTGGAATAAAAGTATTCCAAAACTATGAAAAGTTGATTTAATCAAGGCTGGCAAAGAGACAGCCTGAGAAGACACCACAATAAGTAGCACAAGGCTTAAAACCAACCAATCTGATGAACTTTTTTTTCAAAGATAAAAAGATGTTCGTTCTATGTACTTTTCCATTCAAACAACTGAACATATCCAAAGTTACTAATATTCACATTCCTCTACTTTTCTGGTCGAAAATCTTCAGTTGTTACTCTGCTGATAAGCAATACTGGATGTTTGCTGGAAAAGGTGAAAAAACAGCAAATATGAGAAACATGTAGAATTTGATTTAATTGGTATTTTTTTCCATCTTATGTCCTTAAAAAATATACTATATAACAGAGTGGTTTGTTATTGTAAAATTAAAATATTTTAATAGTAAAAGATGTTACTATAAACCAGGGCAGCAGTGCCTTATGAATCTTGCTTTACCTCATAGCATTTAGGTAAAAAATATGTTGATTATTTACAAAATGAATATCCAGTTATGTATATCTCATTTATTCTGTATGAAAATGGGAAATGATAGGGAATTTTATTTATAGTATGGAAATAAAAATCTGGTGGCTTGAATTTTGTTTCTCTGATACCCATCTTTTACCTTTTCCTTTTGAGAAAACTTTCCTCCCACTTCTACTTGGGTTTCAGCAAAAATGGTTATTCCTAAAAGAGTAATACCTTGAGAATCACTCATAGGAGGGGAAAAAAAACCACTTATAAATTTGGTAAAATAGAAAAGAATGCAAAACAATGTTTTGGAAACTTTGAAACAATTTATTGAGTTGCTTTATACAAGATTAACAATTTTCCCACCACCCCCAATACCAACAGTCCCTGCACAAAAGCTGCAGCCCCTTTTACACTAAAGAAACTGCCATACCCAGTAAGTGCTCAGAGACTCCCCTCACCAAAGGAAACATCTACAGCTGCTATACCAGGCACATGGCCTGGGATGTTCCAATTTTCATCCTTTTGCTACAGTGTCAGCCTGTAGCTCTGCCTTGCCATGGCTCTGTTTAATTCATTCACTCGTTCATTACCACAAGTAAAGCATAAACAAGAAAAAGAAATCCCACAGAATCCCCATCAAAGAAACATTTCCCTGAGGCAAGAGGCATCACTAGATTCCTAAAATGAGGGTATTCTGCTCCAGCTACAAACTCAATGGTATGTGGTAGAGAGAGAGCACTGGCAGGAAAAGCAAAGAGAGGGAGTGGGACTGGTACCTGGGAGAGCTCATGGGAAGGGAATTCTGGAGAATCCCATCTGCTCAGAGTCCACTGATAACCGCTCTGTTTTGAGCTCAGCAATACAAATCTCATCTTTGGCTCTTTTGCTACTACCTAGGAGTATTCTGTAAACAAACTGGAAATACAAGTTTCACTTTAAAAAAAAATACAATAAAGTGATCTTAAGGAGTCGCTTAGCTTGAATTTGAAAGGTGTCTTGGGTCTGACCAAAGCAAACAAATAAAAAGTATGAGCAGAGGCCTACCAGTGCAGCTGACAGAAGGTCTGTTGTCCCTAGATGCAAATTTGGGAAGGCCTACAAGCCTTTCCTAGAACAAAGATGAGTTATTGATAGTTTGTACACTGTAATTTGGAAACTATAAGAATGAGTCTAAATGAGGGAAACCTGGAAACAACCTAGTGTTTTCAGACAATGTGTACAATCAATTTCAGTGCCACAGATAATGCTGTTCACACTGAACTTATGTGACTTGTAACTCAGTCTGAGCAGCCAGTTCAAACATACCTTGTAGCACAAATTTCACAGGAATAAGAAAGCACTTTTAAAATTCTTGTGAAACAGATAGTAATTAAGTGTGAACAGGTTGGCAATTTGGGAACTGCTCTTCTAGCTATATACCCAGATCTAGCTGGTGCTTAACCATCTGGCCTTTGATTGACTCGCCAAACCTAACTGCATATTACCCTTAAGTTAATGCATAGTCCAATCAATCACCTGGAGAGCCTCCAGGATTTTGAAGTCTGTGTCCATTACATGAACACTAAAGAAGCCTTTTACTGAAGTTCTATGACTGCTGATTTCTAGGAACAAAAGAATGGAATGTGTATCAGTGACTCTGAACTCCTCACGCCCACCCACAGAGATGAACATTCTGACCAAGAATGGCTTCTGGGCTCTGGAACCCATATCCATAAATGGGGAAAGAACTGGTGCTCTTCCTGGGTTTGGAGCCAGGCTCTCAGGACCCAAATCACCTTCAATTTAGGACAGTGCGGTTTTCAGTGTGCAACCATGAAAAGCTCAATTAAATATAAATGGATATGTCTTAGATACAGATTTTAAAAACCTCTTTTCAGGAGCAGACAGAGGGCTACAATGGGTGTGTACTGTCTAATTTTGCTCCACCACAAAGGCACTGGAATTATGTCTTCCTATACAGGTGACACGCGAAGAACAGTCCCATCCTATCCAATGCATTTAATGGTAATAATGAAAACTGGGCCAAAAAAATAACTTTGAAAATCCTATTAAAACTGTTCCAATGCGATCTACAGAGGCCTTTTCCATAAAGAGCTTCACTAGCATGTTCAGGAGGGAGATCGATCCTTCCCCTCCACCTCCCTTCGCACAATGAGCATTTCAGGTCGTCTCCTTTATATAGTCACAAAGGGACAAAGCTAAAGCCCCCGTCATGCTCCAGCACGGGTTTTCTTCTTGTTGAGCACACAGTTTAAAAATGAGGACACCGTAACCGTCCCAATCCAGAGGCGGAGATCCTATGATAGCTGGAACAAACCACCATCTCGTAGACTGTCATGAGGTATGGTTAACTGAATACAGAGGTTCTTGGCAGACTTAACATAGATAAAAAACGATCCGCCGCACTAGTGTAGTCATTACACAAACATACTCTCATACCCCAAGTCCAGCATTTTCTCCTTTTTAGTATCTGCCACTTCAATCACTGTCAAATGACATGGTTATGAAGCACAGAGCACCATAAGCATCTCTAAAAGAGCACGAAGCTCCCACTAACTCTGAGGCATGTTAGAAGTGCCAAGAAACTCAGAGCTCACTCTTTCTCCAGCTGCTAGAAGAAACACAGTTGGCAGAAAGAAAGAATACAGTCTATATCAGTCTTCAAGACCTATTCATTCAAGTTCTGCCTTGTTCTAGATTAGCTTTTCTTCTGCAGATGTCACAATTTCCGCTGCTGCACATTGGTCCCTTTCCCATGAAGCTGAGAAGCATCTAAAAGGAGACAAGCAAAAAAAGGAAAAAAAATTCAGGATATTTGATTTTCAGTATGAGCAAGTGTGTAGTGAATAAATCACATAAAAAAGTGCCTGAATTTTAGCCTCCTAGAATTCAAACAAGCTAAGAAATGAAATTCACTTGATAATGATCTCTATTAGCAGCAGAAGTCATAGTGAATACAGCAGTTCTGAGAACTATCAAAGATATGAAGGCAGGTGTTCTTGAAGTACAAAATTCCTAGGAAATATGACTTTGCTATTCCAATTCTCCAACTTCGACTACACCCACCCCACCCTTAGGATGCTGGGATTCCACAGTGTAGGTATTAAGGCCTAAGGATCATACTAAATACAAGGTATTAAACTGAAATTCTTTTATTTTAAAGTACTCTTAAGCTCCTGTAAGGATAGAATTATAAAAGGCACTACAAATCATAATACATTAAGAAAAGTAAAGCAAATATGCAAAAATCACAAAGCTAAAATGAAAAGATAGTTAAGTTTTTTTAAGTCATTAAAGGCTTATTAGCCTTTTAACCTTGACATCTGTCTGAAGTGCAGAGAAAGAAAAAAGTTTGCTCTTTATAAAATATGCTAAGTGGAATATGTAGTTCAATAATTCTGGTTCCATTTTAATCTTAGCTCTTCATTTTTTGCTAATCCTACTGTCCCAACACAGACAAGAAAAGCTTCCAATAACTCATCCATTATTTGATTCCTCAAATTGAAATAATTACACTATTCCCAAAGTAACAGGGATTCCCATGATCCCCTATGCCTTAAAGCCTTAAGTCAGACAGATACACAATTCTCTAAAACACTCATCTACTGGTAAGACAAATAGCTTGTGCACAAGTCCACTGTTTTTTCATTGTTTCTGATGGAAAAACATGAGGCCAACTGAAAAGCTTCTCATTTTGTCTTCTTGGAAAAACCAATTGCATGGTTTTAAAATCAGTCCTCACTAAATATCTGAATGCTAATAATAAGCTTTTCTTCTTTCTATATTTCTACTATAAGGTATACTAAGGAACCTACACCAAGTGAAGATCAGAATTAAGTAGGAACTAGTGACAAATATGAATATTTACTAATCATCTATCTTTCTGTTTCAGCCCCTTTTTACCTGTTGTTTGAGAAAAGACAAGCAGTGTCAATCAGGCTTCATCCTTCATATGGTCACTGTTCCTACTTCCTTCCCAAATACCCTATGACTGAGTCACTGCGCAGGTCTGAAAATCCTCTTCCCCTACAATCACTTCCTGTCATCCCCACCCACATCAGTCCTACCCTTATATCATCCCTTACCTTTCACTGTGTATTCTGAAAACACTGCTCTATTACTAATATTCTTTTCATCCTATAACTCTTCCTTTCACATTCTTGGTTCTTCTTCCACTTACAGCAATCTGATTCCTTCAGTAAAGCACTTCATCATCCCTACCTACCTATTTCCTCAAGTATCAGGTATGCTTCAAGTACTCTCATGCATTAGTGTGTAACTAGGCCAGGAGGAAGAGGAACTGGCATATACATATACATATACGATTACCACTTTCAGATCATTCCTTTCCAAACATCACTCATCAGCCTCTTCTCCTTTAAGGTTCACTCTATTCATCTTTATCATCCAGTTCAGATCTAGTAATCTACCAGCCTCTAGGCCATTCTCCCTCCTTTTTCAACAATACCTGACTTACTGTCTTTTTCCATCTTGACAACCACACTAATAATCTGGGACTTCAATATAGAGATGTTGATATTCCTTAAAACACACTGGTTTCACCTACATTATCAATGTATTTTCTGAACTCCTGTGACCTATATCTTCACTCTGCCTCAGCCAGACACAGGTCATACCTTCGATCTCACCACCATTCCTAACTGTGCTGCCTTCATGATTTTGAATGCTGAAATTTCTTCTCTCTGATCCAAAATTCCTGTCCTTCTATTTCTGGGCTTCTGCCTTATTCCTAAACCTTCATCTTTACCATGCCTCCTAGCTCCTCTATTTCTTCCTGCTCTCTCAGTTCCTTATCTCTGCTCTAGTCTCACTTCCTCACCTTCAGTCTTGAGTTTGTGCACTTACTTTCTTTTACCCTTGGGTCTCTTGCCCCCTTGGACAACTGCCATTCATGCCCTGTTGATCTTCTACCACTCATATGCTAATCAATGGAGCTAGAGAAGTCACACAACTCTGCTCACTGGGTCTGCAGCAAATTTGTTGATCTAATATTAACTGGGCCCCCACTGCTACAATCCTTTTTCCCCTCACTCTTCAATTGGCTATCCTAAATTTTCTCTTCCCTTCTCAACCTCCCTATACTCTTTCTCTACTTTCAACCACAGCATAAAACCTTATTTCCCACTTTCATGAATAGAGACTACCATGAGCTCCCTCTTCTCCCCTGCTCTGTGCGTCAAAATTCTTCCACATCTACCATTGTCCTCTTCTTTGCTTCAGTCTCTAAAAAAGAAGTGGCTCTTTTCCTTACTGACTGAAACCCAATCAATCTAATCATACACATGATTATGGACTGATTGATCCCATCTTCTCTAGGTTTTTATGGATATCTCCCCTTTAAATATTTAAATACTCTCTCTCATTTTCAATTTTTCCTTTTTTTTCTTCTTCCTTACTCCTACAAACATGTCCAGGTCTCCCACATCCTTAAATTTCACTTGACCCTACTATTCCCCCAAGTTACTATCCTCTGGTCCCTTCTACTTTTGAAAGTCAATCTCCTGTAACACATTGTCTATATTCATTATATCCTTTTCCACATTGATCATTTACTTCTCAAACCCTGGTAATATGGTTTCTGATACCTCTAGGCTTCTAAAATTATTCTTTCCAAGGTTATCCATGTCTCTTAACTAATAAATCTACTGGCCTTTTCTTAAGTCTTTAACCTACCATACCTGTTGCTTTTATAATTGACCACTCATTCCTTCTGGGGTTTCATGAGATAGCTTTCCTGGTTCTCTTACCTGTGTGAGTGCTCCTCAGCCTTCTTTGTTGGATCATCAGCCATCTCTGTCCACTTAACATGTGTGAATGTCTTGGACAGTTCTGTCCTGGGACTTTTTTCTCTTTTTTCATTCTCTTTTGATCTCAACAGCTCCCAAATGGTTTAAGTGCTATCTCTACACAGATGACAAATCTTTATACCTAACCCTAATCTTTCTCCTGAATTCATGAATCACAAACTGACTGCCTGACACTTCCATTTGGATGTCCCATCAGCATCTCCAAATTAATGGAATTATTTACAATGGAAATTAGCTCCCTGTTCCTAAATGAGAATCTCTTCTGAACATCTTATTTGTGTTGCAGATACCACCATGCTCCTGGTAACCCAGATTCACAACCTTGGAGTCATCCTTGATTGTTCTCTCTCCTTCACATCCTATAACCCAATCTGTTGTCAAGCAGGGTCAACTCTGCTATGTGAGAGAGGCCCTCATCACTTCACCTGCACTACTGCAACAGCCTTCTAATTAGTTTTTCTGATTCCATTCTCCTATCTTTACCTGAGTGAGACTCTTATCTTTACCTGCTCCTTCTTTCGACTTGACTATTTCTGTCAGTTTTAACACTGTTTACCTACTTTCCAGTATTCACAACCTTGGTATTATCTTTGACTCTTCCCTCTCACTCCTTTCTCCTATCCATTCATTTACCATGTCGTGTCTGTTCTGTCTCCACTCAGTCTCCACAAAGACTAAACCAACAGGTCTAATAATGATACTTACTCCTGCTCAAAAATCTTGGATTGCTTCCTATTGTCTCTAAGGCCAAGATACAAGTTCCTCAGACTGATATTTAAAATCCTTCAAAATACGACTCTCATCTTTCCAAATGTATTTCATATTACTATCCTTCACCATACTGTCATGTTCTAGTCAAATTGACTGTTCTCCAGAATCAATATTACATCTTCTTTCTTCATGCCTATTCTATATGATGTCACCTATGCTTGAAATGTCCTCACTCTCTGCATCTGCTCAGAACTTCCAAGCTTCTTCCTCTAAGGCTCAACTTTTTCAAGAAGCATCTTTCAATATCTCCAACAGTTTAGGGATTTCCCTTGCCTCAAATTACCTCACATTTACCTCTCTATTTACTTTTCCAATCCCTGCAGGACACAAACTCCCTAAGGGCAGGGGCTGTTTTGTTTTTGTCTTTGTATCCCCAGTGCTTAGAATACTTCATAAATGAATACTGGATTCAAAAGGTAGGGGAGCACACAATTATGGAGGGCTTCAAAAGCCAGGCTAAGTAAGGATTTTGACCTTACTTAGCCTTTACATGGTAGCAACTGTTAATAACCCTGGAGTTATCTGCATCTCTTGATTCTCTATCACTTTCCATATTTAGATTACTGCATCTTATTGATTTTATTTCCATAACACTTCATGTATCCATTCCCTTTTTTCCACCTACATGGCTACCACCCTTCATTACTTATACCTGGACTATTTGCAAAAGCCTCTGAATTGGTCTCTCTGCTTATTATAAAAGCCTTAACAATCTGGTTCCAACCTACCTTTCCAGACTGATTTCCCATTATTCCCTTCTCAATACTCTAAAGTTCAACCAAACTGGCCTGCTTTTGTTTCCCATATACTACTGCCATATTTTAACCTCTGTGCCTTTGCATAAGCTGCACCCTCATGCCTGGAATGCACTCCCTCTTACCTATTAGAATTTCTAGCTTCCTGCAAAAGCTCAAGTACCACCTCCTATATGAGGTTTTCTTGATTCTCTCAATTTATTAAATGTCTTCCCCAACAAAATTACTTTGGGATGACTTATCCATGTGCATATTTTTCCTCCAAAGTGGAATGCAAGCTCCTTACATTCATGAATCACAAACTGCCTGCCTGACACTTCCACCTGGATGTCCCATTGGTATCTTTTGGAAAATGTAAGCACTATTTTGGTCAATGTAAGAAAGAGCCTATTAAGATTCCCATGCAATTGTCCATGAAGATGGTAATGAGGATCTGTATTAGAATGGTGACAGAATAGAGAGGAAGAATCTATGATAACAGAGACAGAACAGATAAGACATGGTAAATGAATGGATAGGAGGAGTGAGAGGGAAGAGTCAAAGGTAATACCAAGGTTGGGAATTCTGGAAATTGGGTAAACAGTGATGAAGCTAACAGAAATAGTCAAGTCAAAAGAAGGAGCAGGTAAAGCATCAGGGTATAGATGATAAGCTCAGTTTTGACCATGGTGATTTGATATGCTGGTAGAGACATTTTGCTAGCCTTAGGAGACTTGGGGTCTATAGCTCAAGAAAGAAGAGAATAATATGTAAGATACATATGTGGGAGTAACTAGTGTAAAGGTGAAAATTGAAGCGGTAGGCATGAATGAGATGATCAAGAAAAAGAGCATAAAGAAAGGAGAAAAGGAGGCTAAATATAGAATTTTGGTCAAACCCACCTTAAGGGATCAGGAAGAGGATAAAGAGTCATTAGGAATGTCACCTCTTATTTAACCTAGGCACAGAAAGCTCTTAACAGATGAAGTATAGATGGTATTTGCAGACAGGCCTTAGGAGATTTGCCATGACCTTACTGGCCCCTATGGGGATAGTGCACTGCCTCCCCTTCTGTTCTACTGAAAAAAGCAAAGGAAAAAGTTGAGATGAGTTCCCAGTGCTCCATGGAGCACCTTTACTTTTCACAAAGGCAGCCTTGCCTTTTACTAAAGCCCAAATTCTAATGACCATTTCATAAGAGAATGTATAAGATTATTAAACATTTAATCCAAAGCATAAGGTTGAAAGAGCATCAAAAACAAGTATAACCTTCATCAAATTATTTCATGGAGCATTTATAAGGAATAATAGGAAAAAATTATAAGACCCTTTAATATTTATATTTATACTTAAACTCTAGTCACTCTCATCCACAAGGCCAGTAAAATACTTTTTAAAAGAGCTTCTGAAACCCTAGTAATCTTTGAATAAAATAGCAGAGACTAAACCAGTGAAGACAAGGTAAAGACAGTGAGTGTTTTGGCATCAGACAAGGTATGTAAAGGGTGAAGGGTAAGAAATGATTCACAGTGCTCATGGTAAACAGACTATCTGACAATTACCTGGCAGACTCTGCGGAATATGGGTAGACAAGGCAGAGTGTGGGAGAGGCGCTGCATGGTGCGGGCTGGAGTGCAAGCCAGCCAGAAGACCTAGAGAGAAAAAACAAAGAAAGGAGGGGGAAGAAAAGAACACACACACACATTGAAGACAGAAAACAGAAAAGTAGCTATAGCTGTCAAGAGATCCCAGAACAAACTAACAGGTCATTTATGAGTGAGACACCCAAAATCAGAATTAGTAAAACTCTCAAAGTAACATCCCCACAATCACACACCAGAGACACATAACATATGAACATAATAGCAAACTCATTTGTTATAGGCATTGATTTGCACCTTTTGGACTTCCAAAGTGGAAAGGAGAAGCACTTACTGTGACTTAGGCCATGGTGGAAAGTTCCAGGGGCAGGGCCTGTAACAATGGCATCCTTGGAGACTCCTGCTTTGGGAGATGAGTCTGCACTAAAGGAGATCACATGGAGAGGGAAAGTGTGGAGAGGAGATAAAATCCCCAGTGGTGTTGAGTTCAGGCCTCCGGACAGTTTAGAACTGCTGGACTTATAGGATGGTGACAGTACACTTAAGGAAGAGGAGCTGGTTAGCAGCACAGCTCCACTTGTTCCTTTCTGGGAAAGGAATACAGAAGGTAGTCAAAGTTCAGGTAGTTAACATCTCTCTCTCTCTCACTCACTCACTCACACACATACGCACACACAGAGTGACATAAAAAACACACATAGACTTCTTATACATGGGAGTAAACCCAAATATAAATGATCCCTTCTGTTCCTCAACCCTAATTCCAAAGCCCAGTCATATAAACCCCAAACAAGATTCAATAGTCTAATTCAGTTCATCGTCCTTCAGCATACCTACAGATTGTTCCAATCTATTCAACAGCATTAACACTATATACCTTAAGTATTTTCTTAGGAAAATAAATGTCACCACCCAACTACTGATTTTACAAACAACTAAATTCTTCTTCCATATGTTTTGGCATAAGAATAACCCACATAAAAAAGAAAAACTTTTGGCTCTTCATATTATGCTTCTCAGAGCCAGAAAACCAAGTTGTTTTTATTAGCAAAGCTAACCTACCCTCAACTCCCCAAAGGACCTCAAATTACTACCTAAAATAATACAAAATTTCAGTTCCTTCTTCACAAAAGGATAGGTTTTAGGCAGTCCTAAGAATTGCCGCGACACACAAAAGCAATCGTTGTAACAATACAGCATTACAATAACACCAAAGCATAAAGTCTTCTTCAGTGGATTTCTGAAGCCAGCTAATTATTACCATGTGACCAACTCAGATACAGATTGACATGACAAGAATTGCTTCTTTAAAAATACACAGAAAAATGCGCTGGACTTTTTGTTCAACTGTAATACTCACTGGCAAGGAGGTAGATGATGTAGCACTACTAACCACAGCTGGCTTAAGGGAAGAGGTCAATAACTTGGCCACTCCCTGTGTCCCACCACTAGAATCTCCATTTGGGCCACCAGGTGGCGCCACTAAAGTCAGCTTCTGGGAAACGGGAGGTTTCTTCAATGTAGAACTTGGAACAGGCCGACTGGAAGGCTGGCTAGAGGAGGAAGCCTGTACACCAGAGAGTGAGCTCCCAGATGCAGAGCTCTGTACTGAAGATACTCCAGATGAAGAGCCACTAGAAGAAACCCCATGTTTAGAGATAGAGCCAGCAACAAAGGGAGACTTGTAAGATTGTCCTGAAGAACTGGATGAGTGCTTCCCTGTATAACTCAAAGAAGCTATGGAGGAGCCAGGGCTCTTATGAGTACTACTGGAGGCTGGGGTGCTACCCAAAGAGGGAGATGCTGAGGAATGGAAGCTTGGACCTTTGGTCGACGTCTTGACCTGTTGGAGGAGGGATCGCTGGGACAGAGGGGAAGCAGCCTTTGGGCTCTGGAGCTTATTGACAAAGGGAACTGGGGGTGTGAAGTTTTTCTGTTGCTGACTACTTGAGTGAAAAACTTTAACTTGGGGGGTGGGCACCAGAGGTGATGTTTGTGGTCCATGAGATGTCCGTGGCAAATTATGGTGCTTAAGTTTAGATTGGTGTGCTTCGGACAAGGTTTTACTGGGGGAAGCCTGGCAAGAGAGCTCTTTGTAACTAGAAGTATCTGGTTTTTTCTCCTGAGAAGACTGCCCCAGTGCCAGTGCCTGTTCAGCCAAGAAATTAAGAGGTGACTGTAGTGAGCTAGCAGGTGATGGAGCAGAAGAATTAGACTTAGGAAAGTTTCTTTTTTCCTCAGAACTTGTATGACCTGTTGTTACTTTATCTGTAGAGGTCTTTGGGGGCACATGAAGAATGAATTCAGGACTCCCACTTGCTCTGCTGTTCAATGCAGCCAATTCCTTGGACACTGCTTCCAATGAAGAGGCTGGATTATGAATTAAGTCCTCATCCAATGAGTCCTCCAGGTTGAAAGAAGCAGGATTAGCAATATTGCCAGATGTTTGTGAAGCACCCAGAGAGGACAACTCCCTGGCTGGAGCACCAATACTCATACCCATTCCCTGATGCTGCTCTGACGGCAAAGCAATGGAGCCACTGGATTGCCCTGATGGAACTGAAACCTTCTTATCAGCTTTGGTGGAGGAATCCTTAAAAAAAAAGACACAAATATTAATAATTAAAAATTATTAAACATCCAATGGAAAAAAGGGGGCAATCAACTGGTTGTGCTTCTCTAAATGATAAAAAATGAAAAAGAATATAGGCCCCACACTTTTCTGACATCTGCCTGGGATTTTGTATATTTGTGCATGTCCCACTACTATATGGTGTGGTGTAACAGACAGAGTGGAATCAAATGGAATTTGTAATCAGGTAGTTGTATGATCTTGGGCAAGTTATTTAACCTCTCTTGACCTGTTTCCACTTGTGTAAAATGGGGATTATAATAGGTCCTACTTCACAGGGCTGTTATAAAGACCAAATGAGAACATAAGGTTTTCCAAAACTTAAAATCATTTATATGACAACTATTATTATACTCTCTGACCCTGAAAAACAATGGAAAAGCCTAACCTACAGATATTTACAACTTTTTCCAAACTTTTCCAAAGTGTGACTCCCCTTAAAATGCCTTGAGAATAAGGACTATTTTTGTTTTTCCTCATATCCCCAGCTTTTCACCACTCTTGGGTATGTCTTAAGTTCTTAATACATTAGTAAATGCTTGTGGACTGACTGAATGGCCCAGGAATTATTCTAAATTAACTTTCTCCTTTAGATCTTATAGAAGCATGACTAAATTTGGACTACTATTATGACAAATTTATACTGTGCCTTAATGTTTGCAAAGCACTGTCTTCACAACCCTATAATACAATTATTATTATTCCTATTATAAACAGAGGAAACTAAGGCTAAATGAAGTGACTTGTGCAGAGTCACACTGCTAATTAATAGGTGTAAGTGCTAGTATTCCAGCTCAGGTCTCTGATTCTGTGTCTAATACTCTTTCTCTACACCTCAGTGACCCTAAAGAGAATCACATATTTTCCTCACAGCCTACTTAGCTGAACACTGCCATGCCTCAGTAAGCTGAGAAGTATGTATTTCAAAATATTTTCGTTTTTATCTTCTTTTCTACCATCTTACTTCTCCATTCTACTACTGTTAACAGGATGAATCAACTTTTTCTTGGCCCATGAAAATCCAAGGTATACAGACACAGAACAAGAATACCAGACTAACAATTATAAACATCTTTTGCCCCTTCAAAGGACTTACAAATCTATTATTTTATTTGAGCTTTGAAAAAGCCCTGTGAGATAAGTAGGGCAGGTATTACTATACATATTTTACAGATGGGGAAACTGAGACCCAGTGAAAACAAGGGAATTCCCTTAAATGTCTTGACTCCTATTTTCAGGCATTTTTCATTGAATTATGCTGCCTTTCAATACAGCATCAAAGCTATATACATAAACGTTCATAACCTTGAAGTACCAACTTTTTTGAGTCACAATATTACTCAACATGTGAGCCTGGTTAGATGGCGTTAAGGACATAAAGAATATCACGTGGTAGGAACTCACCTTCACTTTGACCTTGGCAGCAGTCATGACTTTCTTCTTGGCCCTATTCCAAAACATTAACACAAAAAAGCTTCAAAGAAAAGCTACAGGAAGAAACTAAAAGTAATCCAAGGGATGAAAACATCAAACACTTACAGGATTGATGTCAGATGTCCATGTCCTCTCCTACTCTCCTTAAAAAGAGTCCTGAAACAGAAATGGCAATAAACAATCTGGTCTGGCACAGTTACATCTGCATGAAACTTTAAGAACATAAGTTGATTAAGAGCAGGCACCATATATCTTGTTTCTTTTTTGTTTTCCCACAGTGGTTAGTTAGAATGCTTTTTCACACAGAGTATACGTTCAAAAAATTTTAAATGATCAGTTGGACTGGTCTCAGATAAGAGATACGGGATAACTGCAGTTATGCCAATTAAGTCAGCCCTGTGTGAAGGACAGCTGTTGGGGGACCCCAATTCTTCAATGTTCTTTTTTTGTAGGCAACATTCCTTCTCTGTTAGTCTACCCTTTCCCTTTCAAAGATAAAATCAATAGCTACCTACATTATGCCTTTTCCTGAAAACCTCTACAGACATTAATTCAATAATCTTTCCTGAACTATAAGGAGAGAACACAATTTTCATATTATGGACAAGCTCAATGTTTCTCCAGATTTATATGATGAATCAGGGCCACACAAGGACTATGATCCTGTCACAGAGAATACTATGTATGCTCCCTCTCCCAGTTTGCACATTATACCTTTCCATATCCTATCAGACATACAATACACATAATATTCTACTTTAGAATTAAGACAGTCTCTGAACTGAAGTAAAAAAAACACTTTCTCTAACAGCTATGCCCATGCCTGGTATTTCTACAGATGCCTACATGATGCTAAGAATATTAATCAAGACAAATACCTTTCCCAACTCTGTACTGTAAGACATTGCTCAAAAGAGAAGAGGACAAATCAAGGAGAGAAAGCCAAAATTCACATTCAACCTACCTCAAAATGAAAGAGGATAAAGAATGACAAGCACAAAAGCCCACAATAGATACTTTGCCCTTTCCTAAAGAATAAAAAATGAACACCACAGCTAAAAACTATTCTTCATGGTTCAAGCTCCATTCATGCCACACCTCATCAGAAAATCTTGATATTGCAGGCTGTTTGTTGTCCCTCACCTGGCCTGCATCCAGCCCTTGGGCCAGAGAGGTTTGACTTCAGCATCCAGAAAAGCTTTCACATAATCTTCCCAAGACTGGGCCTTGTTCCTCTCCAACTCATAGCCATCCAGTTTCATCTTCACCACATGGCAGAGCAACTCCCTGAAGAGAGGGCAGAAATCAGACTTCAGATCAGGCTACCAAAAAATGTTTCTTCCATGTTTCAAATACTTGCTCTCAGTAGCACTGATGAGGGGTGAATGATCCTAACCCGTCAGCTGCCATTAGGAACATGGACTTAGATAACTGCTCCACAAACCCTCCAACTGATCCAAAGTCTGGGCACACCTGATTTCATCATTCCACTGGAATTTCTTCCGGGGTCCCATGATGCGTTTACCCCCTTTCTCTTCATCTTCCTCCTCATCAGAACAAATACGTTCTCTGTGGTCCTTGTCTTT
>CM053583.1:291922865-292004922 GCA_028627135.1 Pseudochirops cupreus
AATACGTTTTGCATGACTGAAACTGTCTCAGGGAGAAGTGAGGTGGGAGAGGGAGAGGGAGAGAGAGGGAGGGAGGGAGGGAGGAAGAAAGAGAGAGAGAGAGAGAGAGAGAAAATTTGGAACTCAAAAATTTTTTTAAATGAATAAAAACTGTTTTTACAAGTAACTGGGGGAAAATAAAATACTATTTTTTTAAAAAAAGAAATAAAACTATAAGATTTTATATATAGTAATTAGTCACCAAGAGCTGAGACAATGTCATAGAGAAAAAAATTTCTATTAACAAGGGAATTTATATCAGAGTGAACTGCCATTACCCCATCAGAAAGCATAATAGAGAAAATGATTCTTCTAGAGGAGGAAGTCAGAAACATGGGATCCAGAAGCCAAAGGCAGACAAATGGAATTCCCAAATGCCAGAATTTTTAAGAAGGAATCAGTTACTCGAAGTCAGAAAGACAGGTTCAAAGTCTATCTCCCAGACATTTGCTAGCTACATAATGTCACTCAAATTCAGTTTTTCTATCTTTAAAAAGTGGCTACATTATAGCATCAATGTTAAGGAAAGGAATAGAGACTGAACCTTTAAGGCCTTCTACAAACGCAGGTCAGCACCTACTCTTCAGTTTATGGCCTTGGAAAACTGCCTAGAGAACAGGGATGCTATATGACTTGCCCAAGGTCACACAGACATTAAATATGACTCAGAAGTAGGACGTGAACACTGGTCTTCTTGATTCCAAGGCTAGTTTTCTATACACTGTGCCATGCTGCCACTCATACCAATATTTATTATTATGATTATTATTATTAGCTATCTGACACATTTAATCTATCATCTAAACTTCTGATATTTCCTACTTTCTATTTTGATACTTTTAACCCACAAAAACTACAGCTTTAATTTTTGGGAAAAAATTACTCACTCAATATAGTTTAGGTTTATTTCACTAGTTAATAATCAAAAAGCAGGAGTGAAGTGACCAAAACCAGGAAAACACTGTCCACAGTAACAGCCACATTGTTCAATGACCCTGACTTTGATAGACTTAGCTCTTCTCAGCAATGCAAGGACCTAAAACAACTCCTAAAAACTCATGGAAAATTCCATCCACATCCAGAGAAAGAAATATAGAGTCTGAATGTAGATCGAAGTATACTATTTGCTCTATTTGTTTTGTTTTTTCTTTCTCATGGTTCCTGCCATTAGTTCTAATTCTTCTATACAATATGACTAATGTGAAAATGTTCGATAAGAATATATATGCGGACCCTCTATCAGACTGCACGCCATCTTGGGGGCAGGAGGGAGGAAATGAGGTGGAGAAAATTTAAAACTTATGGAAGTGAATGTTGAAACCTAAAAATAATTAGAAAAAACATCAAAAAGCAGCTTCACCATACCATTTTTATGAATGTCTCTCCAAATCTGATTTAACAGCTATTTTCCAACTTATCAGCTGAACCACTTAGATAGCTTATTATTTCTAATTATACTCATATTTTTCAGTACTGCCCATCTCTTACGAACTTTGAAAGTTGCGTGAAACTTTATAGATTTTGTTTTTACCTTTAGGTTTTAATTTCTATCTGTAGCTGATAATTGGTCATATCTGTATTTGAAAGAGGAATTAATTCATAAAAAGCACCAAAATTAACACAGGTTCATAAGTGTATGAAGAACCATCTTTTCTCCGCAAGTTTGTAAATGGGCAAACCTTCAATAACCTGGAGAAAATAATCAGAATACCCAGACCACGAAAATTTACTCTAACTATACAAACTTTTGTATAGTTTATGTTTTTAACTTTAGGAAATACTAGTTTCAACATGGATAGTCATACTTCTAAGAAATCTGTAAGCTTTTACAATTAACTCCAAACAACTGACTTTTCCTGATGCTTAATTCTGTCAGTGCTTAAAAAAAAAGTTTTAATCACTTTGTTTTGTTCATTCTGTGTCTGGCATTTTTAACATTGATGCTAAACTGAAAAGTCCAATAAGACCCTGGGATCACCTGAAAGTACAACGTAAGAGAACTTCCAACATAATAAAACTTTATCAAGACATTACCTGACAAAACACCCTGAATTACCCCTAAATCATTGTTTTCTCCTTCTCCAAACATTCTAGCAACAATTAAAGGGGCTATGTCAAAGTAAATTGAACTAAAAGACAAGATCATCATCTCAAAACACCTGTACTCACTAGGATCCATGAATTGTACAGAATCAACACTAAGGGTTCCTCTTTAGCTGTACAGAATTAATAGCCAAGTTCATCTAAGAACTTCTACCATCAACCTCAGGTAGAAATTGAAGGTAAGATAAGAAGACTACAATAGAGATTACAAAAATGTGCCATGCCTTTCTTTCAATAGTCTTTGCGCTATCCAATAAACAATGAAAAATAAAATTCTAGGGTGGCTAGATGGTGCAGTGAATAAAACACTGGCCCTGGAGTCAGGCGGACCTGAGTTCAAATTCAGCCTCAGACACTTAACACTAGTCATGTGACCTTGGGCAAGTCACTTAACTCCAATTGCCCTGCACTCCCCCCTCCAAAGAGAAAAATTCTGTACCTTAGCTTGCTCATTAAATTAAAGCAACTTATTTAATTCTTGCCCCATATTAAGAATGAAGTCTATTTCTCATGAACATCAATAACCACTTCACATTAATACAGTACTGGAAAAATAGGCCTGTAAAGTAGGTGGTGCAATTATTATTATCTCAATTTTACAGATAAGGAAAGAGGTTTAATATAAGCTCTTGAGGGCAGAGACAGTTCCACTTTTGTCTTCTCTCAGAAATATAAAGTAAGGGGGAATAAGTTATTCCCCCCTCATTTACTCTGTATTTCAGACAAATGGGCCTACCTGCTGTTTTCCTACAGACATTTCATCTCCATTTCTGTGCTTCTGTTCAGAATATCTCCTATGCCTCCTATCACCTCTACTTTTCAATGCCTACCTAAAATGTCGTCTTTCCTGATTCATGATCTCCCTCTAGCCTACCCTACATGCTACAGGCATTTTTTAAAAGTTTGATCACATAACTGTAAGAACCAAAGCAAGAAGTAAACCTACTACTATCTATGTCTATATGTGTATCTACTTTTAGATAGATAGATGGACAGACAGACAGACAGAGGAGATCAAGTTTCCTTTTTCCTCACACCAATGAAGACCAAAATGCATCAATCTGGTTAGGATGAGTTTACGAATTTTCTTTGGCCAAGTCTAAAAATCAGCCCAAAATACCACTGTAAGAGTAGAAGATGCAAAGGAACTCAGAAAATTGCTAATGTATTTATAGGATTATAAATCATATATAGCAATCTTCATATGATCAGTAGATTAAGATCAATGCAAAAATGGAATGTCCATTTCAAGAGCTGAAATCTTGTATCATATGGGAAAGGTTTATTAGCTGGGAGAGTCACAGAATCATAGGATCACTGGAAGTGGCATTAAGGGTCATCTTAATCCAAACTCTCATTTTACAAATGAGAAGAGTCAGGACCAAATCTGTGGACATCAATTTGCCTCATCAAAATCTAATGTCCCAGTTAAAATAGAGAGGTCTCCAATTTTCTAAAATAAGTTTCTTTTAAAAGAGGTGGAAAAAAGACTCTGCAATTCCAGATATTTTTATTTCAGGTTTGCAAAATTAAATGCCACCACATCAAATATAAGTCTCTCCCTTTCACCTCCTCACCATCAGGACATAAACAAGTGTATTTTAATGTACAAAGAGTGTTTTGTAAACCTTAAAGTACCACATGTAAATGTCTGATTATTTTTTGCATGTTGTCTATCTCCAATACACGTGAACAAGAACCGAAAAGTAACCAACGACAAATTAAAACAACTTCATAAACCATCAGTTTACCCAACAGCCTTCCCCTTAAAAACAACTGTTTTCTGCACCACAACCCAAGAGCACTGACACAGTACATATAAGCAACATGTACTTCATTTTCAGATTAAAACTGCCCAAAAGTGTTTCCCAAGAAATATAAAGTAGTTAAATATCGCTTATCTGATAAGAACATAATTTGCTCACGGAAAAAAAAAAAGCAAAAAAATTAGGAATTCAATTTCACTCCTTCTCTGGAAACCACTAGTTGATGCTTTAGACTCCATTTACTAAGTTAAAAAGCCTCTGTGATAAATACAAAAGAATTCTGTTGCAAAAATCTTAGTACAGTAATTCAATATCATGTGACAACATAGTAATTCATTCAGAGTAATTCCCAAAGGAGGCCATGAAATTCTAACTCCAAGACTTCAGATCCTCAGGACAAGGCTATCCAATGCAAGGATAGAAAAGTATGTTAATTCTCACATGATCTGAATGCAAATGGAGGACACAGAGGCCAAAAGCATCAATTTCAGATCATTTCCTTCCAACTAGATGCCATTAAGATGTGATCTGACTACCCACCCATAATGGCATCATTTATTCCTATCATTAAATGTCAATGAAAGATTCTAGGTTCTACTATACAACACTAATTGAGATAAAATAGGCATTTCTATAAAGGTATGATTTAGTAACTTTATACCTTCTGTTCAATTTTTCTTGAAGACGAAGGAATTTTCTCCAACTCAAACATATAGCCTGGAGTTATGGTGAATATAAACACTGGATATAATACAGGTCAAAATGCCTAATGGCCCATGTGTAATCATAAATTCAGTAATATGTTACTCAACTTACAGAAATTCACTTTATAGAGGACATTCTCCCAGTATCTGGGGGAAAAAACAGTAGAAATCTAATGGATGCTACATTCTTAAAATTGTTTTTATGGTGTACTAATATCGAATAAAGTGAAACCTCTCAGCATTTTGCCATTTCAAGATGCTAAATTCAGGAAGAGGCTGTCTGTAGAAAGGCTATCACAATGTCTATACATGTTCACTTTGCACTTTTATACCAATAGATTGAATACCTATCACTTTCAATAAGCAATTCAAGGTAATAGTGGGATTCAGTGAGAAGCAATAGTACCTATGTATTTTTCCTCCTTAGGTATTTTCAAATGATCTGCAGGATAATACTATAAAATTCAATGTGAAACATTGCAGACTACCTCATGCCAAAAAGAAGGAAGGCCTACTATAGAAGGGAGTGGACACCATGTGGTAAAGGAAGTGACAGAATACACAGATGGAGGGAAAGCAATATAGCAACTCTTCACTGCATATTTACCAATACAAAAGGTTCTAGGAATAATTTAAATTGACATTTAAAAGAATTTTAAGACTGAAAGGTAAAGCCTATACTGTGCCTCAAGTGCCCAAGAAATGAATAAAAATAAATCTAAAAACCAGCTAAAACTGACATCTCACTAAGGTTACTAGAGATACAGTGCTTCCTGTGATGCTGACATGGCCTTAATTATAATTACATCTCGTCACCATACCTGAGCCAGCTCCTTGATACGTTTCTCCAGGGACACTGGCAGGCCTTCTGGCAGGGAAGGGGGTTGTTTGAATTCCTGGTCCAATCCCACCCCAAGAGAATCACTTTCATCATCCACATCATGAAATGGACTTCCCTCTGGAGACTCACTGAGAAGCTGTTCTAAGTCTAGATCAGTCAGCGAGTCCATGGCAGTAGCTGCCTGAAGCAGGTCATTGTCAGAAGCGGTGCCAAAGAATGAGAGCAAGGGATCTGGCATGCTTTCCACCTCCCGTGTACTCTGAATTTCGGCAGGTGATGCTGTTATTGGTTTATGTTCCTCATCCCTCTTCTTTTGGGCTTCTTTCTCCTTCTGAAATTTCTTTAACATTTCCTTAACACTTAGAGCTCCAGAGTATTTCTTTTTCTTCTTCTCCTTACTGGCATTCAGTGCTGTGAAGCTGAAACCAAAGAAGAAATAGGTTACAATGATTGCAAAAAAACCCCCAAAGGGAAACGCACAGAGGCACTTCACACCTGCTCCCAGACTCAATAGTCTCCATGTGGACCTCACAGTCAAAAGTCCACCCTGTTATCCTCCTCCCTCCTCCTGGCAAATGGAGCTCCTTCTTCCTGAGACCAAAGCTTAAAATTTAACACAGGTTAGCAAGACAATGTCATATAATGCTAATATCCGATGGGTTTTTTTTTTTAAATCACTGCCAGGCTGAAATAAAAGGTTGCAAAAGAAATCAAGAGAAAGATTTAAAAGTGGAAAGCTGAAGCAGCAGAGAACAGCAGCAACTTGTGGAGCATCTAGGGGTGAGATTGAGTGAGGAGAAGTAAGCATGACCAGAAAAGAGACAAAGGAAAACAGGAAAGACAGAAACGGAATTGGGCCAAAGACAGAGAAGTGCCCAAAGAGAATAAGAAACATCAGCAATCATCTAGAGACAGAAAAAGATGCTAACACTGACAGTGTAACAAATACAACTTTGGATACCTGACCACACAGAGACAGGAGAGTACTGAATATGCCCAGAAATGACACTGTGGGGAGGGGTGAGAGAGGATGGGAAGGTCAGTCCCTGCTGCTTCTTCTGATACTGTGTAGAAGAGGGGTAAGTCAGCTCCCAGGTGTCTAGCCCTAACATTTCAAATTTTATCCTATCAAACACAAGCTGCTGCCTCTCACCCGGCTTTGGGAAACTTGGACTTTTTCGATTTCTTCTCCTTGTCATAAGAGTCATCTTTTTTCTTCTTCTTTATCTTCTCACCACCTTCTTTCAACTTCCGCTTCTGAGAATTAAAGACAAGGCACAGTTACACAGCTCCCTAACTCAGGGAGCAAGTGCATTACACAGCACTGGCCTTGCTCCTCGCAGAACACACTCTGAAACCAGCCTCATGTCCTTCATCAACAGTGATTTTTCAGATCAGTTCCTGGACAACAAGATTCTATACCACAAACCCGCAGCAAGTCAACAAAATAATCCCGTTGACAATATCTGCTGGAAAAGCCTGGGACTGAGGCAACAGTGGGGTATTTCTTTAGCCCTTCTAGAGGAACCCCCTCAGGTTGAAATGAGCTTCCTAAAAGGACAAAATACAAGAAAAGCCCATATGTATGTATTTACCAAAAGAAATTTAATCTTTTAAAATATACATATTAATGTATGTATGTAAAGATAATTTTTAAAAAATATCTTAGGGCTGGTAAAAAAGAACTGGGTTGACAGCCCTGGGAACTGAAGTCCTCTACATGTCCACAGAACAGATACAGCATGGGTAGTCCAAACTTCCCTAGCTCCACACCTTTGATGAACCTCAGCCCTGTCTCAAAAAAGACTATCCTGAGGGATACATCTTCAAGGTCCAATCACTGGTGACTTTGTTGAAATGTCAGTACCAATTTTGACAGGAAAACTTCAAGATATGGACATTTGACTACCAGGAGCTGACAGCTCCAAAGTCCAACTCAACTCATTTATCACTGAATAGGCATGAGAGGTGGACCGTCAGTCACTGCCAACCAGGCAGGATCTGAACTAACAACTATTTACAACCAATTTCCTGAGCCATTAAGAACTCAAATGGTCTTTCTAGAACTTCACATTTCTTTTTGGCAAAGTCAATTCATTTTCTTAGAATTTTACATAACAAAACATCTCTAAAAGGCAAATTTCTAACCTTAGGAGATTTCTTCTTCTTTTCTTTAATGAAGTCATCCTCGGATTCTGATGCTTGTCTGAATTGCAGTGTTCCCGAGTTAATATAAAATCCTCCATACTTTGTGGTCAGAGAAGCAGGAACAAGCTCATCATACTGGTGAGGGGGAAACCCACAAAATGTTAGCTATAAGTTATTAGTGAATACATTTCAGGGGTGTGAAGATACAAGAAAAATTAATGACAGTCTCTCGTTCTGAGACAGCATGACAAGATATTCCCCTATGTTCCCCCAGAGGCAGTACTGTTCCTCCTTCATGAAATTGCTGTGTTCTTAGCTCAGAATACCCACTCTGTTTTCATAACCCTGAATTTCCTGGTATTTATTATTAGTATCTGGAGGGTTCAAGTTCTGTTATCACTTTCATTGAATACTCACTGCTTCAGAGTTATCGATGAAGGAATCGGATTCATCGTACCCATAACCCATGTCAATTAAATCCTGTATTCTGTCCTTCCTGCGTTTTTTTCCACCCTAAAATAAAAGAAGATCGTTTACATCAACCTTTCTTCTAAACATTCTTGTAACTGACTGGTACCACCTTATATTATGACTAATGAATAAGAATTGCTAAATATTAGTTACCAAAAGTGGTTGCAAAATTCCCTTCCTTGAAGATATTCTAAAGCATGACAGATTTTTTTAAAATCCATAAAGCAGTTTAAGGGAAAGAAATAAATCAAATAATACCTTCTAGTCTTTCCTAGCTTTAAGATTCTAAATGATAAAAAAATGTCCTTCTTCCTCGAGTTTAGCTATAAAGAATATTTCCCACAAGAAATGTGTATTCTACTCATCATGAATGAATAGATTTAATATTTTTATTCTGTCCTATACTTGTTTTTCTATATTCATATATCTTATATTATAAACTCCTAGAGAACCTCTTCTTCTCCTCAAAAAATTAATTTAGTCTAACAGGGGAGACTTACATATTTCTCTTCAAATTTCCGGGCAAGAGCTTCCACCTTATGCCTTTCCTTTTCTTCATCATTGAAAGGATCCAAGACATCTTTCTTCTGTGGAAAAAAGTTGGACAAATACAGTTTGTAGAATCTTCTTTGTAATTTACAGAGTACCGACTAGTCGATTAATTAAGAACTACTTTTCTAAAAAGGAACTATAGATTACATTTTACATTGCTGTTGCCACTCATGTTGGTGATACTGAAAAGAATAATTTCAAGTCAACAAGGACTAAAGGAGTACCCACTTTGTGCATGGCATGTATTGGAAAAGATTAATAGACTTCTAGCCAAGATGGTTGTCTGAATTGAGGCAAAGCACCCAGCTTTCACACATCTACTCCAACAAAAACTCTATATATATAGTATCAGACTGAAAAATGATCGATAAATCTAATAAAGCAACAAATCTACAGTGACTTCAGCCTCTCCAGAACTGCATAAAAAGTCAGCCAGAAGACCACAGCAAAAAAATAAGAAGTCACAACAGACTAGCCAGACAAGGCAAACAAACTAAAAGGTAAGATCAGAGCGAGCAAAGAGCTGCAAATTCACAGCAGGGACCTTGGAAACCACAAGCAGCAGCAATGCCCAGCAGAGTGAAAGCTCCAAGGTCCCTAGCACTCGGTCTTGAGATGCCACTGTGTGCTCTGAAGATCTCTTTCAAGGATCCTAGAGGGCCTAAATTTTGGAGGTACAGGTTGGCTCAGAAAGCTAGGTGATCCTGGTTGAAACCAAGCAAGATGACTACCTTAACCAAGAGCACAGCAGAGAAAGAAGCTTAGCCTTGGCAAAAAGCACTAATGAAGGAACTAAGGCTGAAGCAAAGAGTAAACCAAAGAAGATACTGACCACTATAATTCAACAGACTCAGAGACAGCTAAAAATACAACCGAGAAGGAGAGTAACTCCGTAATACATAGGGGGTAACATGGATTTTCTGGAAGGTCTACATGAAGACCTAGATTAAACAAGAAATAAAAAATGAAATAAAAGCTCTGGAGGAAAGAATTTAAGTAGAAAAACAATGTACCACAGGAGGTCCAAAATCTTACACAAATAATGGACTCCTTGAAAATGAGAATAAGCCAAACAAAAAAAATTAATGACTCCATGAAAAAGCAAGAAATATTTGAACAAAAAATCAAAAGACTAAAGGAGAAAAAAGGAAGAAAATATAAGGCTTCTGGTATCAAAAACAACTCACCTGGAAAACAGAATAAGGAGAAGTAATTTAAGAATCATGAGATTCAAAGGCAGCTAGGTGGCACAGAGCACCAGCCATGGAGTCAGGAAGGCCTAAGTTCAAATCTGGCCTCAGACACTTAACATTTACTAGCTGTGTGACCTTCGGCAAGTCACTTAACTCCAACTGCCCTGCCTTCCCCCCTCCAAAAAGGCAAAAAAAAAAAAAGAATCATGAGATTGCCTGAAAACCACAAAGCCTAAACATTATACTTGAAGAAATCATAAATTAAAACAAGACTAGATGTATTAGAACCAGGGAGAAAAGGGAAAACAAGAAGCATCCACAGATTATCTACTAAAAGAATCTTCAAAAGGAAAGTCCTTGAAATATCATAGTCAAAATCCAGAGTTTCCAGGTCAAAGAAAAAATACTCTAAGCATCCATATAGAAGTTCAACTACCAAGGAACTACATCTTAAAATAAAATTATTCCAAAAGGTAAAATATGAGCTTACAACCAAGAATAATTTGCCAGGAAAGTCAAGTATAATCCTACAGTGAGGAAAATAGACCTTTAATTGTAAACTTTCAAGTATACCTAAATGAAATGAATAGAGCTGAGTAAGAACTTTTCAATACAAACACAAGAGTAAAAAGGAACCTAGAAAAGTAAATTTATTTGAAGATGTGAAAGGAGCAATAGGATGAAATAGTGCTAACCTAATAGAAGGAGAAGAAACAAGTGTCAGTTCAGAACCTTTATGTCTTCAAGGGCATTGGCAGAGCTCATTAAAAAAGAGGGCCTGGGAGTGGATTGGTTCCATTCAAGGGATATTAAGAATGGGAGAAAATAGGAGGGTAAAAGGAATATAATAGGATAGAAAAAAAAGAAGGCAGTAGAACTTGCTTTTCTTATAACTGGAGTGATAAGAAGAAAAGTACACAAACATGACAGAAAGGGTAGAGGGAGAAGGCATCAGATGAATCTCATTCTTATCTGAACCAGACAAAAGAAGGGCTGAATACCTAACCTGTGCACACAAAAGCACATAATGAACTATACCAAACTCAACATGGAAACAGGAAGGGATAGGGAAGAGGGAAGGCTAGGAGAAACAATAATACTGAGTAAGGAATGGTTACAAACACAAAACTTCCTGAAGCAGAAATGATTAAAAGGAAAGGAAAGAAAAGAACTGGAAACTAAAGAAATTCCCATCAACTAGAAATGGCTGAAGAGATTGTACGTATTGGAGATGCCTCATAAGCAATTACAAAGATAATTTCAGATAACCCTGGGAAGAACTGATGCAAAGTGAAGTAAGCAGAGCCAGAACAATTTATATAATGTCAGCGTTATACAGGGGGAAAAAAAAACTTAGAAAAACTTAACTCTAATCAACACAACAACCAACCATCCTCCAGAAGACCTATGATAAAATGTTAGCCACCTCCTGAGATGTGACGGACTCAAGTTGGGGAAGAAGACATACATTTTTGGACATGGCCACTATGTGGATTCATTCTGCTTGACAATGCTTATTTGTTTCAAGGATGCTTTTCCCTACTTTTAATTAGGAGAGGGGTAGTAATGATGATCCACTGCATCCCTCCCCCTACCAGAAGGGAAAAAATTTTTAAAAGAGTCATTGAAACATTTTTTAAAAGTGCATAGAGAAGTAGACAAGAAGGAAGTTTGGAAGGAAAAGGACGTACAGGACAGTTTTGAAAGTAATGAGTTGAATATACATAATGACTACAACAATATAAGTGGAAAAAAGCACCACAAAACCCCCAAAAATTAACATAGTGAAATTATATAAAGAACAAGATTGACCCCAAAGAAAAGGGGAAAAGACACCTCCTCTCATCCCTTTGCAGAAATGGTGCCTCTCTTCCTCACCCCCACCCACATCTGCTCCATACACAGTTATAGAAGCCTGAATATGGTATCAGATTTTTTGATATATTGAACAGTTCTACTAAATTTTCTTCTCTTTGTTATGATGATTTCCCAGGTATGGGGAAGGATAGAGGGAAACCTATAGACTATATTTAAAAAGGTATCAACAAAAATCTATTTTTAAAAAGATAATAATGAATTGAATTTATTATGTTTTTCTTTGAAAAAAACAAGTATTTTAAAAGATTCACATTTGCATATATAATTCTCTTCTTGTGTTTTACTTTGTATATGTCAATGAGTGGTTTTTTGGGCTTTTTTAATCAGAATTTTTAAAAGAAAAAACACCTTCAATCAGATTACAAGAATAATTTTTTAGAGCCACCCAGGAATGTTCTATCACTATTTTTTTTAGGAAAGGCTACATTTGTACATCTGTTCTCAGTGCCATTAAATGTCACATCCATCCTCTGATTCGTGACATTCTCTACTTACTCCTGGAAGCCTATTTACTTCTAAGTAGCAGTTGTCACCTATTGTCCTCTCCTGTCCAATTCCTATTTCCATTCCAAACCTATTTCACAGGCCTATCTGTGACTTTTTTTTTCTTTGTATCAGATATCTCTTATCCAGGATACATATGAACTTAACACAAAATATATAAAGCCAAGAACGATTCACCAATGGATAAGTGGTTAAAGTGGTTAAAAACATTTCTCAAAAGGATTGCAAATTATTAATAACCACATGAAAAATTTGCTCCAAATGACTAATAGAAATCTAAATCAAAACAACTCAGGTTTCGCTTCACACCTAGCAAATTGGCAAAGATGGATATAGTCAACACTGAATAGGCTTTTAAAATACAGGTACATTAATGTACTGTTTCGTGAAATTGTGAACTGGTGCAACCACTCTAGAAAGCAATTTAGATTTTTGGCGGAAAAAATTATAAAAGTATGCATAAAGTTTGACCCAGAGATACCCCTGTTCAGCATATAAACCCCAAGGAAGTCAAAGACAAAATGAAAAGTCTCATACATACCACATTTCTTTTATGGTAGCAATAAATAAAGAAGATTCCATTGATTAGGGAATGGCTGAACAAATTGTGATACATACATGCAATGGAATATTACTGTGCTATAAGAAACAATAAATGTGAAGAATTCTGATAAACATGACAAGATTCACACGAACTGATGCAGAGCAGCAAGCAAAATCAGGGAAACAATCTCTATAGGGACAACAATAGGAGTAAAAAAAAATTTTAACACCATAAAATTATAATGACCAAGCCTGAACTTGGAGAAGGAAGAGAAAACATATTTGCCTTCCTTCCTTGGAGACGGATCATGGGTATGGAACACCGAATATACTGTCAGACTTTGTGTGCTATTTCACTGAACTAATTTTTTTTTAATTAAAAAAATTCTTAGTTACAAGGGATGGTAAAGGAATATATATGGAAATGAAGGTGATATAAAAATAAAATATATCAGTAATTTTTTTCTAAAAAGAAGAAAGAAAACAGCACAAGTAGGAAATACCCAAGATAGAAAATTTTTGCAAGATTTTATATATTTGATAGGTCCCCTTTTGGATTTCCTACCAAAATATTCAATATGTATATAGTTTTAACTTCTGAAGATACTGACATTCGAGAATATTGTACAATAGAAATGAATTCTAATACCTTAATGAAGAAAAAATAGTATTGTGAGTTGAACATGAACTCCAAACCAAGGAGATTCACTAACTGGACTATCAAAAGAACCTCCTCATAAGGATTAATCTACAAGGTAGTCCCATAGCATAGGCCCCAAGGATATTATACCAAAGGGTTTAGGATATTTCAAGTACTATATCAATTTTAACATTTAAGAAATTATTATTGGAACAAAAATTCCTGAAAGCTACAATTCTGGAAACACAGAAGATTTATAATTATCCAAGGAAAGACTTATCCAACATATTTATATGGTTAGAGAAGAGCTAAGATTTTTGCCCTCTCTTTTCTGCTCCCACTCCAGGCAGACACTTTTTCCAAATGGAAGCCAGAACAGGATGGTGTTCTTTAAGATAAAAAGGGAACTTCTAAAAATAGTTAATTGTTAGGATTATTACAGGCAAAACTTTAGATTTACAAAGTATTTTACATGTATTATCTCATTTGATATTCCAGATCACCCTGTGAGATATTTAATAAAGGTCTTATCCCCATTTAACAACCAGTCAATCAACAAGCACTGGGAACATGAAGACAAAAACCAAATTGGTCCTGCACTCAAGGAATTGACATTCTATTGGGGGTACATACGAACACAGAAAAGCAAATATCAAATACATACATGGTAATTTTGGGAGATGGAAGCAAGGAACTAGTAGCAAGAGTGGGAGGAAATCAGAAAGGCCTCATGCAGGAAGTGGTACTAGAGTTAAGCTCTGAAGGGAGGCAAGGATTCTAAGAGGTATCTCTGAGAAGGGAGTGCACTTGTATGCATGGGAGAGGCTGTGCAAAAGCTTCGAGGTAGGAGATGGAATGTTAAGAATGAAGAAAAGCAAGTAGGTCAATTTCAATTTGGCTGGAATGAGTACATGAAGTAAAATAATAAGTAATAAGTGCATAAAGGCAAGCTAGAACCAGGTTGCAAAGTGCTTTAAATGCTAGAGGAGTTTGTACTTTATTGTAGAGACAACTAGGAACCATCTGAACTTCTAAGAAAGAGTGAGACTTGTAAGAGTAGAGACTAAAAACTTGGCTACCAATTAGGAAGCTACTGAAGCTACTCTCCAGGAGAGATATGATGAAAGCCTTAACAAGAATGGTGACTTCTGAGTGGAGAAAGGAAGACAGATATGAAATATGCTGTGGAGGAAAGTCGACAAGTCCCACTACTGGGTGGAGGGGAGGGGCCAGAACAAGTTATAAGAGAATGAAGAAATTATGATGCTTCCAAAGTAGCAAACATAGCTGACTGGGCAGAAAGTGAAACCTTTAAAATATCTAACAGCTAGTGATGTGGGATGAGGAGAAAGATGAGGTAAAATACAGAGTCAACTTCATAGAGAAAATAATGGGTCCTAAGTGAGAGAGCATAGAAAAGAACTCAAGACAGTTAGGAGACAATATATGTATGACAATCCAGACTTTTGCTGAGAAGTGGCCAGACAGGTAGGAGGAGCATCAAGAGAAATCAGTAACATGAAAACACAAATACCAGAGAGAATTTGAAAAGAAGAAAAAGGAGTCAATAGTGTCAAATGCTACACGGCAGTCAAGAAAGAAGGGGCCTGAGAAAAGACCATTAGAATGTGCAACTAATCACAGATATACTGTATGTGTGACGACCAGCTTTGATAAACTGGACTCTTCTCAGCAACACACAATTGTAAGACATCTCTAAAAGCCTTAGGATAGAAGGAGATGCCTACATTCAGAGAAAGATCTAGAAAGAACAGAGTTTAAATGGAGACTGAAGCAAACTACACGCTAGTGTTCTTTTCCATGTTTGGTTTTGTTTCTTCTTTCCCACTGTTCACTCCATTGGTTACAACTCTTCTTTATAACCAGACTAATGTCCAATGTGAAAGTATCTGCAGATGCTATACTTAACTGCATGCTGCCACGGGGGGAGGAGGAGAAGGGGAGAGGGAGGGGAGAAAATTTGAAACTCAAGAGATTGTGGAACTGAATCTTGTAAACTAAAAGTAAATAAACAAATCAATTAATAAAAAAACTGTTAAAAGCATTTATCTAAAAAAAGAAGAATGTGCAACTAAAAGATCAACAGCAACTTTAGAGAAAGCAGTTTCGAATTGCGATTTGAGGTTCGAAACTACAATGCAAGAGTCTGAAAAAGCAAAGGAATGACTGCAAACAGCCTTTTCAAGAAACTAAATTGTAAAAGGGAAAAGAGCTATAAGATGATATTAGAAAACAGATGAAGAAAATGTGCCTTAGGGCAGTCTAAGTAATGTTCACAGTACTATTAACTGTCAGAGATGGGATTTAAACATGGGTCTCTTCTGATTCCAACTACAGAGCTCTTTCCACTATACCATATTGCCTTAATTCTCACAGGCTCAGTATAGAGTTCTTCTGTCCCTAATCTCTTCTTTTCCATTTATCTTTAACTACACGACTTAAGTTAGCCCAAGTCTTCTCTCAAATTTTTCCTAGAACAACTTGGGAGAACAGTATTCTAGCGTCCTTGAGAGCCTAAAGTATATAGCTTTAGTCTTAATTTAACAAACATGGCAACAAGCCTAGGTCTTATTTTTAATTTTATGATATGATTTCATACAAAGCTAGAACCACTTTAATCTTATTTTTTGCCTGGAAGAGTTTTGTAAAAACTATATTTGTATACTTTTGACTCTCTGTACAGTACTGCAGAATGACATGCTGGCAGAAAGTATACCTTGTCTCCAACTTGAAGACTTTTCACTTTTCCCCGAGTATTCTTCACTAGCTCTGGGTAGAAGAACTCCGGACAGCGCTTATGATCTGGTTCAAAGAGGGTAAGAGTGATTCGAACAGCTGCTGCAGTGGGTTCTGAGTCCTGGTGCTGCTCTGCTCCCCCAATCTCTTCTTTTCGGGGTTTCTTCAGAAATGTAGGATTCAGAGGGCCTGGGAGAGAAGTAAACTGGACCCTGTGGGGCTCAGTCATGGCTACACTCAAGTCTTGGCAGTGGCTACTGCAATGGCTTCTGTCAATATAAAAAAGAAAATCAGGTCAAACCTAGATAACAACCTTGAAAACAGCCTACAATCTCAAAAAAAAAGAAAATTAAATCTCAAGGAAATTTCAAATCATTAATTAATTCTTATGAAAAATGAAATTATATTTCTTTGAATTTAATCACTTAAGAGAAACTAATCTCCAAAGATGAGCTAGATTATATACAGATAACATCTCATTACAAAAAATAACATTACAAGAAAACCTGCATAACAAGGTCACTAAATCCCCAAAATATCACCCATTTACTCATTTCCAGGAATAATATAACAAAATTCCAGTACAAAATAGAGTTTGGATAGTGCATAGGAGTTCGTTTCAGTTACAATTTTGAAGTGCATATTTCTTTTTATATTTAACTGCATTTTAACTTCTCCCCGTTATGACAGATTTATTTCTAAAGTCAGTTTGAGGTTACAGAACCTCATTTAGAAAATAATATCAAACAAAAATGAAACACACCTTTGTCACAAGTGCCGTTCTGAGATATAGCACCTTGAAATGGACCTGATCTCCAGCCGGCTTTCCTCATGATGGGGTGAGACCCATATGCCACAACTTTGTCTGTCCGTTGGGTCTTGGAGCATGCCTATAAACGTGCTGCCCATCTAGCCTCAATGCCCATTCCCAGACATGGCGAGTCCTAATGAAAGCCCTTTCAGAAGAAATGCCCTCAAGACACCTGAAACAACTAAAGGGAAAACAGGGAGACTTCCAGTTATCGTAGCGAACTTGCTGCTCTGGACGCAGGCTTTAGCAGCGTGGCTAAGGTGGCTCGAGCGGTACTAATCGCCCCAGGAGGCATGGTGCTCAAAACTAATCGAGGTGCCGAGAGGCGCTCCGTACAGACTGGCACAGCCCACGCCGGCTCCTAGGCCAGAGGGGAGGTAGCATCTCCGAGCGCTAGCTGCAGGAGGGGTCGCCTCACCCCGAGCCCTAGGGGGAGCAGTGACCCCAGCAGCCTCCCCCGCCCCGGGGAACAGGGGCTGCTACATTGACGTAAGGAGCGCAGAAGACCGTTCCCAACCCACCCCAGGCCGGGGACAGCCGAAGGCGCAGGTGCAGACTAAGGACCACACTCCAGGCCGCACGGAGGGCACGAGTCCAAGGCTCCGTCCGGGGACTCCTGGGGCGAAAGCAGCGGACTGGCCCAGTGATGGGCTGGGGAAACAAGAATTCAGGCTCGGACTCGGGCCGGACACTGGAAGCTAGGAGAGTCTGGGGGCGGCCCCAGGACCCGAGGGGGTGGGGGCGGGGGATGGGTCGCTTCGAGACTAACCGCCGAAACGGACGGAAGGGGGAAAACTGCTGTCCCGGGGCCCTGGGCGGGGGAGGGTTACCGGCGCTGCCGGGGGGGCGGGGCAAGGCGCGCGGCCGGATCTGTCAGCTGTTCGGCTCCGTGCGTCCCCACAGTCGTAGCCGCCCCCGTTACGATCCCGTCCTCTCAGCTACAGCCGTCACGGTTCGGGGGGCGCTCGCTTATCACGCGCCGGAGGCGGGGGGGGGGGTGGGGGGCAGTGAAAAAGGGGGGAGGGGTAACGGGAAGTCTAGGGGTTCGGCGCGCGGAGGCCCGGCGTTGAAATCACGTGCCTCCAAACCACCCAATGCCTTTCGGGGGCGCGGTGGCGTCACGGAGCAGCGTGGGAATGACAACCGGCCCCTGTCACGTGGAAAGAGCCACGCCAATGGGCGGCACCGAGGAGCCCTGAAGTCCCGGCAGCCCGTGCGCCGTGGGTGGTTAAGTCGGTAAGATGGCGACTGTGAGTCTGCGGCTCGGAGACTTGGTATGGTGAGTAGCGGCGGGGCCCTTTTGGGAAGACAGGGAAAGCAGGGAACGTTGGGTCTCCGCCTCAAGCTACAGACCCTGAGCCCAGTCCCGGAGACTCTAAGCCTTCTGGCTTGTCTCTAGGTGCTGGCAGCGAGGAAGGGAGCTGAGGGACGGAGGCGGCACCGAGGGAGGGGGCGCTGGGGTGGGGAGAGGCACCGGACGGAAGGGGCAGCCCGGCCTTTGGGGGGAGGGGGTGTTGCCTGAGGTAGAGGGTGGCCTCAATGGGTTGCCTCTTCGTTCCGAGGCCCCGCTGCGAAGACTTTCCCTGGGGCGTCTCCTGGCGCCCGGATTGGAAGGGGGTGAGTGCGGCCGGCGGGGCGCTGCCGGCGCCAGCTGGTGCCATAGGGTGAGCTCAGACCGTCCGCTGTTCGGGTCATCGTGTCCCAGGGGTCGAGTCGGGACTCTCTGGCAGGAAGATCTAGGTGGCCAAGCCCTGTGGCTCGTTTGGTGGGACAGGTCTCTATCTAGCTGCGCAACAAAGTAACAGGACCGAACCGCAGCGGCGGCGACTCCGCGGGGACCAACCAACTGTGGTGTTGAAACCGGACCGTTGGCTCAGTTCTATGAAGAAATAGTGGGGGAAGGGACTTCTCGTGCGCTCTAAGCCTGGCAGGGATCGCAGTATGTTCTTATCCTCCCCTCGTGGCCCCTGGACTGCCAGAGGAAAAAAAGATTTACTGTTACTGGCTAGTATAATTCATTTCTTGATACTAAGAAGGCTTCGTTTGAAACAGTAAAACGGCACTTTGAAAGAGAAGAGGGAAATCTCGTGTAGAAAGGATTGCAAGCTTTGTTCTTGAATTTAGAAGGTGTGAACACGGATTTGGGAGCTAAATTATAGGCAAGGTGGGTTGAAGTGGATGGGCAGGCTTTTCGAGTATAAGTAGCTGACTCTTTGCTTTTTCTTTAGGGGGAAGCTGGGCAGGTATCCTCCTTGGCCAGGAAAGGTAAGTGTCTTTATGGTAGAGGAACATTTCAAAAAGTTTGTTGTAGGAAAACTAAAATTTATTATGAAAAGTTGAAGTAACTAACAGTTCTTTTGACTTTGGTTTGGATGAAGCTGTGCCTGTCAGACTCTCTTCTTGATTCAGAAAATAGGGGAATCTGTAGTAGAAGAAACTTGGAGGGAGAGGTAAAATTACCCAGCAAACACAATTCTAACTTTATTTTAGATCTCTGGATTTTTAAGTGCTTGAAAAGACTTAAATCATGAGTAAAGGAAACTAAGATTTGTTAGGTCAATAGTCAAAATCTTTTCTGTCTAAAAATATTTGTTTCCAGAAAAATGGTAGAGAAGGGCGAGTTTATATAATAGACCAAGTGCTGGATGTGGAATCAAGAGAATCTATTTAAAAGCTGACTTTGCTGCTTCTCTTCACTTCTCTCTGGGCCTCAGTTTCCTTGTCTAAGGAAGTTGGACACTATAATCTGAATCACTTCCAGTTCTGTGATCCTGTTGATTCTAGCAACAATTAACTCCTCAAGATTTGGCATGTTAGGTGCAATGCTGAAGGGGCCATCATAGCTCTCCATATTACTCAGTCTTCTTTTTTATTTTCTTTTGACACAGGTTAATAAAATGTTTCTGTCAGGTTGTTGGGTTTGTTTTTTTTAATCTGGAGTCCTTGAGAATCCACAGCTCTTATTTATTTGTCACTTGTTTGTCCCTCTCTACTTTGATAAACTTTTTGGAGGATTCTGACTTCTTTCCAACAACATGTACATGGCCCTTATTGAAATGCCAGACTGTCAGATACTGGCATTATTCTGATGTGCTGTAATAATCAAGAAATCTTACCAAAGTTGTTGACATCTCTTGTGAAGTAATTGAACATTTCAACTACATGGTAGTTAGATGTCTATAAATTCTTGGATATTTAGAAGTTTTCAGTTGTCACAATAGAAAAATAATATTGCATGTAGAAGGGCATGCCTAGGTTTTTCTTTGGAAAGCTAGAGATACAAGAAAAATTTCTATTGGTGGACTTTGTAAGCTTTTGGGGGGCAGGTATTGCTTTAATTTTCTTTGTTTCTCCAGTTTTTAGCATAGTACCTCACACATTATATGTATAATAAATATTGTTGGAGGATGGCTAGGTGGCGCAGTTAATAGAGCACCGGCCCTGTGTTCAGGAGGACCTGAGTTCAAATTTGGCCTCAGATACTTCACACTTACTAGCCATGTGATCTTGGGCAAGTCACTTAACCCCAATTGCCCCTCCAAAAAGCAAAATATATATATGTATATGTATATATATATATATATATATTATTTGAATTATCATAACTGATAACTTTTTTTCCCCTTTTGTCCTTTAGATTGTAAATCCACCCAAAGACTTGAAGAAACCTCGTGGAAAGAAGTGCTTCTTTGTGAAGTTTTTTGGAACAGAAGATCAGTGAGTAAACCTTAGTTTATTTAATAAATATCTGCCCTGTTATAAGACTGGGAATACAGAGGTAAAGAAAAATACAGTCCTTGGTGCTCAGGAGTTACAGCCTAATATGAGAGATTGTGACAGGGCTATTGTAATTGATACAAGGTAGAATACGATAAAGGCAAGGGGAAAATCACTTTGATCTGAGGGAGTGAGAGAAACTTTGTGGAGGCAGTGACACCTAAGCTGAGCCTTTTTTGAAGGAAGAGATAGATTTTATCCTGTAGGCAATTATAGATCCAGAACTTTTTGAGGAGGCAGTTACACATGACCATCATATCTGTGCATTTGGAAAATTAATTTGGTAGCTATAGGAAGGATTAATTTGAGGTAGAAGAAAATTAAGAAGACTGTCAAGAGAAAATTACAATAGCCAAGGTCCAAGATGATGATGACCTGAACTAGGATGGTAGCAGTTTGATAGGAGAGCTCAAAATACTTGTGAGAGATAGTGTAGAATTAAATTAACAGGACTTGGAAACCAATGAAACATCAGGGATAAGAGGGAGGAAAGAATCAAAGATGACTCTGAGATTTCAAACCTGGGTGACTAGAAGAAAGATGGTACTATTAATAAAAATAGGGAAATTGGAAAGAGGAACAGATTTGGGTGAGGAAGGTTAAATTTCATTTTGGACATGATGAGGTTAGAGTATGTAGCAGCTAATTGGAAATATGAAACTGGAACTCAGGAAAATTTAGGGCTAGATTTATAAAATTAGGGGTTACCTGCATAGACATGATAATTATAGCCATGGAAGTGGGTGAGATCACCAAGGGTGCCCTCACAAGTGAGTTCCACTTTGTGGACTTTGGAAAGTTACTTTTAATCATAGTGTACAACCTGCAACTAAGCAGGCATGCTCTGAAGAAAAGATCTCTGGATGCAATCTGATCAAATAAGAATTGATTTGGCTCTTAATGTCCAGAACATTGTACTTAATGCTAACAAATTTAAAAATGAATAACCCACAGTACCAATTAGAGAATTTATTATCTATCAGTTAGTTCCTAACATCACTTATTTATAGCCCATAAAAATAGTGTGACTTTCTTCTCTAGAAGAAAGACACTGTTCTTGATACTGGTCTGGCACAAATTGTAAATAATACAAGACAGTACGTGGCTGCAGATGTTGATACAGAGAAGGTTGATTATGTTTGAGAAGCTGAGAATGTGAAAACTACCCTGAAGGTAGTTTATTTCTGTAGAAGCTGTATCATGCTCTCCTTTAGTGACTTTTGATAAATTATTGTTAATGCCCTAATGTACATATTGAAGGCATGTTTTCTCTCTAAATAGAGTCATATAAACTTAGATTTTTAAGAGTTCTTAGTGGCCATCTAGATCAACCCTCTCATTTTACAAATGAGAAACAAATCTGTAGAGGTTAAGTGACTTGCCTAAGATCACATAGTAGAACTGGGATTTGAACCCAGGTCCTTTGACTATAAATCCAAAACTGTTTCCACTCTACTAGTTGCCTAGACCTGTTCTTTGTTTTGTGAAAACTTAAACGTTGTAAAATCTTAAATTCTAATCATTACCAAATATTTGGCTAATCTTATTTTAGACAGGCAAAGCCATTAATTTGAAAATCCTTGCCCTGTCCAAGGTCCTACAACAAACCAGATAAAAAAGTAGCGTCCACCACCTGCATTTTCAGTCAGTTATTCAGCTTCCTGAGTAGCTTTATCATAGAGTTGTATTATGTACATCAAACAGATCTTTTGATATCTTTAAAGCAGTTTTATTTTTGTTGTGAGTCTTAAAGGAAATAGAACTTTGTGTTATAAAATTATCAGCAACTATTTTATAAAAGACCTAGCCCTGGGTACATAAGTCTTGGAAAGCTATAAGCAATGTCAAACATAGTTGTTGTATATTATAACACTTAATAAACACTGTTTATTGAGGTACCAGAGATTTAGATATTGTCAGAATAGTTTTTAAAAGATTTACATGTGAATTTTTATAAAATGTATGTACCTTAAAAATACATAAATACATGCTACCCTACTTCCAGGAGTTAGGTATGATTTGTTTATCTTACAGATTGATGTTAAAAAGACTTATGTTGATATTTTAAACGATTAGCAAGATTTCTTTTTCCTTTTAAAAAAATTTTCAGTTCCAAATTTCTCTTCCTCCACCACTCCCCCACCCATTGAGAAGGGAAGGAATACTGTAGCCATTATATATGTGAAGTCAAAGCAAGATTTCTTAATGATATAAGAAAGGCCAAACCACTGCTAAAAAAAGAGAATTCTTTAAATAGATGTTAAATACCTACTATGTGTACACTACAACTGTTAGAGTCAGGAGATGCAGCTTTAAATCTCAGCTTAAAAACTTTCTAGCTATGTGATTATAGACAAGCCACTTAATTAAGTGGGAATAATATTTGAAATACTTAGCATTACTAACATCATAAATATGTTGTAGCCAAAACTTAAAAGTCCTGTATGGGTTTATTATTGTTTAAGTAATTGCTCAAACATGTTTTGATACTTTGATGGATCTGTTTGATGATCTCATTGATGTATATACTCTTCTCCATTAGTGCAAACTGTAGTTCATCCTACGCCTCATCCTGTGTAGTTTTTCCTCTGTGTTCTCCCTTAAATTAAATACAGGAGTGAAGGGACTTCCTTTTTACATTGTGTGGGTACGCAGGACCTACACTGATTATGGCTTTCTTTATACTTTATCCATGACTGGCTCACCACCTTTTTCCACTCATACATTTCTTTGAGAATGACATTGGTGTTTCTTCTGTTCATTTCTTGGTTGTAATATGCTATGTGGCATTTGCATACCTATCATTTTTCTATTTCCCTTTAGATGACCTGCAATGTTAATTTTAAGGAGTCTGGTGTTCCATGTCCCAGATATAGAAGCACATGAAGAATGACAGTGCTAAAAAAGATAGGCCTTTGTTTCAAAAAGAAATTTGGGATCATTGAAAAACATTGTGTATTTTCCCAAATACAACCTAACCCCTTCTAGTCAAATTCTAGGCCCCAGCACTTTGTGCATCTACTGTCAACTTCGTCATCCAAGTACACATCATAAGAGTCTCTGTGATTTTCCATATAATACACTTCGTTTTTTTTCTTTGTAGATAGACTGATTTGTTTTTTCTTTGTAAATAGACTGATTCTTCCAAGTGATTATACATCTATTTATGAAATTTTCCAGTGTTCCAGAGCTTGATGCACATAGCACAGTATCTTCTGAGCAGCACTTTTGAAAGAGCACTGGATTTAGAATCAGGAAGACCAGTATTCAGGCTAGACACCTCACCTTTCTGGGCCTCACTTTCTTCATCTATAAAAGGTGGTTTGGACTAGATGGTCCTTTCTAACTCTATATCTATGATTCTGTGGTCTGCAAACAGGAGCATCTGGAGGACCTCACCAACTATCCTTCCATTTGGATTCTATTGGATATTCTCCATGATGTTGACAAGCACCTTTAGCAGTCATAATCTCCTTGTTTTAAAAAAGCCTTACTGTGGGGCAGCTAGGTGGTGCAGTGAATAGAGCACCGTCCTTGGAGTCAGGAAAACCTGAGTTCAAATTCAGTCTTAGACACTTGACACACTTACTAGCCTGTGTGACCTTGGGCAAGTCACTTGACCCCAATTGCCTTTCGTTCTCCCCTCCACAAAAAAGAAAGTAAATTTACACTCTCAGAATAGGTCTTGAAGAGGACCATGATATTAGGAAGGTGATGCCATGATTTGCAAGTGAATTGGATTTAAGTGAGGGAAGGCAATTCGAAGTCATTTGAAGCCTCATTTTCTTCTCCAGAATCATCTGGGTCCAGTGACAAGATACAGATCAGGATGACTAGAGATCGTTCTCCTCAATGAAATGAACGACAGTTCACATACTGGAACAATCTTCTGTCAGGCTCTTTCTATCTTCAGGTCTTGACAGTATTCTTTTCCCAGACATTGTGGACAGTATCTTGTATAGCCTAAATCACAAGATGTGAGAGGACATCCCCACCCCCAACTCACCCCTTTGTTGAGGTGGGAAGTCCACAGATGTTAGTGATTATGCATGTTTTGCACTTTTCATTGTATTGATCAGCAGTATTGGTTTTTTTTTCCTCTAAAAATACTGTTTGCTATATGAAATGGCTTTCTGAGAGTAGGTATACTTGGGATAACTGTGATACCAGTAAAAACTTATTTTTTATATTTTTGTTTTTTTGAGGGAGGCAATTGGTTAAGTGACTTGCCCAGGGTTACACAGCTAGTAAGTGTCAAGTGTCTGAGGCTAGATTTAAACTCAAGTCTTCCTGACTCCAGGCCAGTGCTCAATCCACTATGCCACCTGACTACCCCCAAAACTTTTTTTTTAATTGTGAATACTATAGCACTTGAGAGGAGAAGACCTTTTAGAGAAAGTGGGATTTGAGTTGATCCCTGAAAGATGGTTACAGTATGTATACACAGAAAAGCAAGGACTTTCTAGTCAGGATGGAACAATGTGATTGACAGCTTGGAGTCAAAGTTAATTTGAGAAAATTGACAGTTTGTAAAGAAAAGCACCATAAAATAACCTAAGAGAAAAGCAACATGGATTTTGCATGCCTTATGAATTCACTAGACTTATTTGAGGGGTGAATAAATATATGGATTAGGGAGGATCTCTAAATACGTAAAATACTTCTGTTTTTAAAAGTCTTCAACAAGGTTCTTTACCAAAAGCTGCCTTAAAATTAAAGTTACTGGAGAATTACATGGAGGAAGAATTGTTTTGTCATAACTAAGAAATTGGCTTAGGGTGTGAAATCTAAGGGTAAGGATGAACGGGCACTCTTGGATGTATTATAAAGAGAAGGATCTTTTTTTATTAGAATTAACATATTTAACATCCTTTTCTGGAGAAAGAAATTTCTCATGATAACTAAATTTTTCTGGAGAATGGAGAAAATTTATAGGAAGATCTTAGACGTCTTTGTGGTGGTCAAAAAAAGTTGCAGATGAATTTTATTGTGGGCAGCTACAAGGTAATGCACTACTGGTGAAGCCGTGTTTTCATTAGTGTGAGTACTCTCTCCTTTGATACAGATCACCACTTTTCCATGCTTCTATGATTCCACAGTTTTTGTCCATGCCTTTCTGTAAATCTTCTGATAGAGGATTTACACCTTATTTTCTGGTCCTTGATAATATCCTTTACTACTTCTCATACACAAGTTATCAGTAATATGCTCCAGCCTACTAACATGTTTATCTTCCAACTTTGTACTATCCTTTGGGTTGTCTTCTTGATTCTTACTACATGTATAAAATAAAAAACTGAGTTATTGGCCATAACTCATGAAGGGAAAGTCATCATAGGGTTATTTCCTGCAAATCTTAGCACAGTGTAATATTTTGGGCCAAAAAAAACCCCAAGAAAATGTTAATATCATGAATAACCCTAAAACATATTCCTACCCTTATGGTATCAGGGTTTTTGAAATTGAAATAGAAATATTGTGTATAGTTCTAGTCACCATACTTCTGCATACTAAAGAAGATTCAGGAAAAAAGCATCTAAAAGGATTGGACATATGGGGACAGACTAAAAAAATTACTATTCTTTAAGTATGAAAATTGAGGAACCTATTAGGCATTCCCTCTGGGTTCATTTGCAGTTTATCTTATATATATTTTGTTTGTACATAGTTTGCATGTTTTCCCACCCTTTAGACTATGAGATAACTTGAGGGTAGGCTCTGTCTTTTGCGTTTCTTTGTATCCTCAGCACTGTCCCTGGCAAATAGTAGGCACTTAATAAATATTTGTCGTTGATTTATTTTATGAAAGCCTTGATTCTCTTTATCCCAGGACCTAATAAATAAATATCCCCATACCATTTCAAATGTAATTCATGTGTTTAAGAACTGAGGCGAGGTACCTGAGGATTTGAAAAGGTCTTTGTACTTTGTCTGTTTGAGAGAGAAAGAGAGAGAGAGAAGAACCCATAAAGATTACAGACCTTCCACTCTTCTTTGACAGAGTTCTAGACTTGGTTGATCAGTGTGATGAAAATCTTGACTTTAATAAGATTTTTGATGATGAGTGCATGATCTAATTAGGAAACCACAGGTGAGAATGCCTTTGGCTGGAGGAGCACGTGTAAGGATTGTTCTCCTGTTGTTCAGGATCAGCTGGGGGTGTAGAGACACAAGGGACAGAGGTTCATCTAGGACGGGTCTTGGGCGTAGAGCTTGAAGTTTTCTTTTTTTTTTAAGAATACTCTTTTTTATTTTTTGCTTTTTTATTTGGAGGGCAAATAAGTGACTTGCCCAAGGTCACATGGCTAGTTGTGTGTGTGTGTGTGTGTTAAGTGTCTGAGGCTGGATTTGAACTCAGGTCCTCCTGACTCCAGGGCCAGTGCTATATCACTGTGCCACCTAGCCGCCCTTTGAAGTTTTCTTACTGAAGTTAGGTGATGGAACTGGAATGTAGTATGTGTCCATTAAGTTTGAAGATGTGATTAAGCTAGACATTGTGAGAGGATGTGGTCAGCACTATCTAGGATAAAAGCAGAATTCAGAGCCTTTTTAGTAAATTGGAAAAGTAGCTAGAAACAAACCAAGTCACAAAGTTCAGATCTCTTCAGGAGCACTTACCCCATTTTCCATTCTCTTCTGCTTTGCTCCCATCATGAAGTGAACCTTGTAAGGTCCACTGGTCTGCCTATATCTTTGATCCCATCTTCTCCTGGAGATCCCCTTCAATCATCCTTTCTCTTTAGTTTTTCAAAAGTGTCCTTCAGAAGTGGTCATTGAGCCTTGATCCAGGACCTTCCAACATGAGGAACCCACTAAATCCGAAGATGCCCCATTTCTCTTATAGACAGCTCTGTTAAGATGGTTTTTTCCTTACATTAAGTTTAAATCTCTGTAATTTACTTACTGCTCCTAGTTCTGCCTTCTATAACAAAACAGAGTAAGTCTGATCTCCTCTATGTGATTTATCTTTAAATATTTGAAGATAGTGATTATGTTCCTCACTGTACCTCATCTTTTCTTCAAACTAAATCAAATCTAGTATGTTTTTTGGTGAAAGAAGAAATTCTCAATGAATTAAGAACCACAATATGGATAGTAATACATTTTTCCTAAGGATCTCTTCTTCAGTGGGTCTATAACACTTAACTACACATACTCACTCTTTCACCAGTAAAAGAATTACCACAGCCTCATGGGTGGTAATTTAAGTACTTCTAAAAAATCTCTTAATTTTTCAAATCGATAACCATTTCATAAAAATTATTCTCAAAAAAGTAATATCTAGAAATAATGTACCAATTTCTCTTTGTTAAAGTTAAGATCATCTCGTAAGATTGTGCTGAAGCCCCAATTGTCTTTCTCTAATCAGAGCTAACCCTAAGATAGGAAAAATTAGAGTGGCCCAGTGCCAAAGCAAGGGACAGCAGATAGTTCATTCAGCTAATACCCAGATTAGGGAAAAAAAAAAAAGCCAACACCTAAGGTTTATTTATGTAGAGTCAGCACCAAGAAGTGGAAGGGATACTGTAGCCTTTGGTTGCATGATGATATCATACCCCACTGCACCAAGTACAGGTTACTTGTTTAAGAGAGATCATGCTCCCTTTTTTTCCTATCTGATCTTCATGTTCATTTTAACCAGATTTTACCTTTATTAAAACATTTTGGGGTTTTTTTTAGGATATTTGATGGAGGGTGAGAAGGGATTGTGGGTGAGGGGCAAGGAAGATTCTGTGATTTGCCCTGAGTCACAGTAACTAGGAAGATCCCTACCTCTGATGTATTCAGCTTTCACAAATTGACTCTTCTCAAGGAACAGTTTTATTTTTTCTGCGTGGTCGGTTATTTCTTCATTTTTTTCCTTTTTGGTTCTTTCCTTCTCATTATGATTGACCTACAATTCCCAGCATTAGTCATGGCAACAGACAGTTGAAGAGGGTGGAATTAAATGATGAAGGCCAGTTTCATAAGATTTTTGGTGGCAGGAGGTATCAGGTTTAATACTAATGGCTCCACAGAGTCTGACAAAATCTATCCTAGAAAAACTTAAAATAATAATTCTCTATCTTAACCAAACCTATTAATACTTTAGTGCTCTGGGAAATAATTCCCCTGATGGATGAGTTAGGTACTGTAGCAGGTGTTGTGTAATGTGTCCAGAAGTGACATGGGGGAAAAAAGGCTCTAGGTCAGTTTGGTGTAGGCAGTACAGTTTGAAAACTTGTTCAAGCATTTGGTAAGTTGTAGCCTTGAAAAATATTTTAGATTAAAGTAAAATTTACCAAACCTGCCCTGTTCGCAAGGTGGTTGGGGTTTTTTTTTAACATGTATAGTAATTCTTGTTTTAAATGGGCTGAAAAAAATCCGATCAGTTTTTTTTTGACGTCTTTATTTCAGTGTAGCCCAGTTTTATAAAACGTGTGTGTGTCTCTACACTATGTTTTATACTTCGAAGATGTGTGATCTCATTGGTCTCAGCACCAACACACATCCCAACCACTTAGTATAATAATCTTCAAGTTTCGAAGAAATGTGTTGCCTTGTTTCCAGCTTAGTGATGAACCTCTCTGAAGCCGTTAGGCTTGTTCTCAGACAATGTACTTGGCAAGTCTTGCATGGGCCTGTATTTAGCATTTTCAGTCTATTTAGGACACAACAGAGCTTGCACTCATCTGGCATAGTCTTCAGAAACCCAGGGTCACTTCCATAGTACAGATGAGAAATAATAAAGTTTTTACTATAAGTTTATTTCTGACAAATTTGTTATTTACTTGACGTGTGTCACTGGTGTCCTTTCAGTTGTAGCACCAGTCTTCCTGGTAAACCCTCACGAGAAGCATTTTAGCTTTTATCCTCCCTCACTTCAGTGTCAGGAAAGAGCAGAGGGGAAGGGAAGTTTTTGCAGTCTTTTCATTGAAGAAATTTGAAAATTCCTGCTGTAATTGTGTTCTGGATTTGGTGTAAAAAGATTCAGGCTAAATATTAGTGGGAGGAGATTATATTCAACTCAGGAAGGGAACATCTGCTAGACTTGAGAACATTATTTACTCATTTTCTGATCAGACGCTTGGAGGGAAAAGGCCTGTTAGGCTGTATGGCACTGCAGGGCTGGTTGTCGTTTGACGCTAGAACTTTCAGCACTGTGTGATCTTTAAACACGATTCAGCTTGCCATTTTTATTTACTCTTTTTTGAGGGCAGAAGGCAGGGCAGTTGGGGTTAAGTGATTTGCCCAGGGTCACGTAGCGAGGAAGTGTCACGTGTCTAAAGCCGAATTTGCACCCAGGTACTCCTGACTCCAGGACCGGGTGCTCCATTCACTGCACTGCCTAGCTGCTCCGTTTTAATTTCCTTTTGGGAGCACATCTTTTTCTGCATTTAATTTACAATAGTCTTGCCCTCAAAGTAAGTTATAGAGAGAAAGAGAGTCTGAATATCTGTATAGTGTTTTACTTGCCAGAAAATATGGATAAAAAATTTGATTCGCTTTTTCCTAGTAGTAACATATTTCATCATTTTGTCCTACCAAATAGAGAAAATTATTTTTTTCTTTTGAACTAAGAGAAGATCAGCATTTCCATATACAAAACAGAAAAAGAGGATTGTACATGCAGTAGCAAATCTGTGCCATACACAGTTTCCTTCTATCTCCAAATATATAGCAAATTCAGACACTATCAAAGCTATCCTGTGTTTTGTTTCCTACTGACCTTCATTCTGTTCTTTTCTGTGCATTTTTAATTGCTTTAATGATTCTCTTTTTCCTTTTCTTTTTAAAAATAAATTTTGGCAACTGTGTCATCATTACCCTTATCCCTCCCTCCAGCTGAAAGATTTAAAAAAAAAAAACCTTTGTATAAAATATGCAGAAAAAAGTAAAACAAAGCCCTAAATTGCCCATGTTTGAAAATATACAGGGGCAGCTAGGTGGTGCAGTGAATAGAGCATCGGCCCTGGAGTCAGGATGAACTGAATTCAAATGTGGCCTCAGACACTTAACACTTATTAGCCATGTGACCTTGGGCAAGTTACTTAACCCTAACTGCCCTGCCTTACCTCCTCCAAAAAAAAAAAAAAAGAAAATCTATGTCTTGTTCATGACCTCCCAGGGAACAAGTACCATATTTCATTTCAATGGTCATTGCATTGATCAGTATTCTTAAGTCTTTTTATTGTGGTTTGTTTGTTTTTTTAATAATGTTCTTTATAGTAAGTTGTTTTGTATCAGTTCACACAAGTCTTACCATGTTTGGCAGAAACCATCCCTTTTATTCTTTTTTATGGAATATATTCCATTACATTCATATGCCATAATTTGTTCAGTCATTCCCTAAGAATCTTCAAACTACTTAGTGTTATGATCTACAGTAGGTGGTATCCACTAGTGGCTGTTTAATTCATTTGACTCACTTAGCATTCATTAAACATTTATTAAGTATCTACTCTATGTAGAGTACTATTAAAAGCATGGGGGAAGAGGCAAAAATGGAAAAAAGAACCATACCTGCTCTTAAGGAGTTTACAGTCTAATAAGGAAGTGTTAGAATCTCCCAAATGATATACCTTCTTGCTAATTTCCCCATTTCATCCTTCCATTTACTCTTCTTCACAACCTCAGAGTAATTCTCATTCTTTCTCTCTCTCTGTCTCTCCCCCCTCTCCTCTCTCCCCCCTCCCTTTCTCTACCCCTCTTTCCCTCTCTCCCGTTCTCTCCCCCTCTCCCCCTCCATGTCCAATCACTTTTCAAGTCTTATCCCCACAACACTTCCCACAATCTTCCATTTCTCTTCACTCACATAACCACCACCCTAGTTCAGGCCTTCATCACCTCTCACCTATACCATCATAGTATCATCCCAGTTGATATTCTTGCCTCCAGGACTCCCATATCCAATCCACCCTACACAGCAGCCAAAGCTACATTCAAAAAGCATGTTCTGCTGAAGAAGCTTCAGTGGCTCCCTATTGCCTATAAAATAAAATACAGACTCCTATTGCCTTTCAATGCCTTTCACAATCTGGTTGTACCCTGTCTTTCCAAACTGTTTTCACATTACTCCTCCTTGTACACTCTGCCTCCTAGCTAAACTGTCTTACTTTCTGTTCTCCTGAACACAGTATTCTTTGTTCCGCATGCATAGCATACTCTTCCAAACTCCCTTAGAATTCTTAGCATCTTTAGCTCCCTTCAATTCTCTACATCGATGCCATGTCCTTCAGGTGACTTTTCCTGATCCCCTGAGTGATTAGTGCTCCCATCCCCAAATTATTTTGTATTTACCTTGTCTATATTTTATATTTACTTAGTTCTTTCCATATCTCACTCTTCCCTACCCCAACCCCCCACTGGAATTTAAGTTCTTCAAGAGCAAGGACTGTTTTATTTTTGGCTTAATGAACACCTAAGGCCTTCTATGGCATGGCATAAAGTAGATGCTTAAATACTTAGGAGTTGAATTAAGGCATTATGATCCATACATGATCACTGGAGTACTAACCCATTTGTGTCATTTAGATTTTCTGTTTCTTTCCATAGATTATCCTACTAACCTTACCCAGCTCTTAGTCCTAAAAAGGATCAGGACAGGGGTATATGAGTAGATCATTGAAAATGTACCAGCATTACCAAATTACCAGTATCAAAAATGAAAAGGGTAAATTCACCTCCAATGAAGAGGAAATTAAAACAATAATTAGGAATTGTTTTGCCCAACTCTATGCCCATAATTTGACAATCTTAGAGAAATCTATGAATATCTACAAAAATATAAACTGCCCAGATTAACAGAAAAAATAACCCCATCTCAGAAAAAAAAATTGAACAAGCCATCAATGAACTCCCTAGGAAAAAATCTCCAGGGCCAAATGGATTTACAAGCAAGTTCTATCAAACATTTAAAGAACAATTAATTCTAATACTATATAGACTATTTGGGAGAATCAAGTCAAAAAACTACTTGAAATAATAAAACAGCTTTAGCAAAGTTGCAGAATATAAAATAAACCCACATAAATCATCTGCATTTTTATACATTACTAAAGCCCAACAGCAAGAGATACCAAAAAAAATATTTTTATAACTAAAATATCAAAATTCATCTGTTAGAACAAAAGGTTCAGATCAAGGGAATTAATGAAAAGAAGTGCTAGGGAAGGTGGCCTAGCCTTACCAGATCTTAAATTGTATTATAAAGCAGCAATCAAAACCACTTGGTATTGGCTTAGAAATAGAGGATCAGTGGAATAGGTTAGGTACACAAGACACAGTAGTCATTGATTATAGCAATCTACTATTTGATAAACCCAAAGACCCCAGCTTCTGGGATAAGAACTCACTGTTTAACAAAAACTGCTGGGAAAACTGGAAAATAGTATGGCAGAAATTGGGCATAGACCAACATTTGACACTGTATACCAGAATAAAGTCCAAATGGGTACATGATCTAGGTGTAAAGGCTGGTACCATAAACAAATTAGGGGAGCAAGGAATAGTTTACCTATCAGATTTATGGAGAATGGAGGAATTCATGACCAAACGAGATAGACAACATTATGAAATGCAAAATGGATAATTTTGATTACATTAAATTGAAAAGTTTTTGCACAAAGGCAATGCAACCAGGATTAGGAGAGAAGCAGAAAACTGGGAAAGAATTTTTACAACTAGTGTCTCTGATAAAGGCCTCATTTCTAAAATATATAGAAAACTGAGTCAAATTTACAATGATACAAATTATTCCCCAATTGATAAATAGTCCGAGGATATGAATAAGCAGTTTTCAGAGGACGAAATTGAAGCTATCTGTAGTCATATGAGAAAATGCTCCAAATAACTATTGAATAGAGAAATGCAAATAAAAACACCTCTGAAGTACCACATCACACTTCTCAAATTGGCTAACATGGGCAAACAAGAAAATGATCAATGTTGGAGAAGATATGGCAAGGTTGGAACACTAATTCATTGTTGGTGGAGCTGTGAGCTGATCCAACCATTCTGGAGAGCAATTTGGAACTATGACCAAAGGGCTATAAAAACATGCATATTCTTTGACCCAGCAAATACCACTTCTAGGGCTGTATCCCAAAGAGATCATAAAAATGGGAAAAGGATTCACATGTACAAAAAATATTTATAGCAGCTCTTTTTGTGGTGGCCAAGAACTGGAAATCAAGGAGATGCCCATCAATTAGGGAATGGCTAAACAAGTTGTGGTATATGAATATAATGGAATACTATCGTACTATAAAAAATGATGAACAGTTGGACTTCAGAGAAACTTGGAAAGACTTACATGAATCGATGGTGAGTGAGGGGGGCAGAACCAAGGAGAACATTGCACACAATAACAGCCACAGTGTTTGAGGACTGATTTTGACAGACTTTAGCCCCTCTGAGCAATGCAGAGACCTAACACAATTCCAAAGATCACATGATGAAAAATGCCAGTCACATCCAAGAAGGAACTATGGAGTCAGAATGCAAAACAATGCAGACTATTTTCTTTTTTGTTTTGTTTTATTTTGTTTATTTTTCTTTCTCATGTTTTTTTTCCATTTATTATAATTTTTCTATGCAACATGACTAATATGAAAATATGTTTAATAGGAATGTATATGTAGAGCCCATATCAGATTGCAAGCCATCTTGGGGAGGGAAGGGGAGAAAATTTAAAACTTATGAAAGTGAATGTTGGAAACTAAAAATAAATAATTTAATTTAAAAATATATACTAACATTAATGGAAAAGCAGCTCAGAACTGTAAGTCATTATTGCTAGAACATTGGTATCTTTATATATAAATGGGCATCATTTTTACTACTATTGTTTATTATCAACTAGTATTTCTGTAAAAAGAAAATCTTGATGTGGTTTAGTAACCCGGTTTCTTTATCCTTAACTCATTGTAATTACTTTGAAGGCTGTACTATGAAACTTTTAGAATTGATATTGAAAAAGGGTATAGGATCTGGAATTTTAAAAAGAAGTACAAGTGGCTAGTCAAAAGAGATTTCACTGTACTATATAGTGGTTTAGGCCAAAGGTCTGAATACTGATTGGAAATATTCCAGAATCAACCACTAGTTGTTTTTCAAAGTAGAGGTTAAATTTTACCATCTGTCCCCCTACCCTAAAATTGTAAGAATTTTCCTTTTTGAAACCCTCATTTTGTTACTGTCATATTGTTATGCAATCCAAACTTTATATCAAATGTTCTAAATGCCTTAGAATTACTTTATCTACTAAATGCCTTACATCATTTTCAAACATAGAATCAGTGGTTTGTGCGTATGTTTTTGTATAATTATAGAAGATACTGCTTTTCTTTAGCTTTATGAGCTTTCCTGAATGCAGTTCAGTTGTAGAATTCTTAAATGACTACTGAAAGACACCTGTCCCCAGGAGCAAGAGATATGTTAAAGGCTCTAGATTCCCAAATTTTAGAATATTATATGGCCATATTAGTACTTGATAGTCAGAATGTAAGAACATCTGTGATTATGCATTGGTTTATTACTGGGTGGGCTTGGATAAACTTGAAAAATAAAACCTTTAATGCCAACGTTTCCAACAAAAAAGAAATTTGTAGCATGTTTTCAGTTTTGTCTTGTTTCTTGTTGGTAGGGTTGTAAGGGGTTGTTGTTTTATTGATCTTTTGGGGGGTTTTGAAAAATGTTATTTCCCAGTTTATTTCACCGTTCTTTCCACTATTGAACTTTTCCTGTACCATAGCAAGACAGACAGACAAAACTGTCTCCTTCAAATAGCATATGCGACATTCTGTTTCAGTCATGTGTTTTAGCATCTATTTTCTTTCATCAAGATTGGTCGTCAGGGTCAACTAGGTGATTCAATAAATAGAGCACTGACCCTGGAGTCAGCAGGAACCTGAGTTCAAATCTGGCCTCACACACTTGACACACTTACTAGCTGTGTGACCTTCGGCAAGTCACTTAATCCCAATTGCCTTGCCTTCCCCTCAAAAAAAAAGATTGGTCATCAGCTAATCTGAATTCATCTCCCTTTTAGTGTTATTTTCATTTACATTATTGTGGCTATGTATTCTTTTCTCCTGTTCCTGTTTACTTCATCTGTATCAATTCATGTATGTCTTCCCTGTTTGTCTGATTTCCTTATTAAATATGATTTTATAAAATGTGATAGTCTTCCATTAAATTCTTATACAGTTCAGTCACTAATTTAGTGGGGATACATTTTGTTTCTAGTTTTTTATCACCACAGAAAAATGCTGCTATAAATATTTTTGTATATGTGGGATCTTTCTTGCTGTCTGACCTACTTGAGGTACATACCTCTGACTCCAGTGGCTACATCAGTAAAATGTTTAGTAACTTTTTAAATATAATTCCAAATTTGTTTTCAAATTAGTTGGATCATTTCATAACTCAACCAACAGTGTCATTAGTGTATCTATTTTCCCACAACCATCTAACACATTTCAATAATGATTAGGTTTATATTTATATATGTATTATCATATATCATATTACTCTCCATTTCTGTTCAATAATATTAATTGCTGGGAACTATACCTAAGGGCTATAAAAATGGTACATACCCTTTGACCCAGCAATAACAGTACTACTAAGTCTGTATACCAAAGAGATTAAAGAAAAAAGGAAATTTTTATATTTTTATTTATACACACAAACACACACACACAAATATTTATAGCAGCTTTTTTTGTGGTGACAAAGAATTGGAAGTTGAAGGAGATACCCATCAATTGGGGAATGGCTGAACACATTGTAGTATATGATTGTGATGGAATACTGTTGTGCTATAAGAAATGATGAGCAGAATGATGTCAGAAAAAACTGGTAAGACTTAGAGGAACTGATGCAAAGTGAAGTGAGCAGAACCAAGAGAGCATCATACATAGTAATGGCAGCATTGTACAGTGATCAACTGTGAATGACTTAGCTGTTCCCAGCAATACCATGGTCCAAGACAGTTCTTCAAGGACTTATAATGAAAAATGTTATCCACTTCCAGAGGAGGAACTTGAGGAATACACATCAAAGCATGCTTTTTAACTTTCTTTTTCCTTATTGGGAGGTTGGGGGTGATCTTTGTTTTCTTTTGCAACATGGCCAGTATGAAAATATGTTTTGCATGACTTCATATGTATGTCTATTTCAAATTGTCTGCTTTCTCTAGGGAGAGAGAGAATTGAAACTCAAAAAAAATTTTAATTAATGTTAAAAAAAAATTTTTTTTGCTTGTAGTTGAGAAAATTGCCTGCCATGTTTCTGAATTGATTTCATTAGATATTTATTTTGTGGTGGGTTTTTTGAATGGCTTTCTTCAGAGTTCAGCAAAACAGTTGATATTTGGGTTCAGTTTAGGGTTTGGAAATTGTTATGATGTTAAAAGTCACGTTTCCATTCAAGTCCTTTCTTTAATCATACTGTAGATTATAGTTTTTCAATATTTCTCTGCTAGTGCTTGGATCAAGGTTGAACAGCTAAAGCCATATCATCCCCATAAAGAGGAAATGATCAAGATTAATAAGGGTAAAAGATTTCAGCAGGCTGTGGATGCTGTGGAGGAGTTTCTCAAAAAAGCCAAAAGCAAAGACCAGGTAAGATGCTTTTGATTTACTCTTAACATAGAATTGGCTATTATTTATGCGATAGTGTTACTGAATTTTAAATGTTATCAACTTGTAGAATCCTGATGTAAATCCATCCCTTCTGGACTATCTCTCTCTTGTATGTGAAATCCATTTTGCCACATAATCCAAAAAATCGGTGACCTTTCTTAACTATTTTGTGGCTTTTTTGCAAAGTTCCTTCAGTGAATCAGTAGTCTCTCGGCCTCTTTGAAAATAATACAAATCTATCCTCCATTTTTACTCTGTAATCCTTCAGTCATCCCATAATTCTGCTGAAGAGAAGAATCGGCGTAATTCCAGTGAAGAAAGAAGTAAACAGAATTCAGGAGATGAGAAACGCAAAGCTGGCCTATCTGACGGGAAAGTAAGAAAGAATATGGGAGAAGGGAAGAAGAGAGTATCTTCAGCCTCTGCGGAAAGAGGCTCCAAATCACCTCTAAAAAGGGCCCAGGAGCAGAGTCCCAGAAAGCGAGGTCGCCCCCCAAAGGATGAGAAGGTTTGTATATATTTGAGTTCTCTGAAACTAGTCATACTGTTTTGTGAAAAAGTAGAGTAGAGAAAGGCAATGACTAACTCAAAAATTAGCAAGGTAGTATGTATTTATGTAATAGACTTACTGAGTTTTTACTAAGTATTTTCCCATCCTTCCAGCATGCCACTCCAATCAGCCTTCCAGTGTATGGATCCCTTAAGCATAGTCATCCACATTAGTTGTATACTGCATACCTTTATTCACTCATTAAGCATTTATTAAGTGCTAAGTTCTGGAAATACAGCAATAAAAACCAAGTCCTTCTGAAGTTTACCTTATGTTGTCATAAAATAACATGTAAACAGGTAAGTAAAAAAGTACAGTATTGTTTCTAGGTAGGAGGGCCAGAACTAGCAATTTGGAAGTCAGGAAAGGCACTTGAACTGACTCTTGAAAGCTAGGGATTCTGAAAGGCAGAGGAAATGTGTTCCAGACATGGGGACAAATTTATGCAAAGGCAAGGAGGTAGTAGATACAGAATGTTTTGTAAGCCAGTTTGTCTAGAATAGAGAGTGCATGAAGGGGAGAAATGTTTGATACATTTGGAAGTATAGGCTGAAACCAGATGGTGAAGAGTTCTAAATGACCAATAGTGGAGTTTGTATTTTTTCCTAAAAACATTGGGGACTATTAGAGTTTCTTTAGCAGAGAAGTGACGTGTGCTTTAGGAATATCAGTTTTGTAGCTGTTCGTGTAGCTTAGAGTGGAGGGAAGGACTAAAAGGCAAGAAAACCAATTAGGGGATTATTGTAGTATCCCGGATGAGAAGTGCTGAGAACCTGAACCAAGAGTTTATGACTCAGAACAAATGGAAGCAATGTAGTGGTAGAATCAACAAAATTTGGCAATTGATTGGCTATGAAAGGTGAGGAAGAGTGAAGATTTGAGGATAATGCTGATGCTTCAAACCTAGATGGCTAGTTTGATCCTTCTAGGCGTACTCCAGCCTGGTTTTGCTCATCTCCTAGCCCTTTCCAATTTGCTTTTGTGGATCCTACATTATTAAACTGGGAGTTTACATGATTAAACTTATATCTAAAACACTCTTTCTACTTCCTTATGTTAGCTGAAACCTGTCTTTCCCCCTAAAAATAATATATCCTTTTAAAATTCTCATCATTAAAGGCCTCTACTTCTTCTTAGCTGTTCAGTTGTTTTAAGTTTTGTCCAACTCTTTGTGAGCCCTTTTGGGATTTTCTTGGCAAAGATACTAGAGTGGTTTGCCATTTCCTTCTCCAGCTCATTTTACAGATGAGGAAACTGAGGCAAACAGGATTATATTAATTGCCCAGGATCACAGAGCTAGTCAGCGTCCAGGCCTGGTGCTCTATCCACTGAGCCATCTAGCTCTACTGCCTTTGATGTCAGGGCCAGAAGAAGTTTTAGCCACATAATTCCTCAAATCTAGTGACTGCTATCTTATTTCAGCCATGTAATACCATTATTATTTGGTATTACCACCTCATGAAACTACAAAACCCCTGAGATCTTGAATTCTGACCACAGCCTCCTATCCTTTCTCACTTAGTCTGAACATGCCCTCTACCCTCACTGTATATAGTCTGTCATCCCTTAACCCCTCCTAATTCATTCTCTATGCATTTAGTCAGAACCCAGCTTTAACCAGGTGATTTTCTGTCTTAATGTTTGAATACTTATAAACCTATGTTCTTTTTTTCCTCACAAGCACACACCCAGCCTTCTACCATTTCTAAGCTTGTTAATTTTCCTTCATGGCATAGTCCTACCACTGTCATAAGAGCTAACTGGTTTCACCTGTTACAGATTTTTGGTACTTAACCTCAGCTAGACCCTCATTGTGCCCCATATTCCTTCAACTGATTATTAACTCACTATTTCATTCCCCTCTCATCAAGCCAGTTTGTGGAAGGCTTTGTGAAACAATTCTGAACTTTACTTGGTAGACAGTGGGGTACCACTGATTTTTTTTTATCAGCGACATTACCAGATTGGTTTTAGAGAATATATAGTTTTGTCTGAGTGTTCCACTGGTAAGGCAAACTCAGTATATCCAAAATTAAGCTTTTTTATCTTTTCTCTTAAAGATGTACTGAAAAGGGGCAGCTTGGTGGCACAGTGAATAGAGCACCAGCCTTGCAATCAGGAGGACCTGAGTTCAAATACGGCTTCAGACACTTAACAGAAAAACTAGCCATGTGACCTTGGGCAAGTCACTTAACCCCAATTGCCCTGCATTCCCCCCTCCAAAAAGAAAAAAAAAGATGTACTGAAACAATTAAGCCCATCCAAAGCAAGCTCTACAAAAATCCTTTTAATTTTGAGACTGTCTTAGCATCATCAGCAACTCTTCTTCTGTTTCTCCCGTCACAAAGAGGTGTCTCTCTTCCTTAGTAAAGTTAATCCCACTTGCTACCTTTGACCTTGATTTCATACTTGCAAGAAACTTTCAGGATCTTGTTTGAATAATAATCCTTACTCTCATATATCTTCCATTTTTTCCTCTCTACTGGTTCCTTTCCATCTGCCTACAACTATGCTCAGGTCTCTCCAAACCCCCCCAGAAATTTTATTCTTCTATCCTATCCTCTTTTTCCTTCTTTTTTCTGCCAAAATTTGAAAAATTGCTATGTCAGATACCTTCCCTGTCTCACTGTTCATTCTTTCCTCATTTGTAATTTCACTTTTGCCTCTACCACTCTGCTGAAAAAACTCTCAGAGATTACCCCAGGACTTCTGAAATGCCAAATTCACTGACCTTTTTTTTTAATCTCTGTTACCGCTGTATATTTGATACCATTAACTACTCCCTTTTTCAAGATTTCTTCTTCCTTAACTTCAAAGACAAAGCATGTGTTCCTGGTTCTCCTAATTGCTTTTCTCTTTAATTGTTCTTTTTCCCAGTGACTCTTCACCCCATTCTCAACTTCATAGAGTGGGTATTTCTCCAAAGTTCTTTCCTTGTCCCTCTTCTCTCTACCTTCTGTCCCCACCAGTTTCATTCACTTATGGTTTTATGTATCATCCCTCAAATATGTATCTCCAATTCTGATCTGTCTTCTGTGTGCCTGATCTGCATCTCCAACTGCCTATAGAACATCTCCATCTGAATACTTTATTGGTACTTCTTTTACTTAGCTTATCTTTCCCTCCAAATATGTTTATCCCTCCCACTTTGTTGTCTGTGGAAATTCTATTTGTATGCAATATTCCAGATTACTCAATAAATATTAAGCACCTATTGTGTGCCAGGCACTGTAGTAGGTGCTAGATGTATAAAGATGCTGTCCACACTTTTGGAGCTTACATTCTATCAGGGAAAACAATACTTGCATAAAAGAAATGTAAAAGAAGTTCAGGGAGCACTAGTAGCTGTAGTCATCAAGAAGGGATTCATATAGGAGGTGGCCCTTAAACTGAGCTTTAAAAGGGAGCAAGGGATCTTCACAGGTAAAAAAGCAAGGAAGACATGCACTCCAGGAATGGAGTACAGTCTGTGTGAAGACACAGAACTGGGAGATGGAATGTAGCAAATGAGAAATAATGGTAAGTAGAGCACTTTGAAACATTTTGTTCTTTTTTAGTTTCCTCCTCCCTCATGTTCAACTTGTTGACCAAATTTTTTTCAGTTCTGCTTACTCTTTGTCTCTCACATCCTTCTCCCTTCTCATGCTCCCACCCTAATACAGGTTCTTGTTGCTGCTCACCTGTGCTATTACAACTTCCTAACAAGTTTTCCTTCTTTCATTCTCTTGCTCTCTTAACCACTCCCAAGGCCATTCTTGATAGTCTTACCAAATGAATCTTCCTAATGCATAGATACGGTCATTACATGACCACACATTTTTTGTGGCTCCAGACTGTTTGCTGAGTAAAGTTCTGACTTTATCCAACATTCAGTGTTCTCTACAATCTGGCATTAATCCTACCTTTCCAACTTATTTCTCCCCACTAAAAACTCTGCTTCAACCAAACTGGACTACTTTCACACTGTGCTTTCCCCTCCTCCATTTCTTTATTCATATTAATCCATATGCTTAGAATGTTTTCCTTCCCAATTCACTTATTTAGTTCCTATCCATCCTTTCAATCAGGCTTGCACACCATTTGGCGCAATGGCCACGGCCTGTGCAGCCCGCCAGGGGATTTTGGACAGTCCTTGAAAAATGTAAAGGACGTAACTACAGCTCAGTTCATTCTCAGCCCCAGTGCTGTTCTTAGACAGAGCTAATAGGGCTCGCTGGCCTTTGAAGAAGAAGTGATTAAGAGGCCTAATGCCCTTTGTGCAGGCCTGCTTTACAGTCTAAATTGTTGCCCTCTTCCATGAAGCCTTTGTTTCTTCCTCTGTCGGGAATGGCTTCTCCTGAAATATCCCCCGGCACTGTTTTTTGCACCACTTTAATGTAACTTTGTGTTGGTATTGTCTTGTTATTAGACCATGAAGAATAATGATTTCTTCAGTTCAATATAAGAACTGAAATTCTGGTTTGTGGGAATGAGGTTTTTAAGCTACTTGATTTGAGAATAAAGCCCAAACTACTACTTTTGTGGGATGTATCTTCAGGGATCTTCTGCAACTCAGCTTTTATCCTGTCTTTTAATTTAGCTGAAGTAAAGCCATTTAGTCCAAGAGCTAGGCCAGCAGTACTTTCCCCAGATGGAATGGAACAAATTGGACTCAAGCCAAATAATCAGTCACAGACGTACTATAAGGTGTGGGAAATAAGTACCTTAATTTTTGTTATTCAGTGACTCATTAGAGTCTGGGATAAACTAAACAACATGTAAGGTATAGGTTCTTTACATTTCTCTGAGAATAAAGATGAGCTTAAAAGATCATAGATTTAGATCTGGAAGGAAGCTTAGAATCCATAAAGTCCAGCTCCCTCATTTTACAGATGAGGAATCTGAAGTATAGATTGGTTAAGTGTGACTTGCCCATGGTCACTTAGCTAGTAAGTGTCAGAGGAAGGAATTGAATTCAAAGTATTTGTAACTCCAGTTTCAGTGCTCCCAGTAATTCATGCTGCTCCTAAGACTTGGCATTAATAATAGTAGAGTCATTTTCTTGCACATAGGTGAAACAGGATGTCTTTATGCAAACTTTAGTATGAGAGTTCTGGGGAACAGCTCCCTGTCGCTCTTATTTCCTGATGGTTTGTTGAGGTTTGCAACTGTGGGCACATTCAAAACAGAATAGAATTAAAAGAGTAGGGTAAGGGTCAAGTGACTTGGATTCTAGTCCCATTTATGTCCTAATGATATAACCTTATATAGGTCATTTAACCCCTCTGGTTATCCATGTCATCTATCAGGATACCTTTACTGCCTGCTCCCTAACATTGCTGTGAGGATCAAATGACAGTGTATATCAGAATGCTTTAAAAAGTTGGAAAAATGTTACACACATGTAATCTTACTTTCACATTTAATGACATTTATATGTTTGCTTAATTGAGCACTTAAAAATACATAAACAAGTTTTTCTTCCTCTAACCTAGAAAAACTTAAATACATTTTAGAGCTTAATAGATTTAGAGCTAAAACCGGGGAGCCAGTTTTTGAACCAACAAGTTTGCAACTCCGCTAATCTCATTCTTTGCATCAATCTCAGAATAACAGTTAGTTTGCTGAGTTAGGAGAAATGCTAAGCGTGGAAAGAAAAATGTGAGAGAATCTAGTTAATCAAACTTTTATAACATCAGTCTTTTATTTTGAAGTATTAATGTTAAAAATGTAAACTAAAATGTAGTAATCTTTTTAAAGGATACTTTTTTCTTCTACATGACATTCCTTTCCACCTATATCCCTTCCCCTCTCCTACCCAGGGAACCATCCTTTCAAACAAAGATTTAAAAAGAAAGAGAACGGAAGTTTACCAAAATCAACCAATATACGGACCGTATCAGACAGAATACTAGATGTTCCACACCCATAATCCCTCCTCCCCTGTAATAAAGAGAGGAAGGTGTATTTCCTCAGTATTTCTCCCAAGGCTAAGCTAGGTCATTGTAATTACACAGATTCAGCTTTGAGTTTTGGCTCTTGTTTTAAAATAAGTTTTTATTGATATCTTTTGTTTTTACATCATGATAGTTTTCCCCAGTATCTCTTCCCCTCCCAGAGAGCCATCACATGTGAAAATAGTGTGTTTTTAAAGACAAAAGAAAAAGAAGAGGAAAAACAACTGATCAGTACTTTGAAAAAGTCTAAAAACATGTGCAAAGTGCAGTACCTGTGGACCTCCCGTCTCCACAAAGGATTGAGTTGGGGTGTGTTTTCATTATCTCTTTTTTTGAGTGACGTCTGATCTTTGGTGTTTTACTACATTCACTTTTGGGTTTTTTTGTATGTGGTCGTTCTTTCCATTGACTTTGTTATAATCATTGTGTATATTGTTTTCTTGGCTCTGCTTACTTTGCTCTATATCGTTTCATGTAGACTTTTCTATACTGCTCTGTATTCATCACTTAATCATTTCTTACAATACAATAATATTCCATTATATTCGTATACCAGTAAATGGGCATGTGCTTTTGTTTTAAGTTTTTTTGCTCTCACAAAAAGTGCTGAGGCAAATATTTTGTTTATAATAATATATAACTACTTTATATTTGTATATGGGAATTTTCTTCTTGTCAATGACTTCCTTTGTTGCGGAAATATCTTTTAAAGCTAAACGTTATTTTAAAAGATTTATAGGTTAACTGCTGTTTTGTATTTCCATGTCACTGTTCAGCTCAAAATAGTTCATAGGATTGTATGTGTAGAACTAAAAGAGACTTCAGAATTCATCTCCGCTAAGCCTCTCGTTATGTAGATGAAGCGACTAGGACCCGCAGAGGTTTTGACTTGGCCGGTGCCAGCCGGGTCAGGGCGGGCCCTCGGCAGCCACATCCCGCGTTCTTTCCGCTGAATTCTGCTCTTGGGGGTTGATTGTGTTTGTATTTCACTTCATTGTGCCTTTTTCTATTACTGTTCTTGTGATGTGTTGGCAGAAGGATGCATTTTACTTTTTTTAGAAATGAAAACAAGAAAATTTCAATTTCTTTTGTTGATGGGAATAATTTGTTTTCTGTAGTAACTTATCATGCCACTTTGTATTTCACAAAATGCTTTCCTTTTTAACATAGGTATTACTCATGTCAGGCCTTTGTGGCCAAATAAAAATCCTTCCTTTAGACATTGAAATGAGTCCAAAGCTTCTCTATTGTCTAGCTAGTCTGTTTCTGTTGAATCTGATTTGAGTTATGAAACTTATTAAATTATGGGGAGATAATGTCTATAACTGAGGCTCACAACATCTTCCTAATCTGACTTTTCTTCCTTTAGGACCTCACAATCCCAGAATCCAGTACAGTGAAAGGAATGGTGGCAGGAACAATGGCCGGGTTTAAATGGCAACCAAATGTAAGCGAGGTAATAAGCCGTTTCTTTAAATGATTCCAACAATTTCAGAAAAGGTTTCCTTTCTCTAATATGCTTTGAAAGAAGGCACTTAGAAGGCACTATAGGCATTATCATCTCTCACTCCTGGGAGAATAACACAAGACAGTACTCTGTATTTAAGAAAGTGATTGACTTCCAAAAGACATATCATGGAATCACAGAAATAGAAGGAATATCAAAAAACATGTGGTCTCCTCTGCCTTTTTGCAGACAGATCAATGTCTAAACTAGGGGTGGGCAACTTGTGTGTGTCCTTGACGCCGTGAGTTCTCTACCCCGGTCTAAACCATTCAGGGCAAAGTATCCTTTAAGAAAAGATTTCCAGTATTGCCTCATCCAATAGTTTAATATCTAAGTGATTTTTAATACAGATCCATAAATATTCTTCGATCAGATAAGTCCTGGGTTATAAACATCCTTTGTTTCTTTTCTTGTACCATTATGGCATGTGTTTTCTCAGTGTATTCTCTGGGGTCAGAGTGAAGGGGTCAGAATGAACATTCAGAACAGTTTACAAAAAAGGATATGTCTTCTAAATGTCTCTCGGGAAAGGCAGGTTAACAAGGCATAACGCTGGTGCCTTTCATGGAAGATAAACTGTTTCTTATTTAGTCATTTTCTGATTTCAGCCTGTAAAAGATGGGGACCCACATTTCCATCACTTTCTTCTCAGCCAAACAGAGAAGGTGAGTTGATCTTTAGAATTATTGATTCTGAGTCTGTCAGGGACAAGGCTGCGTGGGAGAGGATTATCAAAAAGGTCAGTCAGTGCTGAATAAAATGTCAGACTAAAGATGTCAGGTTATAATACTTCATAGGAGCTGCCCTATTATCCTATTATTCTCAGGGTTCACTTAGGCCATATATAATTTTGCCAAAGCAAACAGCTGAGAGATTATTCAGTCAAGCAGTTTAATTGATGTTGTGTAGTCAAGTATAATGGATTATTTGAATTGATTTAGCCAGTTGTATACTTGAGTTGATCAGGCAAGGCAGTTCATTAGAACTGATCAGTATGTATAAACCCAAGATACTCATAAGGCATATTTTTAGTCAGCATTAACCAAATAAGTTGCATGATTACTATTTACTCCATAAAATCTAGAAAAACCACAAGTTGCATGTGAAATAATTGTTATACAGCTTGCTGAGCTTTTGTCTGAGAATTAGTAATGTAGATACTTTGAAGGCCTGGAGGGAAAGTTGGTTTTAGTTATTTTTGGAGTATGACTCCAAGTGGTAGGGCCTTGTTCTTTATTTTTTTATGCTTCCCTTTGTTCTTGGGGCAAAAAGTTTATAAATTGGTTCTGTAATGAATGAAAGATGAAGTCAGTTTAATAAGTGACTATTTTTTTCTCTCTTGTTAGCCAGCTGTCTGTTATCAGGCAATAACAAAGAAGTTAAAAGTATGTGAAGAGGTATGCAGGTTTCTCTCCTTTGAATGTTCATGTTTCAGTGGGGATTTTATCATGAGCATTCTAACTTCATGACTCCCTATTTCCCTAGGAAACTGGATCCACATCTATCCAAGCAGCAGATAGCACAGCAGTGAATGGCAGCATCACTCCCACGGACAAAAAGTATAACCCCTTATGGGCATGCTCCCTGTGGCTTTGGCTTTGACCGGGTAGAACATTTTGGGGTTTTGTGGTTATTCTTTAATGAGGAACTGAAACAACTTTATAAGAAATCTATTGAATGTTAAATTCTATAAACTGTTTGCACAATTTCAAATTACTTCCCAATGTTCTTCATACATTTTCACGTACTTAGCAATTACATAGCTTATTCTGCTTCTTTTTAATACTTCTGTCTTGTCATATGTTGACACAGCCCACATACTTCTAAATAACAGTACAAATATATGGGATCTTGGGCAAGTCACCTTAGCTCTTACTGTCCTAGGCAATTCTCTTAAGACTGTAAATTGCAGAGAAATTGTTGACCTGCACTGATAGAAGTTTTTTCACCTTTTTATTTCCTTTGCCTGTGAAATCACAGGTCTCACTCCTATCATGTTAAGAGGTAGATATAGATATATTTTTAACATGCGTAGTTTGCCTACCCATTCTCCTATTATTGAGATTTTGAGGAGTTTCTGGTTTTTTTCACTATTACTAGTAGTGCTATCAACACTTTTAGTAAAAATTACCATTGGGGCTTATTTCCTTGGGATATATTTGTGGAAGGAGAGTGGGGAAGTTGGATTAACATACTCAGAATGAATGGATGGTTTTGTGTTCTTATTGTATTTCTAGATTATTCTTTTGTAAACACATACCATTTTATTACAACCAACAGTATAAACATATAACCTGTTTTCTTAAAGCTCTTTGTATCTTCCCATTTTTATATATTTTTGCTAATTTAATAGATGTATTCAGTATGTAGTTATTGAGGTATTATTATGTTTATGAGGACAGTGTACTGGATAAATTCCTTAGCATTATAAGAATGTGTGGTCTAGTAAGGGACATGCCATGCAAAAATAATTAATATCAAACATTCTATGGATATTATACAATAAGAAGTACAAAATACTTGGGGAGTTCAGAAAAGGCAAAGGTCACTTTCAGTTGGGGGATCAGGAAAGGTGTCATTTGAACTTAATCTTTAGGGATAGGTAGAAATCTCAGAAGTGTAAATGTATAAGCTGTTTCAATTTTTCATTACTTGTAAGGCCAAGTTTTTGCCCATGTGAAGAGCTACTGTTTTTCCTCGTGTGTTTCTAATTATCTTTAGCCATTTACCAAGTGCAATCTAGCTATTAAGTTTATATGTTTATTTTTTTATGTACATATATTTATTTATTTATATAGCATTTTATTGTGCATTTTGGGTAATGAGATTATATCAGTTTTTTCTGTCCTTTTTTTCTAGAGCAGAAGTTTAACTTGGAAATTAATATCCCATCCTTTAATATTGAGATTGAGTCAAAACTAAATTATTGAAAAATATTTGATTGTATATTGATAGATTATTCATCAACTGAATCATGTTAAATTCTAGGTGAAACAGGTGCTAATTTTATCCCTAATAAAAACACCGGTAAACCATGGTTTGAAAAGGAGCATCCAAAGGAGTTGGGTAGAAAGCTGAGATGTGAAAAAGATGACAATCTCTGGCATGGAGCTACTTTTACCAGTTGTTCCCTGAGTGTGCTACTGTCCTAGCTCTCTTCCTCTCTGATTCATAGGTAGAGGGAATGCTTTGGGCATAAAATTGCTTAGAATCTGATCAGATCATGTTTGAATCTTATAGTCGGAACTAGTGCTTTGTTTGCCTTTTAAGAGGGGGTATGTAGGTTGCACTTAAAAATATCTTTAGCCTAGAATTAAGGGACCTCAGTGAGAATAAATAGTTCTATGAAAGGTGCTTACACTGAGTTTTCAATTTGGCTCTTAAATACCATGCCCTTACTAGCATATCCTTTACCTTGTTCTTAAAAAAAATAATAGAATATTCATTCTACAAGTATTTGTTTATCCACCTAACTTGCTAGTAGTGGAGAGGCTGTGCTCAGGTGGAATTGAACAGATGTGGGGATCAAACAAAAACCTCTTTTTTACACTACCTTATTCTCATCAAATTGTTTTATCATTTTTGACTATATGATCAGGAATGCAAGAAAACAGGCACCATAGTTACATTGCTGGTAGGTCTCTATATTCTTTATAAAAAGTATACATTGGTCTGGAAATATACTGTAATTCAGTTGGACCCAGCCCAGTCCTGTTGTTGAGACTACATCCCAAATAGTTCACTAAAATAGAAAGATGTATAAATCCAAAAATATCTCCTTTATAATGCAGAATGCTGGAAATAACTTATACATCCAGTGATTGGGAAATAGTTGAATAAATTATGTCATATTAATATAACATAATATTGTTATGAAATGATCAAATATCAGGACTACAAAGTCTCAGAAAGATGTATATGAAGTGATAATAAATGGGGTCAGCAAAAGAATAAAAATATATATATTGATTATAGTCATTTTAAAATAGATTTTTAGGTACACAGGCAAATTTGGAGGGGAAACACAGTAAATGTATTTTTATTTTGTTAAAATGATCATTTTTAATCAAAATGTAACTAGCTTGAATTTTAGATTTTTATTTGAAAATTTACTACATATTTGGTAATTTTACTAAATTTTACTAAATTACTGAATAATTTTACTAAATACTGAAAAATTACCACATATTGCTCTTTGAATGTCTTAAGTTTATGGTGATTATTTTCAAAAGAAGGTTCATTCTTTTCAACCTTACGTTCTAGGCTAAGGAGTTGAAAAAGATGAGACATTGTAGGCCCTTAAAGAAGTAAAAGGTGAAAACAGTACTTAAAAAAATATTCTGGCAGTTGTGTACTGATTACCCTGAAATGCAAAAAGACTGGGTGCAGAGAGTTCAGCTAGGAAGATAACTTGTCTTAGTTGAGGCACACAGTATAGTTGATAATAAGGGTTTGGACTAGGGTGGTGGTGGTGGCTGCCTGAATGGAAAGGAAATTATGAATTTGAGAGATTGTAGAGGAATTAACAAGATGATTATCCTTTGGTGGTTATCACTTGAATATTGATAACAAGGAGGAGGGAGGGCTTCCTATTTTCTTGAAAAAGATGCTTAGTTTTAAGCTTTCAATGTAAGCTTCAACCGGCAGGACAGGTTTTTTTCTGAGATACAATATTTGTGGCAGGCTAAGAGGTAAAAGCTGGAGTGTCAGTTTTCAGTAATATTAGCATACAGATGATAGCTTTAAAAGATGAGAATGAATGTTTCCAAGAGGAATTAATATAAAAAGAAAAGAACAAAAAAAAGAGGCCCAGAGCTGACCCTTGAAATGAAGGGCAAGAAAATGAAAATTAACAACCCAAAGAGAGGAAGCTTTTAATAGAGTTGAAGAAACAAACGTCACAGAAGCCAGTAAAGGCATAGTGGTTAGCCATGTCATATGCAGCTAAGAACTCAGAAAGGAGAAGAAGCTAGCCAACAGTCATTAAACTTGTGCATGAGAAGATCATTGGTGACCCTATGTGGGCAAGCTGGACCAGTTTTAGAAGAGTGATGAAGATAAAGGCCAAATAAAAAAGTTAAGCAAAAAATGATAAGGAATTGGATACAACAGGTATATGTTACCAATAAAAGCAAGTTGTGGAGAAATGGGATTAGTAGTTGGTAAGAGCAGTGGGGTCCAAAAACAAGTGGCCTGGGTTCCACAAACATCCTCACCGCAATTCTAATTCAAAGCATGGGAAAAGAATAGAAAAGTCCATGGGAAAAGTGAAAAACTAAAGTTGTTAGAGTGAATTTTAGAATTAGAGCTCCCACGAGTTTGGAAAAGACAAAATGCAAAAACCAAGAAGGAGGAATTGACTCTTGAGAGAAAGAAGGAAAAGACAAATAAGTATGTTATGGTCCCAAAATGGAAAAGGGTACAACTTCATGAATGCCCTTGGTTTCCAGATAACAATTGGTATTTTTAAAAAATTGAGTAGTATGCCAGCTCAGTGTATGAATCAACATTATGATGTGGCAGCCAAAAAGTACCTTGCTCTTAAATTATGTTAAAAGAAATATATCCAGAATAAAGGAAGTGTTCCTATGATGATCAGACCACATCTCACATATTTTGTTCAGTTCTGGATATCACATTTTAGTAGGATCATGATCAATTTAGAACCCATTATAATGGTAAATGCACTTTTGAAACTATGTCATATAAGTATTGATTCAAGGAGCAAGGTAAACTTAGCTTGAAGAGTAGAAGACATAGGCAGACTATGATAACTGTCTTCAGCTATGCAAAGGGCTATCATGTGACAAAGACGGAACTAGAATCCGTAGAAACTGTGAGTTGGAAGCTATGGGAGGATTAATTTTAGCCTAATATATAGAACTTCCTAACAATAAGAGCTCCCCAATAATAAAATAGACTTAGTAGGTATTGAGTCCCTTATCACTGAAAGCATTCAGGCAAAAACTGGTTGACCACTTGGTTGAGAGCTATAAAACACTCATTGATCAGGCAGAGTTGTTTGATTAGACAATTCTCTAAGATCCCTTCCAGCTCTAGGGTTCTGTGATTCTTAGTAAAATTTAAGAAGAGCCATTTGGACAGTGGCTTTTGGATTGGGGGGTACTAACTACCTTTGTTAATCATTCAAACCAAAAAGATTGCTTAAAGTAATATAAAACCTCCCCTAAAAGTTTCTTTGTGTTTAAAAATGGCATCTGAAAGTCTTAACACCCAAGGTTCAACCAAGAAAATTGCTTCAGGAATTAGACATACTAACTAGTATACTTGATTATTACTGTGACCCTTTATCAAAATAGGAGAAAACTTTTATCTTTGTCCTAAGTCATACTGATCAGTTTCCTCAGTGTTCTCCATGTGTCAGTTAAAGACTCAGAAATGCCCATTTTTATTTAGCATATTAAGCAGTCTAGGGACCAGTTTCCTCTTGCCTAGTAACCTAAATTCAGCAGTGCTGAAGGTATTTTTGCTCCACTGTGTGTTTGTGTTTGCCCATATATGTATGTGTGAGTCTGTGTATGTATGTACACATAAATACATACTCTTACCTTCCTACATACTAACCTTTCTGTTCTTCCCAGGATAGGATTTTTGGGCCTTGGCCTCATGGGAAGTGGCATTGTCTCCAACTTACTAAAAATGGGTCATACAGTCACTGTATGGAACCGGACAGCAGAAAAAGTAAGGATATATGGGCAGTGCAACTAGTGGGCAGGGTGGGGAGGCAAGATGACATTTGATTTAGAGATTGAACCAGATTTTGCATAAAGGGAACTCTGTCTGGAACTAAATTTGAAACATAATTGGGCCCCTGTACAAAGTTGTACATGTGGTAGGAATAGGAGAGTCAAAATGCTACTTTTTTCATAGTATCATATACGGTATAGTAGAGTAGCTGAGAAAGGAGTACCAGAGAAACAGATCTTTGATAAGGTGACAGAATGTTCACATATGAAATGTTTTAACAAATTAACTAGAATAAATTAAAATGTTGCAAACAGTGTTGGATGTGGAAAGAATTTGGAATGAAAAAGTAAGCAGACTGAAGATAGGGCTGATCAGGAAAGGACTTCCTGGAGGGGAAGGGAGTTTGGGACTAGGCTGTGAAGGACATTTTGGACATAGATTTGAAAGTTGAAAGTAGAAGCTATTCCAAGTGAAGGGAACAATTTTTGTCTTAGTTTTGACTAGAGCCAGAGTCGTGTTGAAAAATAATGAGAAATGACTGAATTGGAAAGGAAATGATAGCGAATATTGAAAGCCAGGCCAAGTAGTTTGGGTATTATGGTGGGTAGTAGGGAACTGTCAGATCTCTGAGCAAGAAAAGTGATATGATGAAATGTTGTTTGAGTAATGTTGCAAGTCCTTCCCTAAATTATGAAAGAACTAATGGAACCTAGTATCTTTGTAATGCAAGGCAAGTTATTTAACCTCTGGGCCTTAATTTCCTCAGCTATGGTGTCCCTTCTGTTCTAAATTTATGATTCTATGACTAAGTTACCAAATGGAAGCCTTAGAATAGTTGGAAGAGACCTATGAAAAGTTTTTAGGAGCATACCTTCATAGGAGCTTTTGGGGTTGTTTTTTTTTTAAGTATAATTGACCATTGGAATTAGACTGTTCAGTATAGTACATTCTGACATTCCTCCACCCCCACCACAAGCCAGAAAGTAGAGACTTAGTACTTTTTCTCTTATGCTACATACAGTGTATTAGTCGGGACTTGGACAGAACCTCCCCAAGAGCTGATCTAACTACAGAGTTGACTACAAGCCTCCCACAATTCATCGTGGTGGTTCTTGCAGTTGGCTTCACTGGCTTTGCCCCTGACAATATACCCAAGTGGACTCAGCTGTCCCACTTTCACCCTTTTAAATAGTAGATTAGCAATAGCAGCTAACATTTATTAGCCACCTATTATAATTAGGTTAAAGGGGACATACAGTTACTCTCGTTTATAATCTAGTCAGGAAAGTCACCATTCCTTAATTAGTGATATATTCAGCTGCTGGTCAGGTGCTGTCATTGACCCAGTGAACTCTTAAGTGTTGTGCTTTGTGGGGCCTTTGGAGATAAGCTGCAGCAACCAGAGGCCACAAAACCTAGGAAGCATGTTTGTTATGTGCTACCTTCTCCTTACGTTTGGATCTGTGACTTTTGCAGTGTGATTTGTTCATCCAGGAGGGGGCCCGGCTGGGAAGAACCCCCGCTGAAGTGGTCTCCACCTGTGACATCACCTTCGCCTGTGTGTCGGATCCCAAAGCAGCTAAGGACGTAAGGATCCCCTCTCTCCTCTCTGTAGTTATCTCTCTTGTGAGAGATTGGCTACTTGTCCTTTTCTCATTCAGAAAATGGTGTACATCAAACTCTAGAGGAATTCAATTTCAGATTTCCTTGTGTGAAGTTGATTTGCATAAAACAGATTTTTGTAAACAAACTTCTTTTGACTCAAAACATGAGTTTAAAACCCAGACATCTCCAGAGGGCTAACCTTGCAAATATTAAAAATCTTTGCTTTTCGTTATATGCTTTAAAACTCTTGTTCTTATTGTACCTATATGTCGAAGATACTTTCTGTGTTTGGTAGCTATTTGTGTTTCTTTCTTATATGCTTAAATGACAGTGGTCACCTTTTTAAACTGTTTTAAGATTGAGACCTGAGTAAATCAAGGAAAGCTCTAAATAAAGGTAAACAAAGCCTTTTCTTCCTTTTTAGGCTAAATATTTAGCCCCTAGACATCTGGAAAGTATGGGAACAATTTGACTCTGAACTAAGCTTAATTGTAGTATAACTGCCATTCAAGAACATATTGTTCAGACAGACCACATCTTCTTCTGCTAGTGCCCAGGCTCTACAGAAAGCCTGATGTCTGGGTCTGGCTTTACCAGTTCAATGCTTCCTTTAATATTATTGGGGGAGGAAGGGATATTTAGAGTCAAAAATTATTTGAGAGCTGGAGGGTGGGGGAACAAGCCTTGAGGCTGTTGAGGGCCTGGGCTATTGCTTTCCCCTTGTGTTCCCACAGCTGGTGCTGGGCCCTAGTGGCGTTCTTCAAGGGATCCGCCCTGGAAAATGCTATGTAGACATGTCAACGGTGGATGCAGACACAGTCACTGAATTGGCCCAGGTAGCAGTCCAATGCAAACTCTCCCACCCTTTCTAAGTGAAATATGTGGCCAGGATTTTTTCATGTGGCTATTCTAGAGACTGGTCCATAGAGAAGAGGTTCAACAATGTTAATCAGCCTCTAGTGAAACCTTAAAGCAATACCGAGTCTAATCTGCTTTTGGAAAGCTGCTACCTAAATGACTGGAGCATCAGTAACTGTGACTACTGACTGTACAAAAAGCAGCATCCCATCATGACCTATCAAAATGTAGGCTTTGATTTAATAGGCTTTTGCTAACTGATAGAGAAAAAAATATTTCTATTAACCCAGGAGCAAGCTGGGTTAACACTAGAAATCCCTCAGACCTTTATCTTCCTTGGCCCAGGTATATAAAAGCAATTCTTCCATATCATTGTTCAGAAGACTGGTATGGCTTCTTCCAGAGCCATCAGTCCTATATTTTCTCTTGACCTCTCTGAAGCCTTTCCATTTGAGGGTTATTGAAGTCACAATGTGACTGGCTACCTGAGTATACTTTGTGAAAAACTGAACTGTGAGGTAAATGGCACTGAAGCAAATGAGGTTTTTGCAGTGCTATATACATGTTCGCTATGCTTATAGGTTCATAAGGAAAATTCAGAGTAAATAAGGGAAACAGTTGCCAACATAGTCCTAAGATACAAGTCTGGCCATTTTACTCCCACCTCAAGAACCATTAGTGACCCCTCCTTGCCTTGAAGATAAAACACAAACTCCTTACCTTGCCACTTAAAGTCCATTATAATATGCTTACTAGTTTTATTTTTCATAACTCCCTTTCACACACTCTGCTTGCTTTGTGTCTAAAAACACAACGTTCCATCTCCCACTTACATGCCTTTTTATGGGATGTCTGGAATATATTCCCTCATCACTTCTGCCTCTTAAAATTCCTAGTTTCTTTCAAGGCCTATTTCATGCGCCATCTCCTATAGGAAGCCTTTCCTGATTCCTGTAATTGTCAGTGCTCTCTCTCTCCTTAAAGGGTCGTTGTGTATATCAGTTTTTTAGAATTCTCACCCCCTCAGTAAAATATAAGCTCTATGAGGTTACAGATTGTTTTGTCTCTCTAGCACTGTGCTTACATAATAGTAGGAGCTTTAATAAGTGCTGGTTGGTTTGAATTAGCAGACCACAAGTACTTTTTTCTTGTTTTTTGTTAGTTCTACTTCAGTGGTTCTCAACCTGTGGGTTGCAACCCCTTTGGGGGTCGAACAACCCTTTCACAGGTGTCACCTAAGACTATCAGAAAACATATATTTCCTATGGTCTTAGGAACTGAGACACTGCTCCTCTATCCATCTCCAGGCGGGTCTGCCCACATGCAGATACACCCACATGCGAGTATTAAAGGGTCGGGGCATTAGGAAGGTTGAGAACCACTGTTCTACTTGAAGTAGTATCTTATCTTTGGGGAAGCAGTCTTCATGCCACAGCCTCATTTCTTATATCATAGCACAGATTTTGAGCTTTGGGGTTCCAAGAATAGACAGACAAGTTTTTAAGTTCCTTCACCTCTAAATGCATTCATGGGAAGAAGATGATGAACAACCCAGGCTCATTTGCCTAGGTGGGAGTGGGAAAGCAACATTTTTCAGTAGGTTCTGCCATCTTCCCTTGTCCATTGTGTTCTATACCTAGAGAACATCAACCCTACATGGACACCTGTGGGAGGAACAGCCTTCAGAACCTGTGAATTTCCTTTCCAGGTGATTGTGTCCAGGGGCGGTCGATTTCTAGAAGCCCCCGTCTCAGGAAATCAGCAGCTGTCAAATGATGGGATGCTGGTGATCTTAGCAGCCGGAGACAGGGGGTTATATGAAGACTGCAGCAGCTGCTTCCAGGCAATGGGGAAGACCTCCTTCTTTCTAGGTAACATGCCTGCCTGCCTGCCCGCCCTACCACTTCAGACCTGGATTCTGGGTTGGGCCATATACCCTATAGACTGCACTGATGACAGCGTCAATTACAGCCTCTCTGCCTGGGTCCCCCAATGGGAAGGTTTCCTTTGATTTGCACACTCAGTACCTGGAAGGAGGAAGATGCAAATGTCCAGAAAGGTCAAAACGAGTTCTGTCAGGGGCAGGTGAATGGGGCCTCCCCTGGGTTTAGAGGTGGGTCCAGGTGAATGGGTATCAGAACAGGGATGAGGGTAGAAAGCCCGTTCATTACAGAAGTCCTTTGTGACATGACCATGTTTCTTTGCCCTGAGCAGGTGAGGTTGGGAATGCAGCCAAGATGATGTTGATTGTGAATATGGTCCAGGGGAGCTTCATGGCTACCATAGCTGAAGGACTAACGCTGGCCCAAGTGACAGGACAGTCTCAACAGACGTTGCTTGACATCCTCAATCAGGGACAACTGGCTAGCATCTTCCTGGATCAGAAGTGCCAAAGTAAAGTCCACTTTTGTTTATCATGTTCTCCTTCCTTTTTTACATCAAACATCCTTCTGTTGTGACCCAGTGACTGAGCTTAACATCATATGCGTGAGGATCTGAGTTCATGTTGAGTAGAGGAAGCCTAAATGCTTCCTTCATAAGGTTCCTCATCTCTTACCATTCTGTTCTCTTTTGTGCTGGAGAGATTACAGAACAGTTCAGTGGTGCAACTTATGTATTCTGGAATCAAAACTCAGTTTCCTGAGTTTCTGAGGGAGTGTGCAGTATAGGGAAAGTCATCTTTGTTGAAGATAATATAACTGCTGGTGTTTTCTAGATGCAGTTTATTTTCTAGATAATTTTTACCAAATGTTCCCCCATTTCTCCCCTTTTTTAGATTTTTGTGGCTTTTAAAAAATTCCATTTCCCCCCCCCCCTCTAGATATCCTACAAGGGAACTTTAAACCTGATTTCTACCTGAAGTATATCCAGAAGGATCTCAGATTAGCCATTGCACTAGGTGATTCTGTCAACCACCCAACTCCTATGGCAGCTGCAGCAAATGAGGTACATTCAGGAATGTTTCTTATTCTGAGACTCTGGGAAGGGGAGATTAAAGTTTGAAGAACCATTAATTAATTTTCAGGAGGCAATATAGTAAAGGAAAAAGTGCTACAGGTAGGATGGGGCCAGTTTATCTAGTGAACAAACAACAAACAGACAAACTACTGTATTTGGAACCAAGCATTTCAATGAACCCTGTGGCTCTTCACCTCCCACCCCTGTCTCCCCTAAGTAGGCATTTAATAATCAACGTTTGTTGGATTGAATTGAAGAGACTAAACCAGCTAGGTGGTGACTTCTCAGAGACTGAGAGCTTGTTGCTTATAATTATCCTGTATGCTGTGGAAGGACATAGGAGAGAGCAGACTGGGGGGGGATATACAGTGGGATTGCTGTTTGGGGAGAGATGGGAAGAAAATTTGTAACTTAAAATCTTGTGGAAATGAATAAACTAAAACAAAAGTTAATTAAGAAAAAAATAGAAAACTATAATTATCCTGTATCTCACCTTTTGCTGTATATCATATAGTGCTTTATACACAGTAGATTGCAGTTCTATAGTAGTTTCCTTACAGCCTTTTTAAATATTTCTCAGGACAAAGAACTAACTGTAACTCTTTGTCATTTCAGGTATATAAACGAGCCAAGGCACTGGACCAGTCTGACAATGACATGTCTGCTGTGTACCGAGCCTACATACACTAAGCCCTGAGGCCCTATCTTCCTGCTAATCCCCATTCCTTACATGGGGTCAGGGTCCTGGGACTTAACTCTGGACCAGTCCATCTGTCTCTACGTTTCCTTTTATACACAGACTTTGAAAAGATTTGCCATGAGTGCAGCTGCAGCATCAGGCCTCCCCTGGGGGCTCAGGGAAAAGGGGGGAGGGGGTTGGGAAAGGTGATGTTGGATTGTGGAAAACTGATAAGCAGTCCTGCTGTGCACTTGCCTGGATCAGAATGGTGGCTGTGTGTTCAAACAGGCCCCGCCCCTACCCCCACCCCCTTGACCCCCAGAAGGGATGCTGCCAGAATCTGCTTGGCTTCTTTCTCCTTCCTGAGTTTGTCAGAGTCTGAGTTCTTCCTAGTAAAGGGGGCCAGAGTCCATGTTGCCCTCTTCACCTCTTTCATAGGGGTTGTAAGAAGCAGCCTCCAGAGTGTCCTAGTTGTGAAAGACGTCTGAGTTCCTCAAACTCTTGGTTTTGGCTCTTCTTCCTTTTGATCCTACCCTGAATTCCCTGGGAATACAGGCATGCTCCATTGGAAGGCCACCTAGGTCTCTCACGTCAGCACATAACCCAGGGAAGAGGACAGTGAGGTGGCACAGGCCCCAGAAAGGGGCCTGCGGTACCTCAGGCTACAAGCAGCCAGTTGGAGAGCATTTGGGTATTTAAGCCACCAATATTCTGAAAAGAGAACTAGTAAACTAATTTCTTCTTACATGGTTTTATGAACTGGAAAGATTGCAGGTTTGAGTGAAAAATAGGCCCAACCCGCCATCCCATCACAGTATCTACTATCTGCTAAGGCTCAGGCTGAAATTGGAATCCCTGGCTCTTATGAGAATACTGGAAGGGATTTATCCAATATAGATGGGATTTAGCCATCACTAACCTGATTTAGTGTTTGGATTTGCATTCCAGCTTTGGGGGGGGGGGGGTTGCGGGCAGTGAGCACACCAGTGAGAGAGCAGTGAGGTGTGTGTGGAAGAATGACTCCTTTCTGTTTCCGTTATGTCACATGCTCTTCTGACTCCTTTTGGAGTCCTCTTGATATCCCCTTTAAGCCCTTTACTTCCCTGTCCATACAGAGAGCCCTGTTGTGCATGCCACCACCTTTTTCTTCTACCCACCCCTGACTTTGAAGAGACAGCGGGTGTCTTTTTTACCTACTTTGACCCAGACCTAGCTTCCCCTGCCCTGGGTAACCAACACTGACCAATCATGGGATCACTTCTTAGTAAAGGAATGAGTAATTGCACTCCAGCCAGCATCATGTTCTTTGTGCCTCTGGGGCCACAAGGCCCCCCTGTTTGGGGAAAAAGAAGACTTGGCCTGAGACGAGTCCTGACAGACTAGAAAGGTAAACCCAAGTCCATCTTGGAGATCCCTGTTTTCGTTTTGGGGAGGGTACCCACATGGGACTGAAATGGTACATAGGAACAAGGAGAGGCTGTCATCCCTGATATCCTAAATCTGCCTTCCCCTTTCTGTGGGTTGGTTTTCTGAAGTCACATAAAGTTTAAGGTTGATATTCATGGTGGGGAAAGGGGAAAGGATTCAGTGACAGCATTGTGGGTATAGTTTGGTTTTTTCTCTTTTTCCAGCATCTGGAGGTTTGTCCCTCTTTCCCCTTTATCTCTTACAGCCTAAGTTTGAGAAATGAAACTTGTGAAAGAAGTGAGGGGACACAGGGAAGATGCAGTATCAAATTCTGGTCCAGATGTTTGTTTCACTGGCAATACTGTCCTTATCTCTGTCTCTGAACATGCCAGTTCTGTTCCTGGCCAGAATAGCGGGAGGGATGAGGGGTTGGGGGGAGGGAGGGAAGAAGCTCTGGATCTGGGAGATGCTGTAATGAAACTGGCTAGTCAGTGTTGTCTTAATATTGTTGACAATTCTGTAAAGTTCCTTTTTATGACTTTCTGTTTTAGCTATTTCGCTTTTGTTTTTGACTCCTTTTTAAAGAGAAAATGTGACATTTGTGAAAAGCCTGTAAGAAAAGCAGTTTTCCTTTTCCCACTTTCAATGACAAACCCTCTAGGTAATTAAGGTTGTGAATTTTTATTTTTGCTTTGTTTTTAATTAACGTTTGTCATTCAGAATAGGATTGTGTGATAATGTTTAAATGGCAAAATAAAATGATTTTGTGCAATTAACAAAAGCTACTGCAAGAAAATAAAACCTTTCTTGGTAAATCCGTGTGTTTGTGTGAATCGAGAATCTTAGACCAGTAGGTGGGGGGTCTTGAAGGGTTGGAGGGTCCTGCCGAAGCTAGAGGGAGAGGCTACAAAGAAAGCCAACCGTCTTTTCGCCAAAAGGTTGTATTTCTCCCTTTACACTTACCATTAGCCAATCTGGGAGTAGAGTGGAAACGGGCCGTCCAATTAGAGCAGCGGAGAGACTGAAGAAGGGATATAGCAACCAGCTGCTTCCTACCCAGAAGAGCTTGGGTTGTATACCGATTACCGAAGGAAAGGTCTGTCTAGACTTGAGAGAAGTGGATAGAGGGAGGGCTGCTGTCTATCTGCGAGCTCAACTAAGTGGGGAGGGAGTAAGAGGAAGGCAAACCAATTAAGTTGTGAATGGGCCGTCTTCACTACCTATCAGCGAAGGCCGAGTTCCAGGGCCGTCCTATCCGCTCACAGGAGCCCATCAGCCTATTGGCCGTGGCGTAGGAGGCAGGGCCTGGTGCTCGCGTAGGGTCCGAGGGCTGAGCCGTAGGCCGGCGGCTGCTGCGAGCGACGCCTTGGGAGCTGGCCGTGATGGCGACTGCAATGGCTGCGACAGCAGCGGAGCGGGCCGTTCTGGTGAGTCTCCCGGGCTGGCCCCGCTCCTGGACACTCCCGCCGGACAGATGCCTGCCCCCGCGGGCCCAGCTCGGATCCCAGGGCCGGGTAGGCCTGCTGCCCCCGGGCTCCCTCTACCTTGGGAGCAGGGCCTGTTCTCCCCCGCCCCCGCCCGCGGTGTTTGGGAGCGCCCGAGGCCTGGAACGCCCTCCCCCCGCACCCCACACCTCCCCTGCCCCCGGGCCCCCGCAGGGCCGGGCTGGGGGCGCCGCTTATCTCCCTCTCCCCTGGGCAGGAGGAGGAGTTCCGGTGGCTGCTTCACGACGAGGTCCACGCCGTGCTGCGCCAGCTGCAGGACATTCTCAAGGTAACTTTCCTCTGCCCCTCGCCGCCCTCCCCTCCTCATCAGTGGGGTGTCAGGCAGCGTGCCAAGAAGCTTCACGTTCATTTGGGCCTCGAAACAACCCTGGAAGTAGGTGTGACTATTATGCCCATCTTACAGTTGAGGAAATCGAGGCAGGAAAAGGCTACGTGCAGTGCCCAAGATCACACAAACATCGAGTGTCTTTCTGACTCCAGCCCGTTGCTACTTAACTGCCTCTTTTTAACACTAAATCCGTGCACCTCTTGTCTCTTCCTTCCCTTCATTGATCCCTGGGAATATTCCGGGGAGTATGATTTATGTAGCATGAAACTGAACATTGCCAGGCAGTGCCATCCCCCAGCCTTGGGGAAAGGACAGCGAAATGGACCTCTAGCTGTGGCAGTGGCCTTAGGGTGAGGACATGCTGACTGCCTGCTGATTAAGGTGGCGGCACTGCAACAGGTTTTGAGAAGGAAATTCTGTTGCAGTAGCTTCCCTTTGCGGTGGGCTTAGAACTCTTCTCAGATTAGCTTTAATCCTTTTCCTAATTTGCCACCCCTCCGAATCCACACCAGGAAGCCTCTTACCGATTTACTCTGCCTGGGACTGGAACAGAAGGACCAGCCAGACAAGAGAACTTCATCCTTGGCAGCTCCAGGTAGGTATGGGGGGAAAAGTTGGGGTGGATTAACTCTCCATAAACATGTCATCTCAGAGGTTTCAGGTCAGTGCTAGTACAGAATCAGCAATAATGCAGAGAGCCCTGTTGCATCATCACCTAGTCTTTACCTTGGGTGTAAAGTGGGAGCAACAGAGTGAGGGGCAATAATAGGGGGACTTATAGAACTCAGATTGGTCCATCTTTGCTGTCTAATCTCATTTTAGATGTTGGCAGCTTGGATGTCCATATAGGGTGCAAGAAGGTTGCAGATAACAGCTATTTTTACCCACATTAAAAGCTCAGCTATATCCTAAGTGCTTGTATTCCTACAAGGGGTACTAAAGTCTCTGAGGGTATCTGGTTTGAACTTTGGGGTGGAGAGTGAGTTGAGGCTGAGGGAAGGTCAAGGATTACTCTAAAGCAGAGGGAGGTGTTTCTGGGCTTGAAGAGGGCACAGGCCAGGAACAGGCTTTGCCCTGACAATCATGTGTTACAGCACAGACCAGGTGAAGGGTGTGCTGACTCTGCAAGGGGACGCGCTGAGCCAAGCGGTGAGTCTTTAAGGGGAAGACCCTGCCCTTTCCTATCTCTTTCCTTTTGTTTATGTGTTCTCAAATTAGAATGCCCTCCTCCCATCGATGAAACCTTATGCACTGTTCAAGGTCTAGCTCAAATCCCACCTCCTCTGTGAAGCCTTTCCTAAATCCCTCAGTTATGTGAGGTCTCCTTCTGAAATTCCATAGCACTTTACACCTCTCACCTGTGTGACCCTTCTTTGTATTTTTCCTTTCCCCACTTGCTAGATGTTAAGCTTCTTGAGAGCAGCATCCTAGCACAGAGCCTTGTGCACAGGTGGCTTTGAATAAAGGCTTATTAAATGAATGAATGCTGGGAAGCTGACCTATAACTGAGCAGAGAACCTCATCTGAGAAGAACGAACTTTTTGGTCCTGCTGTTTTTTCTCGGCAGGGGCAGGTTTTTTATTAGCGTTACTCAGGTATCTGACTGTGTTTTCTTTCTCATTCTGGTCTCAGTAATATCAACAAGGATTTCTTGAGTTCCTGCTGTGTATTTTTCTTGTTAAGGCTAGTGGACAGAGATACAAAATTACGTGAGGTACAGCCTTTGCCCTCAGGAAACTTACAGTCTAGGTATTTGCTGCATTCCTCCCAAGATCACTGTCACCAAATCAAGTAGAAGAGCTTTCCTGTCTCTTGTCTCCTCTCCTCCCAACCTCCACTCTTTGTGGCCTTCTCTCTGAACCTGGATCCAGCATGGTACGCCAGGATCTCTGATCCTTCTGGGATCCCAGTTTTCTATATGAGCATCTAGCCCATAGTGAGTGTGGTATGCCCTTACTGCCCTGAGCCTCTGGTGATAGTCTTATCCTAAGGGTTCTGGTTACTTAGGAGTTTGTGGAAGGCAGAAATAGAACACACAGTAAGCTGGCATAGGAAATTCAAACATCTCCCATATGATCTGCTGCTGCTGTTTGTCATTTCTCAGGATGTGAATCTGAAAATGCCCAGAAATAACCAGCTGCTGCACTTTGCATTCCGAGAAGACAAACAGTGGAAACTGCAGCAGGTAATTGTCTCCCTGTCTGTGCTGCTGTATTCTAGTCCCTCCCCCTTGCCTACGTCCCTCAGGGCTTCACCAGCCCCACACAACCCTTAATCTCAGAAGGCTGTGGCTAGATGTATGTGATAATGGCATTTCAGGAGTCAAGGGATTGGGAAGATTTTATTGGGTAATAATTGTCGTTGGAGTGCTGGCCTGGGATGTTTGTTTCCTCTCAGCAGAGCTTAGGAGTTGGAATCTCTGGCCCCAAGGATTCTGTGACTGGTATTCCTCCATTATCCATGTCTTGATTCAAGAATGAGGACTGGGCATGCATGTTTGGGAAGCATGCATCGTACTTTCCCAAAACTCTCATCATGTATGCATACACATACACTTTGCACACAAAGAGGATCCTCTCCCATAGACACATTCTCATAAACGTATGAGGGGGAACTGCTTCAGGGTGAGACAAGCACTGAGCTTGGGGAGAGATTAGCACACTGAACTGCATTCAGGAGGCCATGAATCATGTCACCTGGAAGGCTCCGAGTTGACTCCCAGTTCTGAGTAATGACAAATGAACTGGGAAGCCATCTCCTAGTAGAGTGTTCCTCCCCTAGCCCATACTTGGGTGGATGGCGTGGGTTTTGTGTCTTCAGATCCAGGATGCCAGGAATCATGTTAGCCAAGCAATTTATCTCCTTGCAAACCGGGATGAGAACTACCAGTTCAAGACAGGAGCTGAGGTGCTCAAGGTAAGCACAGAGACTGAGTCTGGGGAAAGGATTCTGAAGAGAACAATGCTTAGCCTGGTGATGGCTTCCCTTTTGTACCTTAATCCCTTCAGTCCTAAAGACTGTTTTACTTCCATGTCTCTTCCAACTCTGACAAATCAGATCTCTGCTTCCAGGGTATTTTTATAGTACTAACAGAGAATAGGTAGATTTTGGGTCTCTGAAACCCAGATCCTCATCAGGAGTACTCAGTGCAAAATAGGTTATTGAGTGAAAGGAGTGGGCTGTTAGTTCCTGTATTTAACTATGTCCTCTCAATACTCACTGACTTTTACTGTCATCGGATTAATGCAATTGAAAGGAAAAATGTTGTCACCATCTCAAGGGAAAAAAAGCTGTTCATCTTGTCCCCCCAACCCTCCAGTTCCTACTGGCAGCTTCTGATTGGGGGTGGCAATGTGCACACATTGGCTTCAAAGAAAAATCGTGCCTCAAAAAAATAAGATAATCAGTTCTGTTTGAGGAGCAACTGGGTGGCACAGTGAATAGAGCCACCCGCCCTGGAGTCAGGACAACCTGATTTCAAATCCAGTCTCATGCACTTAACACACTTACTGTGTGACCTTGGGCAAGTCACTTAACCTCAATTGCCTTGCCTTCCCTCCTCCGAAAGAAAAAAGTGGTGCCTCTTAAGAGCCTTCAGGATGTGTATAGAGTGCCCAGAGGAACCTTTGGAATAACTTTGTAGAATTTGTTCAGAGCTTCCATGATCTCTGTAGCTTGCCTTGAAGGAATCTGATAGCCCTTACCCCACCTTTCCATTAGGGAAACAGGCATTTCTGCAGCTTGGGGCTTTGATCAGTTCTCCCCTGGGACCTGCTATGACAATCATGTCTGTCCCCAGCTAATGGATGCAGTGATGCTGCAGCTAACCCGAGCACGAAATCGGCTCACCACTCCCGCTACACTTACCCTGCCTGAGATTGCCTCCAGTGGCTTGACGGTCAGTGCCCAGAACAGACTTGCAGTATTATATGGCTCGTTTGGGGTAGAGGTCCCTGTCCCCATCATTCCCAGGAGAAGAGTGGTCAGGAAAGGGAGGGAATCCCTAGAGAGAATTGAGTGATAGCCCATCAAGGGAGCCTGCAGATGACAGGTTCTTTGCCTTTCTCCTTCCTGTGTGTCTTTCCCATTCTCTAATTCAGGGATTCTTAACCTGGGATCTGGGCCTTGGTTTTGTTTTGGGCCTGGGGTGCTGATCTTTTGGTCATTTGTGTTTTGATAACTTATTTCAGTATATTTGGTTTCCTTTATAGACCTATTTCTTTTATGTGTTTGTTAAAACATTTCTCTGAAAAGGCTTCACCAGCTGCCACAGAGTCTTGTTAAGAATCCCTGCTATAAAGAGATAGACCTGGAGTTCAGCAAAGATCCCAGCTCTGCCTCAGTGGCAGAGCTGCAGAGAGGCAGCTTTAACCACAGTGCCGGGGAAGATCAGGTGAAGGCCTTGTAGCATTGCGCTCCCCTTGGGGCCTGGGATGGGCAGAGGGAGGGCAAGGTGGGAAATAAGACTACAGCCAAAGGACAGGCCACTCTTGTTCCCAGTCTGGTCTGACCAAAGGCTGCATCCACACTTCTTGCAGAGGATGTTTGCTCCCACTTTGCCTGCAGACCTGCTGGTGAATTTTTACATCAACCTTAATAAGCTCTGCCTGACGGTGTACCAGCTGCATGCTCTGCAACCCAGCTCCACCAAGGTAGAGTTCCTCAAAACACCGCTTCCCTGCCACTGCCCATGCATATGCTTGTGCCCACCCTCAGACCCTAATACCTGTACCTTGGCTTAGCTTCCATCAAGAGCAGTGGTTCTCAACCTGTGGGTCACCACCCCTTTGGGGGTCGCCTAAGACCATCAGAAAACATATATTTCCCATGGTCTTAGGAACTGAGACACTGCTCTTCTATCCATCTCCAGGAGGGTCCGCCCACATACAAGTATTAAAGGGCCACATTAGGAAGGTTACCGGTTACTCCGGGTGGGGTGGAACTGTAGTGCTGTTGATTGTCTGCTGGTGTGTACTGCCCTTGGGCTAATCTCATCATCTCTGATGCTTTGTTTAGAACTTCCGCCCTGCTGGGGGTGCTGTACTTCACAGTCCTGGAGCCATGTTGTAAGTACTTACTTTGAGGCAATGAGTAGAAGGAGCATGTGTCCCCATTTACCTTGGGAGCAGTCCTATATCTTCCTGAAAGCTCATCTTTCCAGCCCCAGCCAGAATCCCAGCTGGGGCCCTCCTTCTCTGTGCTCCCTGTTCCTAGAGATGCCTATGACCTCTCCACTCCTCCCTCCCTGTATTGACTGCAGTGAGTGGGGCTCCCAACGACTGGAGGTGAGTCATGTACACAAGGTCGAGTGTGTAGTTCCCTGGCTCAATGATGCTCTCGTCTTCTTCACTGTCTCCCTGCAACTCTGCCAGCAGCTCAAAGACAAGGTGGGCAGCGAGTTTGTAGAGCCTGGGGTGACAAGGCTGGGAGAGTTTGCCATGGGCAGCTTTCAAAGGCCTTCCTAGCAGGGTAGTTAGAAGCAAAGCAGAATTCATTCATATACAGTGTACCCTGACATGAGGGTCTTGGCAGGTCCAAGCCAAGGGTATACCACATTAAAACAGTTAACTAAGGCCTTATGCTTCAGGCGCTCAAGCTGTTTTGGGAACCTTCTCAGGAAGGGAGCTTTCATTAAGTGGTTGGTGTCCTTAGGTGTTATTTTCAGAAGCTTAGAGGCATTTCTGTAAAACCCTCACAAACGCTAATATCTGTAGCATTCCTTTCTTCCCCTTCCTTTGGCACAAACACCATCAAGTGGTATTTTTTCAGCCCTTGCTAAAGTTTCACCTGCGTGAAATTATTACAGAGATTGAGAGTGGTCCTTCACCCAATTTAGGAATGTCTTTCCATCCCGGTACTAAGAGCTTGTGAAGGGGAGGACAGTATGGGGGGGGGGGGGTACAAAGCAGGGAGGGCTCCTGCTGACATTGCTTTTCTCTGTCCCTAGATCTCGGTCTTCTCCAGCTACTGGAGCTACAGGCCCTTCTGACCATGAGAAGCCGCTGACGAATTTTCCCCAATAAAGGAGGTGCCTAGTCCATGGATTTGGTCCCTGAGAAGACTGATCCAACCCCCAGGAGGGAATCCTTGGAGGGTGCAACATAGATAAGGTGTAGCATGCAGCAGGCTCTGCATGGGTACAGTGCATTATTTATTTTCCTCATGGCCCCCAGGCTTTGAGAGACCTTCTCTGCCTGTTAGCCTTGCATGAATGATAACAAACACTGGAGAAGTGGATCTGAGGCCAGAATAGGACCTGAAGGGAACTCTTCAGGTAGAGAATGGAGACCGGTGCTGGGGAGCTCTGGGCCCCCAGAGATTTGAGGACACACATTGTGAAAATAGAAATCCAAAGGTTGAGGTTGTACTGGGGCCAGAGAACCAGCCCTGCATTCCTAGCCCTAGCTTCCTAAGATGTAGATGACCTTTGGACCCAAAGAGAAGTCGGAGCTCAGACAGAAGTGCTCCAACTACACTGCCTTTTCCTTGACACCAGAACTTCTCCTAAGAACCACAGCCCCACAGCTGTGAGCGGGGGAGGGAAGAGTGGTGACACTATTATGTAAAGGGGTAGCTGCCTGTGGCTGGAAATGTTCTGTAAAGGTATCTGTCATCCACTAAGAAATAAAGATTCAAGACCCAAGCCTTTGTGCCTCTGTCTGTCTTGGGCTTGGGGAGGACATAGAGATTGATGTTCCTATGCAAAGATAGGTTGTGTGTGGGTGTTGGTTGGAAATGTATATGAGCACCCCTGAGATAAGTGGTTTTTTGTTTTGGTATATTGGGTCTTTTCCCCAGTGGCCTAGCTTACTGTCAGTAGTATTCCATGAGTATTCCAGAGAGCCCTCTGTAGCCAGGGGTGCTAGGAATGCACACCTTGATTGTGTATGTGGGGATGGGGAGAGACAGGCTGCCAGAGAGATGGAGTATGACTTCTTTAATGTTGCTTCAGGGTGTGAACTGTGAGTGAGCTGATCCTGGTCCTGATTATCAAGAGGTCTGGATCCAAAGCTGGCTGGCTAGTGGCACTGGACTATGGCTCCAGGGCTAAGTTGTCCACTCCCTTGGGTCTTCTCTGCAAGAAAGGGAAAAGCCTTGAAAGACTGTTTTAAGCAGCCTGCTCCAAAGGAGACCCAGGCTGACTGCAGAGAAGTCCCTGGGCCAGTGAGAAGTGAGATGAGAAGAGAACTGAGCTGGAATCTGGGGTCCCTTGGAGGGGCCTCAAGGACAGGTTACCTTTGGGGGGCTGGAGGAACAGCAGCAGCAGCAGCAGCAATGCATGAGGACAAGGAACGTCAGCAACAGTGTAGTCCCTGAGGGGCAGGAGGAAAGGGTCACTCAGGAATCAAGAGGAAGAGGCTGTGGTCACACTGACTTGGAGCAGTGGGAATTAGGACTACATCAGGATTGCATCACTTGGGTGGGTTGAACCAAGGCCGCAGTGATAAATGGCAAGGCTGAGGGAGAGATCTGGAAGGCTATAGTCATACTCACCAATGAAGGTGAGGAAGACCACAAAGGCCACAATGTCCCAGTCGGACTGAAACAGGTGGTGGCTCTTCAGTCGGCCCAACAGTTCCTGGGCAGTCTCCTGCAGCTCACTCCCCACCTCCTCCACAGATAAGGCCATCCCTGTGAGTTCTTGGGTGCCTTTCTCATCCCCATCAAGAAAGTTGAACACAACAGAGCCCAGTTATCCCATTTTCCTGCCCTCACTTTCCCACTGGCCCTAACCCAGCCCAAGTCTGGGGGGAAAGAATCCCAGCTCCTTGTGTGACCTTGGTCACTTAACTTCCCTGGGCCTCACATTCTTCTATAATGAGGGGAGATGGTCTTTTGAGGTCCCTTCCAGCCCTGAATCTGTGACTGAGTGAGGTGGGGTAACCACAAGATTCAAAGGCAGCCCATTCCTTCCCAATTCTAGCCTTGGGCATAGATGCCAACAGGAAGTTTCAGTTTCCACCTACCTCCTCCCTCTTTTTTGTCCCTTCACAGAGTCCAGAAAGCCAGAGAACTACAACCTGACTTTACCTCTCCCCCAATTTAACTCCCCCCAGACTCCTAAGGGAGTCCGCACTGATCCCCTAATTAAATCTCTATGCTCTTACCTCGGAGAGAAATGCCCTGTCTGCTGGAGACACAGTACCACGGCTTCCTGCTTCCTTGTCTGGCTGCACCTGTGGCCTCCCAGCTCCTCCTCCAACCTCTGGGCAAGCCCAGTTCAGCCCAGCCCAACCCAGCTCAGCTATAGCTAATGTTTCAGGCAGCAGAGTTGAGGGCCTGAACTGCCCAGGTTTACCACAGAGATAGACGTTGTGCTCTCTACAAGATCCCCGAAATGTGTCCTTGTACTGTAAGACCCTGGGGAAGGTAAGGCTATCAATCACTCATCCTCAGTAAGTCTCCCCTTGTACACACGTACGCACACACTCCTAATTCCTGAACCAGAGCTTCTGTCCCAGGAGGAGAGACATTTTGAAAAAGCTTAGGCAGCAGTTCTCAACCTGTGAGTTATGTTCAATTTAAATACATCCTGCATATCAGATGTTTACATTATGATTCATAACAGTAGCAGAATTACAGTTATGAAGTAGCAACGAAAATAATTTTATGGTTGGGGGTCACCACAACATGAGGAACTGTATTAAAGGGTCGTGGCATTAGGAAGATTGAGAACCACTGGCTTAGAGAATCAGGGAGCAGAAAAAACAGGCCCCAGGAGGCTAAGATGGCATGGGGATTGAAGAGGGGAAGGAGGGTAGATTCCTCACCTTGGCCTCAAAGTAACCACTTCAAGAAACTGAACAGTTCCCCTACCCACTGTACACTTCTTCCAAATTCTACCATAAGGGAAAGAGAGCTCAATTTACTAGTAAGTAGCCTAGTAAGAAACCAGGGTTCTGTCGAGTCCAACAGTATAACGTCTACCAAGATACAAATGTTTCCTTATCTGTTACCTTTCAGCTTCCTCATCCATAAATTGGGTGTAACACACCTTTAGCTGCTGCTTACCTGGGAATGATAATCGAACAATATTAGCTGGCATTTACACAGTGCCTACAGTGTGCTAACATTGTGCTAAGAGCTTTACAACTATTATCTCAATTGCTGCTCACAACATCCACGGGAGGTACCTGTTATTTCCCTCATTTTACAATTAACAAAACTCAGAAAGACAGAAGTTAAGGAACTTGCCCAAGGTCACAGCCACTGAGTGTCTGCTGCTGGATTTGAACTGATGTCTTGAACTGGACCTGACTGGAGGTCCAGCCTTCTATCTGGATGCCTCTAATCCTACCCAATGAGACAATACATGGGATAGAGCCATATGACTAAATTGTTATGCAATTGTGAAATGTCATTATCATTTCTGCTCTATACCTGTGACCACCTTATCTTTTGTTGGTTCAGTTTTTCTTTTAAAGTTTAAAAAAAATTTGGTCTGACAGCCTCAAAAAACACCCCAAAAATCATAGAATACATTCTCAGAAGAACAAAGACAAGTTAATGTTACAACTGATAACACATGCCCACTTGCCCTTTTTGTAGTTTATTCATGGATTCTTCAATTTTGTCAGTGTTGCACTGAGGGGCTTATTTCAGCAAGTAGTTAATTGTGGGAACTGAGTAAACCACACTGATTCCATCTTATGACTCAATTGTGGAGCTAGCTCAGTTCCCTTTCTATTCATTTATGGGTCTAGTCTAAAGGTGGGGAACCTGCGGCCTTGCAAGTGCAGCCCTTTGACTGAATTCAAACTTCACAGAACAAATCCCCTTAATAAAAGAATTTGTTCTGTAAAACTGGGACTCAGTCAAAAGGCCACACCTGAGGCTGAGGAATAGAGTAGTGGATCAGTGGAATAGATTAAGTACAGGAGATACAGCAGTCGATGACTATAGTAATCTGCTGTTTGATAAATACAAAGACCCCGGTTTTGGGGATAAGAACTCACTATTTGACAAAAACTGCTGGGACAACTAGAATATAATATGGCAGAAACTGGGCATAGACCAATATCTTACACCATAAACCAAAATCAAGTCTAAACAGGTGCACAATCTAGGTATAAAGGCTGATACTGTAAGCAATCTGAGAGAGCAAGGAATAGTTTACCTGTCAGATTTATGGAGAAGAGAAGATTTTATGACCAAACAAGAGTTAGAGAACAATATAAATGCAAAATGGATAATTTTTATTACATTAAATTGAAAAGTTTCTATATAAATAAAGCCAATGTAACCAAGATTAAGAAGGAAGTGGAAAATTGAGAAGAATTTTTACAACCAGTGTCTCTGATGAAGGCCTCATTTCTAAAATATACAGAGAATTAAGTCAAATCTATAAGAATACAAGTCATTCCCCAACTGATAAATGGTCAAAGGATATGAACAGGCAGTTTTCAGAGGAAGAAATTAAAGGTTTCTATAAGCGTATGAAAAAATGCTCTAAATCACTATTGATTAGAGAAATGCAAATCAAAACAACTCTGGGGTACCACATCTCACTAATCAGATTGCCTAACATGACAAAACAGGAAAATGACAAAAGCTGGAGAGGATGTGGAAAAATTGGAACACTAATGCATTGTTGGTGGAGTTGTGAACTGATTCAACCATTCTGGAAAGCAATCTGGAACTATGCCCAAAGGGCTATAAATAAGTGCATACCCTTTGACTCAGCAATACCACTTCTAGGGTTGTATCCCAAAAAGATCATAGAAGTGGGAAAAGGACCCATATGTACAAAAATATTTATAGCAGCTCTTTTTGTGGTGGCAAAGAATTGAAAAGGGGATGCCCATCAATTGGGGAATGGCTGAACAAATTGTGGTATATGAATGTAATGGAATACTATTATGCTGTAAGAAATGAGCAGACAGACTTCATAATAACCTGGAGAGACTTCTACAAACTGATGCTGAGTGAGAAGAGCAGAACCAGGACAAATTTGTACACAATCACAGACACAATGTATGTGTGACAACTAACTTTGATAAACTGGGCTCCTCTCAACAACGCAAGGTTATAAGACAACTCCAAAAGACTCATAATGGAAAGAGATGCCCACATCCAGAGAAAGAACTACAGAGTCTGAATGCAGATTGAAGCAAACTACTTGTTCTTTCTCTTTTGTTTCCTCTTTCTAATTGTTCACTCCATTGGTTATAATCCTTCTTTACAACCTGACTAATGTTTAATGTGAAAGTATTTGTAGATCCTATATTGGATTGCATGACGCCATGAGAGAGGGGGAGGGAGTAGGAGAGGGAAGTGGAGAAAATTTGAGACTCAAGGGATTGTGGAACTGAACCTTGTAAACTAAAAGTGAATAAATAATTTTTTTAAAAGGCCACACCTGAGACCTAGAGGGCCACATGTGACCTCAAGGCTGCAGGTTCTCCAACCCTGGCTCTAGTCCAATTTCTGTCCTATGAGAAAACTTTATTCAGTTGTGGGAATTGGGAGAAAACCTTATTGCATTGTTTGAACCTAGCCCAGCATGGCTGGGAAGCTGAACCACCTCTACCTGCTGCTTAGAGACACTTAACCAAAGAACTAAGTTATGCTTCTAGAAACTCCAAAAATCAGATCCAAAGATTAATACAAGGAGTTTTCTCACAATTATGTATCTCAAGCAATCCATATGTCATTTTGGAAAACTGTCCCCAGGCTGATCAATCTATATTGTTTCCATATTCCTTTGTTTATAGACACTTTGGGGAGTGGGATGTCTTCAGGAAATTACACCTGTTCGTTCTTCCCCTTCCAACTTGGAAAGTTTCTGATTTTTCCACCAATTAGAAATCAGATTATCCAATATGGTATTGTTTCCTTTTCATAATTGGCCTTGTCTGATTAATTAATTGTTTTTAATGTATAAAAAAGTCTGTCCCCTCCTATATTCAGCATCCAGGCCTGAGCTGAAGAGGTCTGGTCCTGCTGTGTTGGGCAATTGCCATGTGATTAATAAATTGAGATGTTCAGAAAATTGAACCTTTGCTTTCTTGTCATTCCGTCCTTTGACCTGACACAGCAATAACATTGAACATCATATTTGGTTCAAGATTTTTTGCCACTCAGTACTGACATTATTTACATTGTAGTCAAGGAATGTGTACGTAGTGTTCTTTTCTGTGACCTCTATTTCTTACAAAGATTAAAATGGATATGTTATTGAAGCCGTTTTTTTCTTCTTAGACATATTTTCCATTACTGTCCCTTTTTTCTTATAATTTGCTCATAAAAATTTTTCATTATGAAGATGGGAAGCATTTAGAAATAATTTCACAGATAAATTTCCCAAATGTATCTTCCCAGCTTCCATTTATATATTTTCATGACCTACCTTTGGGGGCGGGGAGAGAGAGAAAAAGAGAAAGAGAGAGAGAGAGAAGGAGAAAGAGAGAGGGAAAGAAAGAGAGAGAGGGAGGGAGGGAGGGAAGTGGGGGCTAAAATGAAGGGGAATGAATTAGAGTATTAAATTAACTTACAAAGAGAGCAGGGGAGAATTAGGAGAGAAAGATTAAGATCAGAGCATGAGGACTTCCTAACTTGCTACCCTGACCCTCCTCTGCTCCCATTTAGGATCATGGATTTAGATCTGAAGGGGACTCTTAAAATCCCCTAGTCCATTCCTCCCTTATTTTATAGATGAGAAAAATAACACAGAGATGAAGTGATTTTTCCAAGGTCACACAGCTAGTAAATATCCAATCTAAGATTTAGACTCAGGTCTCCTGTTTTCATATCCAGTACCCTTTTCACTACACCAAGATGCTGCAGGCATACTTAATGGGACAGATGCTATTTGTCATGGACCTTTCAAAGATGCTTGACTTAATGCTCAGTACTCTTTATAATATTTCTATCCTAAACAAACTTTGACTTTGTATCTAACTTGGATGCTTCCTACACTAGGAGAGTCCTAGATTGGGAAGTTCTTGTGGGGGACTGGAGAGCGTGGGCAGGGTGGAGACCCATTGGAAGGGGGGAAGGGGAGAGGAAGAATTCAGATTCTTCAGTTAACTGTCATCTACTCCCCCACCCACCCCACCACAGTCATACACTGAATCTCAGAGATCGAGGTCACCTCCCTCCATAGCTGGCTCCCTACAGAGTGACCAGGGCCAGGTGACCAAGAGAGGACAACATTTAGTCCATCTTTTTCTTTTCCATCTGTCACTGTCTTTGTGTCTCTATGTCTCCTATTTGAGTCTTCCTCTTGGTGTCTATCATTTTCTGCCCCCATTTTTCAGGTGCTTCAGTGTGTCTATGCTTCTCTCATTGTCTTGTTGCATCTCTTTATGTCTATCTCTATGTCATTATCTAATTTCTTTGTTTAATTGTCTTCCCAGCTATTACCACCAACAGGATAAATGGATTCTTGGTCAGGAAGAATCTCCCCTTGATGAGTCTTACTTCTGCTGCTGGAAGGTGAGCTGTCACCTTTCCACTGATGAGGACAAATCATCCCTTCCCCATTCACCCACATGCCAAGGTACATTCTCCAAACTGAGTGTACTTCTCAATCAATCAAGGAGTATTTATTGTGTCTACTATATGTTGGGTGCTGTACTAAGTGCTAGAGATACAAGTAGAAAAGTGAAACAGTCCCTGCCCTCAAGAAGCTTACATTCCACCGTTAACACATACATATATGGAATACGTAACACTGAAATGTGCCTAAACTTTGACCATTGGTTATACTAGTAGGAGTGCCTATAGAGGAAATATCAATCCAAGTGATCAGTGCTTTTGGGTCCCTGTGCCCATTTGTGGAGGGAGTACAGAAATGAGGCAGTTATTAGTTCAGGCTTTTCTTTTCCTTGAAATGGGAGTAGTCATATCTCTCTAGTTAGACGTGTACTAAGATAAGGGATTTCTTCCACTAATCCACTAGCCTACCCAAACCTCCCTGCAATATCTCTTTTTCTGTCTACCCCTACTCCAACCCTTCCTAGGACTTCAGACAATCTAGTGTTCATAAGGTATAGTATACCATTCATAATTACAGATTGGGTGTCAGAGATCAGAGATAAAGAGGAGGGACAAAGCCTCAAAATTTAGGGATCATGATTTAGTCTTGCTCCTGAGTTGTGAGCTAAATTACCTTCCTCTTACCTTTCTCCTCTCCCCTACAACAACAGGGTTTGACTGGTCACACAGAGCTACCACCATGGCAGGGACCTCAAAGCGTTCCACGCCTCCCCACTCCCCACAACCTTCCAGCCCTAGGACTTCCTCTTGTGAGATGTTTGGCTATGTGGGGATTGAAGCTGTGCTGGACCAGCTGAAGATCAAAGCCATGAAAACTGGTTTTGAATTCAACATCATGGTTGTTGGTGAGCAAAAGTGAATGAGTGGCTAAGGGGGTTGGGGGGAAGTGAGGAATAAAAATAATTTGAAGGGGAGAATGAACAAGATAGAGTCAATTCAGGGCTCCCTCCACTCCCCTTAATTCAACTCTCTTCTACTCCGTGGTCTACAAGCCATTCATCAACCTTATTCTTGAGTGCCATAGGAGCATAGATTTATATCCTGAAGAGACCTCAGAGACTCTCTAGTACAACCCCCCCCCAATTTTACAGATGAGGAAACTGAGGTGTATGCAAGTTAGGTGACTTGCCACATTGGTATTATCTGATAAAGGCAGTTTTTTAACCTAGGTCTTCTGATTCCAAAGACAACATTCTTTCCACTGAACCATGCTGTTTCCAACCATACCCCAAGTGTGACCTGGCCATAACCTAGACTGTGACCTTGCATGCCACTCTGCTCTTCACTCCATTAGGTATCTCTACTCCCTCCCTTCCCCCCATCCCACTGTTCATGAATGTGTCCTTCTGATATATTCCCAGGGAGGAGTGGATTGGGTAAATCCACAATGGTAAACACTTTGTTCAAGTCCAAGGTGTGGAAATCATCACCAGTGAACAAGTTGGGACCTATACCTCAGACTCTTCAACTGCAATCTGTTACCCACAGTGAGTACTCCCCTTTATCTCCCCTTACCCTATGAACCATCAAGAACTGCCTCAGCTTCCTAAAACTGTCCTCCCTCTAGAGCTGTTCCCCGACCTTCAACTGTTCCTCTGGTCCTGATGGCTCCTCAGAGTTTGAGGTCCCCCTATGATGCTCTCCAACCCTCCCTCCATAGCAATTGAGGAAAAGGGGGTAAAACTGAAGCTGACAGTTACAGACACACCTGGATTTGGGGATCAGATCAACAATGACAAGAGGTACGTTCTTCTTCGGAATACTATCCCTATTCAAAGTATGAGGGAAGTCCTTTCTCCATACTCTCTTTCTTTCCCTTTCCTTATTTCTTTTTTTTTTTGGTGGGGGGGAAGGCAAGGCAATTGGGGTTAAGTGACTTGCCCAAGGTCACACAGCTAGTAAGTATCGAGTGTCTGAGGCTGGATTTGAACTCAGGTCATCCTTACTTCAGGGCTGATGCTCTATTCACTGCACCACCTAGCTGCTCCCCCTTTCCTTATTTCTTAAGCCTTTGTCATTCATCCAACTATCCTATCTCCAATCCTTGACATAGAAGTTTTTCCACTGTCACCCAAATAGCAAACAGAGATGACTGGCTGGTAGAGCTTAGCTCTGCTTTAGAGAACCCTATGGTGAGGGCAGTTATTTTAGGGCCCTATAATTAGTTTGAGGAAGGGCTATGGGAAGCCTGATACATCTTTCAAGACCCAGTTCAAGTCCCACTTTCTCCACAAAGACTCACCCAACCACTCAGGCTTCACTAATCACTTCTTCAAGAATCCTGAAGTACTTGGACTGTTCTTGCAGTACTTACTAAAGGATGGCTTGTGATTATACCCTTCAGGGAGGGAACCAGGTCTTAAAACTATTCTGTAGCCTTTGTTGTCGGTGATAATCACTTTGAAGGAGTAAGGGAGTAGGAAAGGTGGGATTCCAAAGAACCTCACCACATATCGCCAGGGTAGGGGCAGTTGGATGGAATCCCCAGGATCTTCTCCACTGTTTCTTCCCCTTTCCTTTCCAGTTGGGATCCCATCCTAAACTACATCAATGATCAGTATGAACACTACCTGCAAGAGGAGGTTCTCATCACTCGCCAGCATCACATCCCTGACACACGAGTGCACATCTGCGTGTACTTTGTGCCTCCCACAGGGCACTGGTAAGGGGAGTGCAAAGGGAATTCCCCACAGGCAGGATGAGGGGCTGGCGCTATTAGACATACACACATAATTTGTAGGAGTAGCCTGTTAGGAACCATGTGTCCCAATCCCCTAATCCTAGCTAATGTTGCTGATTGAAAGTTCTAGGTACTACCAAAGTTTGAGGTAAAGAGAGGAGTCTAGACTGAAGAGCTGGAAAACAGGCTCACTGTGTCCTTCACCTTCCTGCCTCCTAGCCTTCGACCTCTAGATATTGAGTTTCTGAAGCGTCTATGTCGGGTGGTAAATGTTGTTCCTGTTATTGCCCGGGCGGACAGCCTCACCTTAGAAGAGAGGGAAGCTTTCAGGTGGCAGGTAAGGGGGAACTGGGTCAGATCTGGAGGACCATTATTAAGAGTATGCTGGACAATTCAAGGAGCTGACCAGGAGACTTCATTCCCAGGCTTAGGGAAGATTTTTATCGATAAGTAGGAGAGGGGTGATCAGTTTATTGAGAGGTGGGAAAGTCAGAAAAGGGCTTCATGTGGCTTTGGTTGGGGGTTTGTTGGGGAGCCATATCAAGAAGAAAGAGTTCATGACCCGATAAGGACTGAAGTGAAATTTCTGTTTCCTTCAGATTCAGGAGGATCTGAAGAACAATTGCATCTTTGTTTACCCCCAGAAGTGCTTTGATGAAGACTCAAATGACAAAACTTTGAATGACAAGATTCGGGTGAGGGAGCATGTAATAACAGTAATGGGGCCACTGAAAGGTTGGGGACCTCTCTTTTGGGAAACCACCTCAAGATGGCAACCTTTTATCTCCTCCTACCGCTCTTCATTACCATACACACCCAGAATTCATCATTTAAGATGCAAAAAATGATGTTGGGGCAGCTAGGTAATGCAGTGGATCTGCACTGACCCTGGAGTCAGGAGGACTAGAGTCAGACACTTGCTAGCTGTGTGACCCTGGGCAAGTCACTTAACCTTGATTGCCTCCCCTCAAAAAACAAATAGACAACAGAAAAATAAATCATGCTCATTTGCATGAGGAACCTGAGGGTGCTATCGGTGGGTAAATGATAAAGGCACAGTGTGGTCATGGAGTTCTTCCTTGTCCAGCCTAAGAGAAGTCTTTCTTAGAGATTTGTATGATTTTTTCTAACTCCAAGTCCTTCTCTGTGCAACCCTTTCAGAAGTCTGGCTTGTCTTCCTGCTTCCATCTGACTTCCCACTCCAGCCCAAATCTAGAACCATCTCTCTAAGTTCTCTTGGTTCCTGAGGAAAACAGGTCTTTTCTATAGATTCTGCCCTTCAATTCCCTGTGACTCCCAGGGAAGTTACCCCTGGTCCCCCCTCTCAAAGAATTTTTGCCAGCCTACTGGTATGATGTAATCCAAAGAGTCAGATAACCTGGGCTCAAATGTTGGCACTGCTACTTGTTGTTACCTGCATAACATTGCCCAAGTTACTTTTGCTGCTCTCAACTTCAGTTTCCTGATCTAGAAATAAGAGCCTGAGACTAGAGGAAGTTCTCTGGAGGAGAGAGTGGAGCTGACGACTTGGTACAGCTCTGCCTCACTTAAATCCAGATCAATTCACCTGCAAGTCAAGACATTATCCTCTTCAAGAATGAAGACCGAACAACAACAATGACCAGCTGCACTGCCTGTAAAAACCCAGTTAGTGACTCTGAACAAGGGATGGAGTTTTAGTATTTCAATGGATTCACAATAACATCTCTATCAATAGTCTCTCTATTACCCTTTCACTCACAGCTCGTGATACCCTCCCACCCTATTGAGTTCTTGTCCATGTCTTTCCATGAATCTTCCAGAGAGAATTCAGTGTGATGCAGGCCTTTCTTTGGTTCTTTTGACATGTTATGAATGCTAGAGCAACCCTGTCTTTTATCCTTCTTTGCTGGCCATACATGTTTCTGATGATGTCTTTTACAGTATAACAATTTGATATCCTCACTGTGAATTTTTACATTGACTTTTGGGTCATCTGGAATGTTGACAGTTCTGAGGTTATGCTGTTCCATGATATCTCAGCCATTCAACAGCCCTGGGAAGATACTAGTGTTAGTAAAATTAGCTTTGAGTAGCTTGGGGTTCAACCAACAGGCTGCACAATTTTCCAAGAGTGATTCAACCTATTCTCTTCTTCCTACTAAGTTGTGGACCATTGTCTACCTATAGGTTATTGTCTAGTTATAGCACCTGCATAGGGGTAAAGTGCCTTTGGGCTGTTCATCCAGCTATGTGTTGGATAAGCAATAGGCATTCCTCATCCACTCCACCTTTCCCACCTCCCATTTGGGCAGCTGGATCAATCTCTTTTTAGTAGCTATCTCATGAGAAGTGTTCTGGGGCTTGAAACAAGCAATAAGATATGACCCTGAAAGGAAACGTAAAAGGCAACATGTTAGAGTGGGTAGAGTGCTGAAATTACAATCAGGAAGACCTGAGTTCAGATTGTATCTCAGACTCTTCCTGTTTGGGTGACCCTGGAAAAGTCACTTAACCTCACTGAGTATCAGTTTCTTTTTCTGTAAAATGGGGATAATTTTAGCACCTAGATCAGTGGTTCTCAACCTTCCTAATGCTGCAACCCTTTAATACTCATATGTGGGTGTATCTGTATGTGGGTGGACCCGCCTGCAGACAGATAGAGGAGCAGTGTCTTGGTTCCTAAGACTATCGGAAATATGTGTTTTCCAATGGTCTTAGGTGACCCCATTCAACCTCCAAAGGGGTCCCGACCCACAGGTTGAGAACCACTGACCTAGATAGTTATAGGATCAAGAAAAATAACATTAATAAGTGCTTTGCAAACTTTAAAGCCATATAATAAATGTCAGCAATTATTGCTGTTGTTTGGGGGGACCTCTACTCTTTGGAGTTTACAAGACATCCTCCCTAATACTGGCAAACAAGGACTGTCCATCAACAACATTGTAAAGTTAGCAAAGTTTCTGTTTAATCTCCTTCTCCAGCCCCCAAGGTACCCATTCTTTCTAACCCTTTTATTTCCCATAGCTCCTTGTTCCCTTTTCTGCTATGAAAACATACTCTCAAGGAAGGATACAGCATCAATTACTCACTCCTGGGTGTGAATTTAAGCCTCTTAAACCCACTTTCCTCAGGAGGATTTATCTGAAAATGCTGAAAGGTTTTGTTCTGTAATTTCAATCACTCTTGAGTTGGTGGGACCACTGTATTTTGGAGGATGGCAGAAAACTCATGCCTTTAAAAATCTAGCCCTTCTAAAAGATCTTTTACTCCCTGTCTTGAACTAAACTGCCAAGCATTCAAACTACTGCAGAGAGCACAGTACTGATGGGCTTTTGTTCAAATGCCAAATGTAAACTTGCCTAAAAGACTTTTACAGAGAACTCATGCAAGGAAGACATTCAAATGGTGGTCAAAAGAAGCAATACAAGGACATTATCAAGGTCTGATGAACTTTGGGATTGATTTTGTGACATGGCTGATGCTGGCAAAGGACCACCCAGCATGGCATGCCTGCATCAAAGAAGGTGCCGTGCTCCATGACCAAAGTAGAATTGCAGTAGTTCAAAAGAAACATGAGATGTGCAAATTTAGAGACATCTCCACCCCAAATGTTCATGTGGACTATTTGTGCTTGACCTGCAGTAGAACCTTCCAAGCTCATATTTGGTTGATCAGTCAGTCGAACACACTGTACCTTGACCCTGACATAGCAATGTCATTTTGGTCCTCTTAGGGAACAACAACCATTTATCCTACTTCTTTGCTCCTGTTGTTCACTCTTCTCTCTTCCCTTTGGAATCCTGGGTGTAACCTTTTTACCCCTTGTCCTGATTCCTCCCAGTTAATGAGGCTGAAGACTTCCTCCTTATATATAAATACTCCTTTCCATACAGTGTCTCCTTTCACCTTTTCCTGCCCACATTTTTACCTTTTTGTTCCCCCAGCCCAGGTCCCATACACCCACTGAGCCCTTCAAACTCTGACTGTTTTAAGAGGCATAGCTTCCAGGAATAGGGAGGTGAGATTCCCCTTGTCCTCTACCCTGCCCAGAACATACCTGAGCATTGTGTTCAATGCTGGGTGCCACATTTAGGAAGAACACTGATAAGCTAGGGAGGGCACCTGGAGGGTAACGAGAGGCTTAGTTGAAGAAACCAAGAATAATTAGCCTAGAGAAGAGTTAGTGGAGACATAATAGCTTATCTTCAATTATTTGAATGGTTGTTATATAATGGAAGAATATTTGTTTTGCTCAGCCCCAGAGGACAGAACCAGAAATAGTGGCCAAAAGTTGCAAAGAGGCAGATTTAAATTTGCTGGAGAGAAATTTTCTAAAAGACAGAGGGTTCCATTTTTTTTTCCCTCATCCTATACTTTTTTTTTTATTAAATTTTTTTTGAGTTACATATTTTCTCCCCGTCTTTCCCCCGCCCACCACCCCAAAACAGCCATCCCAGTGTTTCCCCCCTCCCCCAGTCTATTCTCTCCTATGTCAC
>CM053583.1:292005422-292116704 GCA_028627135.1 Pseudochirops cupreus
AAAAAAAAAGAGAAGGTTTGAGTGTGTGAATTCATTCCAAATAACTCTGTCTTGACATTCTCATGGTCCCAGCACCCCAAAACCTTATCAATTGGACAAATATCTCCTATTTAGAGTACCTACATTTATAAATGTCTAAAAATTGTGTTTCTTAGCAAGCCTCTTTCCTATTGCTCTATTATCATCACTGAAGGAATGAGAGGGAGCACCTGCATAGATCCGAGGGACATTTAAATGGTTTTTGTTTTGTTTTGTTTTGTTTTGTTCTTATGGGTTGTCATGGTTAAAATATTCATCACCTAGTGGCCAACTTTCTGGCAATAAACCTCTTCACCAGTCAGTCCTTGGATAGCTCACTCAGTATGAGATTTAGGTGAAATACCTGCTCACCAGCCCCACAAATGTTTCCTATTTTGATGTTTTAAATATCAACTTCCTGGGACAGTATGGAATTATGGGTTATTGTTTTACGTCTCAAGTAAAACCCCAAATGGGATCATGAAGAGTTGGACACAACTGAACAACAACAAAATCTTCCTTTATAGAGAGGGCTTTGAAACTTTCAGCTTCCTTTGCTGTGTTTTGTTCCCCTCCCTTCCCCCGCCCCCCCAGTTATTTTTGCATCCTAACCTTCCTGCAAGAACACCTTGGTCTTTGGTCATTTGTATAAGTACACTTCAACTGTAATTGGACGGTACTTTGCTTACGAATGGGCGTTAAATGTAATTTAAATTTAATTGGAACGATACCCATGTAGTCCTCTGCACTGGACCTTGAGGGCAGGGACTGTCTTTGTTTTCCATATTTGTATTGCTAGGGCTTACTTAGCACAGTGCCTTGCCTGGCATATAGCAGATACTTAACAAATGGTTTTTGAATTGAATTAAATTGAACCTCATCTCCTTAATATCTGAAATACAAAATAAAATTTCCAATGAGAGATGAAAAGGTGTGAAATGAATTTTGTTGTGTAATAAGGAAAATGAATTTACTACTATAACTTTTAAAAGAATGAAAATCTTGATATTCCTGTAAAAAGACAATGCTTCTACTGCTTTGGTTCCTAATAAAGGGGGTTTTCTTTCTTCCCCCCTCCATCCCCCCCATAGTGATCACTTTAGAAATATGAAGCATCAAAACATTATCATACTCACCTGTAAATACTGGCATGTTTTTCATCTCTAAGGACGTAGGCCTTAAAAATTCCCATAACTAACCACAGATGTGAATAATTTAGAGAAATATGGGATGACTTGTATGAAGTGATGGAGAGTGAAGAAAGTAGAGCCAAAAGACAATATACATAATGATTACAACAGTGTAAGAAAAGACTGCCAAAAGGTCACAGAACTCAGGTCAAATGCAAGAGACAGTGTTGGTATCATCTTATTAAAGTTAAGGTACACTTTATACCCTTCTGTAAACAAAGGACAGAGGTATTGATACAGTCAGGTTAGGTTATTCTTCCTTTACACAGCTGAGCAGAAAGGACTTGTAGATAGTAAAGTACGAACACTCATTAGTACAGCCCCAGATTCCAAAGGAATTCATTCAATCTCTGGGTTTAGAGTTTTTGGGTCTTTTTTTTTGATGGGGAAGTCAAGGTGATGAGGTGTTGGAATGCCTATGTTTGTAATATTCAGTTGTAACTTCAATTTGTAAAATCACACTTGTGTTTGGGTACCTGTGTTTGTAATATTGGCTTATGAAATCAAGTTGTAAAATCATACTTCCCCCAGCCTAAAAGCGTTAATTCTGCCTCTTCCCTAGGCCAGCACTCTGCCTAGCTACAATTAACGAACTGTTTATCCCTGCTTGGTACAATAACAAGGAATACCTATGAATCCTTCACTAAACCATCTAAACAATCACTTTAGCTTAGAGAAATGTATAGCTCCCTTGTTCTAATGGCCAGCTGCACCTATGAATCCTTCAATGCACTATCAGGAAGCTAACTCCTCTCCAATTAGGCACATCCTGAACCCTCAATTAGTCTAGCTTCCCAGCATCCATCTTGTCAAACAGGACATCGATGGGTAACAGACTGGACACCTCTCAGTCAGCTCTGACCATTAGCTGACCCAGTGATGTTTCAGGCCTAAAAACACACCTCCATGCAGCCCCCTCACCCCCCGCAGGCCATTTCCCAGTGAATTATGGGCAATATGCCTGCACAGTAGATATGAAAAATGCATGTCCCTTTAAGCACTGACCACTCCTTAACTCCTCCCTAATCCCACCCTTACGCACCTAGTTAGTATAATTGATACCTGATTTATGATTTTATGGCTTTATAATCTATACCCCTGACTCCTTTAAGTTTGCAGGTTCCCTAAGACCTCCTGCTGGCTGTAAAATGTAACAATAAACTTTTACAATCCTGACTCCAAAGATTGCTTGAGTCCAGAGAATTCTTTCCAGACTATAACCCTCCAGGGATTCTTTGGGGTCCCTCAAACACCCAGCTTTTCTCACCCTCTTCAAAGGCAATTGGGGTTAAATGACTCACCGAAAGTCACACAGCTGTAGTAAGTGTGTCAAGTGTCTGAGGCGGCATTTGAACTCAGATCCATTCTGACACCAGAGCCAGTGCTCTATTCACTGTGCCACTTAGCTGCCCCACGGGTTTAGGTTTTTTTGATCTACTCAAGCTGAAGTATTCCAAAACAGTGAGTTTTTTCACCCTATATTTGAGAATTCAGTGCCTTTTTTTCTACATATGTAGACTTTAGATTGTGAGTTCCTCAAGGGCAGAGACTGTCTTTTTGCTGCTTTTTGTATCCACACCACTTAGCAAAGTACCTGGCCCATAGTAGATACTTAAATGTTGATTGATTTATTGTTTTAAAACCTCACAGCCCCCTGATATGTGTATGTTCTATCCAGGAGTAGTTGGCTGGACTGGTTGCCTGGGATTCAAATATGCAGAGTGCAATTTCACCTCCAAGTCAAAGCAGGGTACACAAATCTTACATCCTTTTACAGCGTGTGGCACGATACATTTTAGAGCAAAGTTTTGTTGGTATTCCTTGAAATCCCCAAACTTGACTGTGTACAAGTGAAAAGTATTGTGCAATTTAATTCAACAAACCCCTGTTCAACACTAACTCTGTGTCAAGCATTCTGCTAAATGCTAGCGATGGAGAGATAAGATGAAACAGTATCTTGAGTCACTCTGTTCAGTGGTTTTCCTTAATGCTGAGGAACATGTACCTTGCTCCTCAGGTTGGGTAGTCACTGGGGTATTTCCCTCAGTGTTGAAACATATCTGTACAAATCTTTTTTAAGTCATGATCAGCTTTCTTTTCTACTGGCACTGATCAATTCACCTTGTAGCCTGTGAACTAATAATTGTAATGAATGTGAAATTAGCTTTATGATCTAACCATAACAACAACTTAATATTGATATTTTTTATAGCACCATGAGTACTCTAACTTCCACCATCTCATTGGAGACTCACACCAATTTTACCAGAGGGTAAGGATAGATATTATTGTATCAAGTGACTTCCCATGGTCACAGAGCCAGTACTAGAAATGGCAGAGCCCCAACAACAGTCAGGATCCTTTGACTCTCGGGTTAAGTGCTCTTTTTGATGGACTGTCTCTGGGGTTTATGAAGTATTCGTGGAGGACTAGCATGTCTGGTGCAAGAGCTCAGGGCTATTCACCCACCTTTGGTGTCCACCTGCCACCCAACTCTTTTGTTTTTGGAGGGGGGAAGGCAAAGCAATTGGGGTTAAGTGACTTGTCCAAGGTCATACAACTAGTACATGTGTCAAGTGTCCAAGGCTACATTCGAACTCAGGTCTTCCTGACTCCAGGGCCAGTGCTCTACTCATTGTGCCACCTAACTGCCCCTCACCTAACGCTTACCTGTAGCTCCAAGAAGCTGTGGCACAATACATTTTAGAGCAAAGTTTTGTCGGTATTCCTTGAAATCCCCAAACTTGACTGTGTACAAGTGGCCACGCCCTGGTAAAATTGTCTTAGCACAGTGGTTCTCAATCTTCCCAATACCCCCACCCTTTAATACAGTTCCTCATGTTGTGGTGACCCCCAAACATAAAATTATATTCATCGCTACTTCATAACTGTAATTTTGCTCCTGTTATGAATCGTAATGTAAATATCTGATATGCAGGATGTATTTTCACTGTTACAAATTGAACATAACCCACAGGTTGAGAACGGCTGTCTTAGCAGATGGGCTACACCAGGTTGAGGAGAACCAACATGCTTCAGACTTGTTGGTGAATTAAGGGGATATCTATCCCAACCAAACACATGAAGACTTCCCCTGGCAGAATGGGCAGATGGGAACAATGAATTCCAATGACCATGCAGGCAGGTGTAGCAGGACCTCTGGAGCACCTAGAGCTGGGTCAGACATTGAAGACGCCAAGGTCATCCACTGCATCTGGATCCATTGCCAGTCATCTTGAATTTCATCCTACCACTGAACTCTGATGACTCAGGAAGAAAAAATGAGGCTGAGGGCTTTGTGCAACTCTGCCTCTCTTAAATCCAATTCACTCTCAAGTCAAGACATCACCTCTTGATGTCATTGGTCCTCTCTGAAAACTAAGTACAAACAATGATAACAACACTCTGTCTCTATACCACCTTATATCCTTCAACTGGTAGGATGATTTTCTGCTGATATGAGAGAAATACCTCCTTTTTGAATTTCTGTAGGTCACTACTGCCAAAATAAATCTACCACAATGCAGAAATTATAGAGGTAAAGACCCAGGTTTTATTATGCTGAAGCACAGGTTCTGGATTCAGAAAAATAACTCTGAACCCAGATTGGAGTTTCTGACAAGCTTGTATAGAGAAAATTACATTAGAAAGACAGGGAAATAAATTATTTTACATATTGTAATCTCATACGTTCTTTCAGGCCATAAAAGATAAGTCAGATTCATAATCCCATGCTTCCTTCAAAGTCATCAAAACTGAATGAATTTAGTCAAACAGAATTGTAATCTCATATATCCCCTCAGGAAACAAACATAGTTAAATATACTTTAAAGGTAGACTAAGTCATGTTATGGATTAAACTACATTTAGAGGGTTCACAATGGGCTGATTGAGAGGAAACAAATTAATATGTCCTCAAGATAACCAAGGAGTCAGTTACAGTTGACATTTGGGATCCTTCCTCAAATAAGGTAAGTCAAGCTATTTTGGGAAGCCTTTACCCCCTTTTTGCCTTCTTATCTGAGGAACATTTGAAGCCTTAAGTAAATTTTCACATCCCATGGGACAAATTTCAACTAGCTCAGTAAACTCTTTAAGGGAGAAATGGCCCTGATACCCCTCCCCCCTTAATAAAAATTAATGAAAAGAAATATAAAAATGAAAATTTCTCATAACACGACCATTCAGGAAAGATTAGATATGCTGAATTCCTTTCTCTCTCAGTTCTTTCCCTCTTGTTTTTTTTAATCATGTTTTATTAAAAACTTAACATTGAACATTAATATAGCCAAGAAAAGTTGCTTAGTAACTATTTACACTTAAATTGTTTCACACACCCCCTCTTTTTGTTTTTCATTTCTAAAAAGGTAAAGGAGACTGAGAAATTAGTTCAAGAGGATCTGAGGAAGATAAAAATTCATTCCTGAAACACTAATATGTTGTTATCATTTAATGTCCAGATTATGAAAGGCCAGGATCAGATTTGCAGATTAATTGCGGCGGCCAGGAGTGATTTCTATAGAAACTCTTCCATAGCACAAAACTGAGCCACACTCAGTATCTCTTTGGCTTTTGGAAGGGAATATAAAAATATAATGGAAAGAGGAGAAGTAGAAATCTCATCATTGGCACTAATTAGCTTAGACTTTGACCAAGTCACCTCCCTCCCTCCCTTCTTTTCTTCCCTCCTGCTTTCCTTTCTTTCTTCCTTCCTCTCTTTCTCCCTCCCTCCCTTTTTCTTTTTTTCCAAACATGTGATTTCTTCCTCTAGCAAAGATTTTTTTTCCAATGCAGATATGCACTTTCTCTGCAATTTAGGAGTTTAAGAGGACACTGAGAGATTCTGTGATTTGCTCCACGTTACATAGCTATTCTATATCAGAGGAGGCACTTGAAACCAGGTCTTTTTGACTAGAAGACCAGCTCTCCATCTATTCTCACATCCTTTTCTTAATCTGCAAAAGGGAAAGCTTGAATTAGATATCTCTAAGGTTCCTTCCTGTTCTAACAATCTATGGAAAAGAGATCCTAAGCCTTCAGAGCTATTGATGTGGAAGTTTGTTGAATTAATTTGGAAGTTGATTTGAAACCAGGAGATATTGGGGAGCTTTGATTTGAGGAGTACTCCCTTGGTGCTGCCCCTGCAAATATATCCTACTCTTGGAAATGGACCACTATCCATTTATTGCAATGGAGTGCTCCCCAGATTTCTCATGTCTTTCATAAACTTTTTTGCAGCTGCTTTCCCTTTTTCATCTGATTTTATATTCCCTCTTTCACCCAAGTCCCCAGCTTCAGTTACCTTCAGTTAGTTACAGGTCACCAATTGCTGGAGGTCTCTGAGATATCTTAAACTCAACATTTGTAAACCTGAACACATTATCTTTGCCTTCCATTCTTTCCAGCTTCCCTATTTATGCCAAAGACACCACCGTCCTTTCAGCATCTCAGGTTTGTAATCTCAGCATTAGACTGAATTCCACATTTTTTTTGTCTTTTTTTTTGGAGGGGCAATTAGGGCAAGATCACACAGCTAATTCGGTGCTTAAGCGTCTGAAATCGGATTTGAACTCAAGTCCTCCTGACTCCGGGCTGGTGCTCTATTAACCATGTCAACTAGCGGCTCCATGGATTCCACATTTTATGGAATGTTCCGCCAGGCCCCACCCCTCGGAGAAAGAAACCCACTTCCAAGCGGGATCCAATCGGTCGCCAGATCTTGACATTTTTACGTGCATAGTATCTCTCACATCTGACGCCTCCTCTCCACTCACATTAATATCACTTCAGTTACGGCCATCATGACTTTTCACTCAGAGTATTGCACACCCTCCTAACTCGTCTCCTGGTCTACACTGTGCCGTTTTATTTTAGAGCCTGCCGCCACGGTAATGTTCCTTAAGCGTCGATCTGACTATGAAACCCCAGTACTCAGTAAGTTTTTGTGCATTCTTGCTGCCTCTAGAAATAAAATATAAAATTCTTTTATTAATTAATTATTAATTAATTCTTTTATTATTAAATTTATATAAAATATAAAATTTTTTAAAGTCCTAGGCTGGCCCCAGCCGACCTCTCCAGCCTCACTGTGTTTGTTTTTATGGGTACTTGCTTTCTGCTTAGCTTAGAAGGTGAGCTCAAGGAGGGCAGGGCTGGTTTCCGTCTTTGTGCTTGTATTCCCATGGCTTAGCACATTGCCCGGCACAGAGAAAGTGCTCAACGAAATGCCTGTTGGTCTATACTCTATACAGTTCATACTTAAATATGGGACACTGATTTACGGGTGTGCTATCTGTAATGAGCTCTATCATTTTGGAAGAACGACGATCTACAGGAATACATTAAATAAACGGCAAACACAGCAGAAAGAAAACATCGCTTTTCAAAGTGACGCCGGCGGGAAGAGCGTCCGCAGCAGACCGCGCGCGCCCCGTTAGGAGGAGGGAGGGGGCGTGGAGGGGGCGTGTCCGGGCCAGGGGAACTACATTACCCAGAATGCCTCGTACCAGATGGAGTCGTCTCCCCTCATTCCCTACCCCTGACACCCCCGGTCAAGCCAATCAATTACAACCCTGTAGTGCGGCCCGTTCGGACCCGACGGAAACCAGGACGGGCCATTGCGGGCCGAGCCGCAGCCGGGCAGGCCTGGGCTCGGAGGTGGGGTTCTTTCTCCGAGGGGCGGGGGGCGGGTCAAGTCGAGGCTCCTGCGCTCCTGCGCTCCTGCTCGGGCCGCCTCGCCTTCGTCCCGACCTCCTGCCCCGCCCCTCCCCGCCCCGCCGCTAGGCTGAGGCCCGAGGCTCCCTCCCTCCTGCCCTCGCCCGGGCGGGTGCCTCACGAGCGGTGAGTGGGGGAGGGGATGGGCCCCGGAGCCGGGAAGGGCCCTGCGTTCTGCACCCCATCCCTGGGCCGGATGCCGAGTCGTGGGCTCCCGCGCTGAGCCGTGACTCTATGACCTTTTCCCTGGAACGCGGAGGGAGGGGAGGAGAGAAGGGGAAAAAGCAAAACCCACGGGGGATCATGATAGCTGGCGTGTATCAAATGCCTTATTTGATAACGAACTCATGTACGCCCATTCTTCAGTTGAGAAAACTGAGGGCAGCTAGTAGTGCAGTGCCTGGAGTCGGGAAGACCCGGCCTCAGACGCTTACTAGCTCTGTGACCCAGGGCAAGTCACTTATCCTTGCCTCAGTTTCCTCAACTATAAAATAGAGTTAATAATAGCAGTTAGCTCCCTGAGGGTTGCTCTGAGGATCATATGAGATAATAATTATAAGGTGCTTAATGCAGTGCTTGGTAGGTAGTAAACACTATATAAATGTTAGCTATTATTACTACTGCTGCAGTGCCTGGCATGCAGTAGGTGCTTAATAAATGCTTATTTCCTCCTTTCCACCTCATTGGCATAAGATTGGTGAATCTTATGGACCCTTCTTAGAGTAATGTTTTTTAAATAATTGAAGGAAATGTTGCAGTTAGAGTTTAGTGAAAATTAAAATGTAATGGTTTTTTCCTCCCCATCCAAGCCCATGGACCCCCTGAAATCTCTCCATAGACCCTAGGTTAGGAGCCCCTAATTTAATTCAACTCCTTCATTTTACAGATGAGGAAATTGAGGCCTAGGAAGTTAAAGTGATTTGCCCAGAGTCACAGAGGTAGTATCAAAGGTAGATTTTGAACCCAGGTCCTTTGACTTGGGTGCTCTTTCCACTGTATCATCTAATGCAGTCTTGTTTTCCAGATAAGAAAACTTCTCTGGGCCTCGGTGGCCTTTCCGTGGTCGTAGAGCTGAGTAGAGTAAGATAGGGATGGGAATAAGAGCTAGACCTGTGATTTCACAGATTTTGCTATTTCTTCTTCAGAGCCCCAAAGGGGGAAAAAAAAAGTTCCTTTCACAAGGGTCCTGCCATTCTTGTAACTGAGAGAGCTGATCTTCAGAGTCCTTTGGTAGAGTTGGTTCCGTTCAGGATGATGGCTACAGCCCGTAGCCTGCAGCTCCAGTCTCCACTAGAGCAGGAAGAGATCCTTATTGTGAAGGTAGAAGAAGATTTCCCTTGGAAAGAGGAGCCTCCTTTGCAAAGGAACGATCCCAGTCCTGAGACCTTCCGTCAGCTCTTTAGGCTATTTTGCTATCAGGAAGTGGCTGGACCCCGGGAGGCTCTCAGCCGCCTCTGGGAGCTCTGTTGTCGGTGGCTGCGGCCAGAGATGCGTACGAAGGAGCAGATCCTGGAGCTGTTAGTGCTGGAGCAGTTCCTGACAGTGTTGCCTGGGGAGATCCAGACTTGGGTACGGGAACAGCATCCAGAGAGTGGTGAGGAGGCAGTGGTCCTGGTCGAGGGTTTGCAGAGAGAGCCCAGGAAACAGAGGCAACGGGTGAGGAAGAGCTTTTTATTTCTGAAGGCCTGGGGTAGTGAGGAATCAATTAACAAGAGATGGGATCCATTCCATTTTAGATCCCTTACAATTCTTAAGCTCTTTAGGCAGGCACTGTCAGCTGAGATCTTAAAATTATAGACTCTTTCCACCTGTACTGTAATTTTACTGAGATCAGAGTTTGCTCCTGGTTTAGTCAGAGTTGCACCCAACCCAAACAAGTCCACACAGAACAGGGGGGAAGGGGGAAAAAAATCTTTCCTATTCTGTGTTCATTCCCTCTTGTTTTTCAAGCAGTAACTTCCATGGAATTAGGAATTAGACCCTACCCCCCCTTTTTTAAATCTTCCCATAGTGCCTATTGTGCCCTATATTGTTGATTGACTTAAGTTTCCCTCTCCCCCAAACCTGGTTACAAAAGAATCTGGAAAATTCAGAACTAGATTCCCCCAGACCCTTTTCAGTCCTTTATCACCTTTAAGCTCCTTTTCACTTTTCCCCTTACCTCACTCAGTTTCTTCACTTTTTATTCTTTTCCCTCTACTCTCCAGCCAGTTTTTTGCCTGAGTTATAATCCTTTGCTTCTCACATTTCAATCTCTGTCCTGTCACATTTTCTACTCTGTGTGACTGCTGGAATCTCTTATTCTTCTATGCTTCCTAGTTTGTTTCTTTGAGACAGAATTTAACTGGGTGCAGAATTTACTAGAGGTAGAAACAATCAAGTGCCTCTTTTAAGGCAAAGCCAGTACAGCTTGGCCCTGGCTGGCCCTGGCCCCAGCCCTAGCAACCCCGCCCTACTCTCTGTGGGTGCTGTTAAGTCAGTGATCTTGAAATCCCCACCTCAGGGTAAATTTGTGGAAAACAGACACAGAATAGAGTAATTGGGGATACTGAGAGGTAACATCCTTAACCGTAACTACTTAAACTTTTTACAAACCATTCCTTTCTGTCACTTTTAGAGAGGAGTCATGAAGAAGCTAAACAATAAATCTGACTCAGTATCATATTTCTGATGCTTTTATGAGAGTTATTCCCATTTTTAACTGTACCACTGTTTGATTCCATGATAACTTCTCTCCCTCTGTTAAAAACACTGTATAGCATATATTTAAGTAACATTTTATTAATATATTTTGTTTTGTCCCAAGAGATTTTCCAACATCCAAACCATACCACCATAAAGTATATTCCCCCAAAACAGGTACACAAAACTGCCTAATTGCAATTCTTGGTACATGACACTTTCCAGTTTTGAAATTTATCAACTTAACAAAAGGGACGGATGTACCATTAACTTTGATTACTTGGTAAGGATGAGGTACAGGCTCTGGGAACTTGAACTTTGATTGGATCTTCCCATTTGATAATGCATTTGCCTAAGGCCATATGTTATAGCTAGGCCCTTTCATTATAGCTAGGCCCAAATCTCTGTTACTGTCCTACCCCTCCATTGTCCAGCTATCTCCCACTCTTGATCCTCCCAAAATATCTGTACACTCTTAAACTAGCCTAGGCCTCCGTTGTCTGTCATCTCCAGGTAGCCTCCAGCTACTTCCCACCCTTAATCTCTCATCACTGGAGTCTGACCTCTTTTGACTCCTACTGAAGACCCTCCCCAAACTCCTCCTTTAGACCACCCCTGGATTCCTCCCATAACCTTTCTATATATAAGATGCCATCTTACCTTCCTGTAGAGAAAGCCAGAGAATTTTCTAGCAGACTTACTCTGTGTCAGATGTCCACTTTATAGGGAGGGAAGTGGGCTGTTCCCAGACTGTGGTCTCTGTGCTGAGACTGGAGGTGCTCTCAGTAGAGATAGCGCCTCAGGGAACAGCCCACAATTTTTGATATTCCAGGCAGTGGTGCAGCCAGAGGCAAGGTCCCTAGATGAGGGAGAGCAGAACTCCTGCCACCAACCACAGCAACAGCCAAATCATAGATCTAAAAAGAATCTCCAACTTCAGCCAAAGAGCGGTGAGTAACTACCCTTCCTTGGGAAGGAAAGGAGTAGATATTTGGCATGAAGGAGAGGAAAAGAGGGAAGAATTGGGACAAGTATCTGGGTTTATCAGGAAATGGACAAGATGCGGAGGTATCATGATGGAAAGAGCATTGTGGCTCTTTCTGTTATGGAAACCTCAGTTCAAATCACACCTCTGACACTTGTGACCTTTGTGATCTTGGGCAAGTTATGCAGCTTTCCTGGGCCTTAGGAGGTTGGGTTAGATGGCCTCTGAGGTCTCTTCCAGCTCTATATCTGATTCTATGATTACAGACACGGAGGGCAGCCCTGATCAAGGTATGACTCAATTAAGACTCTTCTTCCATAGGTTCACCTGCTTCCCAGGTTTCTGCCCTCTTCAGAGAGGAGAGCACTAGAGAACAGGAAAGAGCAACTGCATTAATCTCTGCCTGGTCCCAGGTGAATCACCCACTTCCCTACCCCAGCCCATCTCTATTTTTACCTCCAACACAAATAATGGTTTTTTTTTTCAGTACTCAGAGGTTAATTTTCCTGGGAAATTGGGTCCAAAATAGTCTCAAGGTATTTTGTTATCCTAGAGTTAACCATCTTTGATAATATAGGATTCAAGTGATAAACTCAAATACATATGACTTGAACCTAATGAAGCTCAAGGTATTAAGAGGATTCTGCTTGGCCTCAGAGTCTTACTGTTTCAGGTTGGTTCAAAAGAGTAGCCAAGAATTATAGACCAGTAGGCTTCATGTTGAATTGAATCCCAAATGGGCCATGTTTCCTGTGTGTGTGTGTAGGGAGACTGATTCTTGGGAGGAATCAATCTCCCTAGCAAATGAGATTTTTTTTAAAAAAATTATTCTATACACATTAATCCAAACAAAACTTTAAGCTGTAAGATATATATTGCTGTCTTCATCTTTCCTGAAGCTTCCCCCCCTCACCATTCCCTTCCCCTACACCATCTCCCTCTGTAAAGGAAAAAAAAGCAGTTCCAGTTTCTCATTGTTTTGTACTAGTGAACTATGGTTTCCTATCACTCTCTGCTGCTCCTGCAACCACTCACCATCTTAAGGATGGTTAAGTCTCTTTCATCCATTCCAACATATCTAGCTTGTCCAGCTCTTTCTGAATGTTTGAGATTTTCTTCCAAAGTGTTCATAGGGCTTTGAGTCTTGCCCCAGTGTGTTGCCTTCATATCAGTTTGTCAGCCTCCTGGCACAATCATACTTTGTTCTAGGTCCAAGGAAATGTTTCTACTCTGACCAGATTATCCATACTTCCTACACATTCCAAGTCTTGCTAGGTAGTTCTTGCTGTAGAAACCAGGTAGCAATTTCTTTTGCTCTGAGAACTGTCAGCTGGACTGAGGAATAGCCTGCCAAAGAAGCCTGAGGCATTGGTGGAAAAGATGGTGAGAAAGTGAGAAGCAGCAAAGAAAAGGGAATGGAAGAATAAGGTAACAGAAAGACCCTGAGATGGGAAGTCTGAGCATGAATCAGTGGAACCTGGCTTTTATACGAATATGCAGAAGACAAAAATGTAGCAGATAGTATGAAGGCAGCTGGTGACACAGTGGATAGAGTGCTAGGCTTGAAGTCAGGAAAACTCATGTTCCTCAGTTCAAATCTGGCCTCAGATTCTTACTAGCCGTAGACCCTGGGCAAGTCACTTAATCCTGCATGCCTCAGTTTCTTCATCTGTAAAATGGGCTGGAGAAGGAAATGGCAAACCACTCCAGTATCCTTGCCAAGAACTCCCAAATGGGCTCACAAAGAGTGGGATATGACTGAACAACATGAAAGTCAAAGTTTTGATATTTAGCTACAGATTAGATATGTAGTATAGGAGAATCAAAAGTGATCCCAGGAGATCTTGAGCTATTAGTGATAGGATTGTAGATCATTTTGAGAGAAATTGATGCTCACCATAATCCAGACCAAGAGGGAACCTGAGGTAGCTATGACTGAATGGAGTTAATGTGATTTTTGCAGATGCCAGTGACATTTGAGGACATGGCTATGTACTTGTCCCAGGAGGATGAGGGACACCTGGATCCAGTTCAAAGAGAACACTACAGGAATGTCCTGCAGGAAAAACATGGTAACATGATTTTGCTAAGTGAAGCCTGTTTTCCCTTTGGCTTAAAACCTCTGAGGTTTATGATGCTTGGGGTATTGCTGTTTCTAGAGGTGTCGTTCTTATGTGTTCTCCCTTTTTTCCTCACTACTTTACCCCAGTGTATATCAGTTAATAAACATTTAATAGGTACATATCATGTGTAAGGCACTGTCATGAGTGATGGAGTTAGGAGGAGGTATAAGGAGCTCCTGGGCTAATTAGTAAGAGATAAGACATATACATAAAAAGATAAGTAATAATTCAAAGGAACATATGAGTAGTCCAGATAATATAGGAGATATTTAGGATACCAAATTAATACTCTGTTACTCTTTTTTTGGAGACTGGGTCTTGTCTTTCCCAGGCTGGAAGTACAGTGGTCACTCACAGGCCCAGTCCCAATGCTGATCAGTGACCTCCCATGTTTGCCCTAGGCCAGTTCATACCTCCCTTGGGGAGCCTTGTAACTCCTGGCCCTGGGAAGGCCTTACCATCGGTACAGGCTATATGGGGCACTGGACTGTCTTTTGCCCTATTGTAGCTCAGAACTCCCAAGCCCAAGAGATCCGTCAGCCTCAGCCTGCCCTAGTAACAGGTATAGTAGGAGTGTGCTACCACACCTGCCTCCATTACTGAACTTGACCAGTCTGTCTGTCTTACAAACCACATCTATAGTGACACCTTCTGTAGTCACCTCTTGTATGCTCTACAATAAGGGGTCCATAGGCTTCACCAGACTGTCAAAGGATAAGAGCCTCTGTTCTGTAACATGATAATAACACCACAGTCATGGATCAGTTCCCATGTCAGCCAGTCCATCTGGCACTCTCACAGCATGTGCCATTGGTGATAAGGGGCACGGAGTAAGAGATGGAATCAATTAAAATCTACCACTGCTGTTGGATAGTGTACGCTCTACTAGTCACTAGTGTCAGTCTTACAGAAAGGGCAGCACTGTGCTTCAGGAACAAGATTTTCTATTTCATCTTCAAGTTTCTCACCTGCTTAATTTGATGTCCTTTATTTCTCATTTTTGTATTATTCAACCATTCAGGAAACCTATGAAAGGTCTTCTTTTTCCATTTCTACTCCCACCCCTAAGTGTTTGCTTATACAACTCTTTGTGATTAGGATATCTTAGTTTACCAAATTCTTTTCTATCAGTCAAAAGCACTTAAAATCCTACCTTCTCTTAGGAACTTTTCCCAAATAACTGATATTGATATAACTGTTTTCCCAGCCATCCAGTCTGTTTTGAAATAACCAAATTGTGCAATTTTCCTTTTATGAACCAAAATCAATATGATATTATATGGTTGGCTGTCTGCCACATCCTTTTGTATTAGTTAAAGTGAGTCTTGGGGCAGCTATATGGTGCAGTGAATAGAGCACCAGCCCTGAAAGGACCTGAATTCAAATCCTGCCTCAGATACTTACAAGCTAGCTGTGTGACCCTGGTCAAGTCACTTAACCCTGATTGCCTCCCTGCAAAAAATAAATAAACTTGGTCTTCTACTGTAGGTTGTAAACTTCTAAAGGAAAAGGACTGTGTCTGTTAAACTGTTTGTGTAACCTTTCAGCATTAATGGCTAAATTCACATTAGGGCATGTGAATTCTGTTTGATGTTCTCAGAGTTCTCAAACCTAACAATCATATATTTTTTTCCACCTTGGGGTCTTGTTTACTCTGGATGGTTCCAGAGAGGAAATTACATACTACATTTTTGGAACTTACCGAACTTACCCTCATATTTGGAGGTTGCTTCTGTATGTTAATGGAGTGTCTCCTATTCCTTTTACTGAACACTGACTTTCCTTATGGATAGGGCTTCCTGTTCCTAAACCAAATCTAACTGCCCAGTTGGATCGAAGGGAAGGACTGTTGAAATCGAATCTACAAGCTTTCAAGGAGAAGGATACTCTAAAAGATAATCACACAGGTGAGGAGAACAGCAACAGTAAGATTTCAGTTATCATGGAAGTTTGGGTTTTGAAGATTCTGCTAATGAAATGTTGCCTCATGTAAGGTCTCTTACCTTACATTAAAATGAGAGACAGAGATGAATATGTCTAGGGAAAGTTTTAAGGCGCAAGAAAAAGTTGCTATTTTGATTTGTAGCATTGAAAGTAGTAAGTCAGGTTTGCTAAATAAACATTTTATAAAGAGCTAAAAGGAAAAATAGTTCCCAAAGGAAGAAGATTAAGCCAGGTGAATAATAGTAAATACTGAGAAGTAGCACAGGTTGACAGGAACATTATCAAGGGGAAAAAATGCGATGTAAAAGAATCACTCAGTTATTAAACATTTATATAACACCTGCTAGGTACAGAACATTGTATAAGAGACATAGAACAGTAGGACCTGGTTAAGCATTTATCCTGTAAATGGAGATGGAAAGCTAACAGTACTAAAAAGACAGAAGCTTTTATCCTTTGAGCCTATGCCAAAAATTTTTGAATTCTAGTTATCTGAGCATATTTGGACAAATTATAAGGAAATAACAAAGTCAAATCTTAATAGGAAAAGAAGTTGGAAAAAGCCTTTAGATTAATCTTTTGACATAAAATTCTATGAATCAATGAGTTCTGATGATGTGCATCTTCAGGTACTCGAGTCATATTATGTTTCCATCTTTGCCTGTTGACATCCTGCTTCCCCTTCAAAGCACAGCTGGAAAGACCCCAGCCTTCATGACCTTTCTCCCTACCTCATTAGATTACTTCCTTATCTTATCCCAGCACTTTGGATCCTTCTTATGCACAGAGTTTTTGTGTGTATGTTTTATCACCCCTGCTAGATTGTAAGCTCCTGAAAGGCAGGAATAGTGTCTTATTTGTTTTTGTATATTCTTCAGTACCAACCACTGTACTTGGTAGGTATTTAATAAGTGTTTGTTATGTGAATAAAATAAATGAGTGTAGGCTGAAATCATTCCGCTTGGAAACAGTAGTTTGGAGATTGGAAATCTGAAACCCAGTCAAAGGAGAAAGAATTAAAAGCTTGGTTCTTCCTAATTTCTGACATACAGAGAACATATGGAAAAGGGAAAAAAAATCTCTGGTTCCTGTCTAGTCTTCCTTGATTCACTGAGTCTAGATTTGACTTCAGTCATTGTTATCTAAGTTGATATGTTGGGGCAAGGGATGGAGAATTGGGAGGTTCTGCCCTTGAGTATGATCCACTGACCAGGGAATCCCACACTCTTCTGTTCCCTTCTAGTTCAAGATTTCAAAATACTAGTGAATGGTTCCATTCTACATCTCATTCTGTATTTAGGGAGGACCTACTCTGTGTAGTGCCCTTAACACAGGAGCCCTAGCTTTCCAAGATCCTTAGAATTGCCACAGAGACACAGGGAGGTATCCAGTGGTTAATAAACAGTGGAAAGATACTGCTATCTTAGCTACCTAAAACTTCTAGATACTTTTCCCTCCTAAAACAGTAGTCTAGATATGGGATTAGATGTAAAAGGGTAGAATGGTGACTTCTTGGAGTTCTAAAAGTCTCTCTTCTTACATATTTTCAAATATAATTACAGAAATTACAAGTGTGATTTTTCAAACTTTCTTCCTTTTACCTAGCCCTCTCCTACTTTTCTAGTCTTCTTATACTTTACTCCCTGGCATGTACTCTTTGATCCAGTGACACAGGCCTCCCGCCTGTTCCATAAATAAGACACTCTATCTCCCCGCTCTGGACATTGGCTCTAGCTGTCTCCTATGCCTGGAATGTTATTCCTCTTCCATTCCTCCCCAGTTTCCTTTAAGTTCCTGCTAAAATCCCATCTCCTATAGGAAGCCTTCCCCTACTCTTAATTCCATTTCCTCCCCTGTTAGTTATTTCCTATTTATCCTGTATGTAGCTTGCTTTTTATTTGTTTGTTTCCGTGTTGTTTCTCCCACTAGATTGTAAGCTCTTTGAGAGCAGGGACTATCTTTTGCCTCCTTTTGTAACCCTAGCCCCTGGCTGATAGTAGTAGGTGCATAATAAATGTTTATGGATTGACTGACCAATTTTACCTGGAATTCACTACCCTCTAGATTAGGGATTTCATTTTCTCTCCTTTCTTCCAGGATGTGAAATCAAGATTGAGAATGAAAAAGATTCCAAGGAGGATTCCACCGTGGAAATGGAATTGTGTAGAACCCTGGCAGGGAAGCCCAGGGGACATGGTCTTCAGCCAGCTTGTCAGGGACAGGCTTGTGTGACTCAGTCAGAATGGCATCGGGGCTACCCACGAGTGGAGAGAGAGGGCCAAACTTCTGTTCAGGAAAGGGATTTAAGACTTCAGAGAGCCTATGTAGTAGAGAAACCCTACAGGTGCCCTGAATGTGGAAAAAGCTTTAACAAAAGTTCTCATTTGATCAAACATCAGAGAACCCACACAGGGGAGAAACCCTACAAGTGTCTTGTATGTGGAAAGGGTTTCAGTGACCGCTCCAATTTCAGTACCCATCAGAGAATTCACACTGGAGAAAAACCCTACAAATGCAATGAATGTGGGAAGTGCTTCAGCCAGAGCTCAAGCCTTGTCATACATCGAAGAACTCACACTGGAGAGAGACCCTATAAATGTGGGGAATGTGGGAAAAGCTTCAATAACAGCTCTCATTTCAGTGCACATCGGCGAACCCACACAGGGGAGAAACCCTACACATGCCAGAATTGTGGGAAAAGCTTTCGCCGGGGCACTGACCTTAATAAACACCAGAGAACCCATACAGGAGAGAGGCCCTATAAGTGTGAGGTATGTGGAAAAAGCTTCACACGGAAACACCAGCTTGTAACACATCAGGAGAGTCACGCAGGGGGGAGTCACGTTCACTGACTGAAGTTTGGAGTCATCCTCCACTGAAGCTCAGTGTTTCAGAGATCCCAGGAGCGTCTGGTGTTGGAGGTGGGAATTTCGAACAATATAAAGCTCTCCTCTTGTTTCAAGGATATTTGTTTTCAAGATTTTGAACTTTACAGCACTGACTAAGACGAAACCATTAACTTACAGAATGTTTAGACTTGAACGCGTTGTGGATTCTCAGGTGGCAGCTACTACCATGGCATATCGCAGTCTGATTCTGTTACATATACGCAGGAAGCTTTGCAAGGATGACAAGATTTCCGATTGGGAAAATGTCGCAGAAATATTCCTCGTATTTCCACATATGCGTTCCTCAGGCCTCACCACCATTCTGATCCTTCCTTGCCAACTATTTTCAGCTTGGTCTGTTGTACTTTTTGCCATAAGAACATCTCTCTGATCCTCTACTAGATGTTGAGAAAGTAGGATTTACTTTATAGAAATGTGTTTTGTTGCTAGTCTTACTAGGACATATCTATCCTGTAAAGGGATTTTTTTCACATGCATATAGCTAAGAGAGATCATTTTTACATGCTGGCATATCTTAGCAGGCTCAGAAGTTTCCTTTTTGAATTTTTCCTGTTGAATCTGAGAGCCAGGAGTCAAGGACTGTCTCCTATTTTTAGGTCTGACCCATGAGTTTTTAGGGGTTATTGTTTTTTTTTTTATAGCCACCTCTACTGGGTCTTTCCAAAGCAAAAAAAAAAAAATACCAGCCTGGAATTTCTAGTTCAACTCTCAATCCTGTCTAGGCTACTAATGTTTATCCTCTCCAGGCTATTTGGTATTTACAGTATGGCCAATGGCTTATGAAGCTTAGTAGAGAATAACTCTTCTATTAGATTCAGAGAGTTGGTTTCCCAGTGATACCTAATGAAGCTTGGTAGATCTCAGTTCTTGCCAGGGAGGAACTAGTCCTAGAAGCAGCTGTTCCTCTCTTGGGGCAGTATTTACTGGTTACCCAGTATCCTTGTTATCCTTCCAGTTTTTCCCCGGCACCTAAATCCATATGTGTATTTTCACATTTGATAGTCTTACCTTCATGTGAATCTAGCTTAGGGCCACAGTAAGACTCTGAAACACATATAATACCTGCCCCTCTTCATTCCTTTAATAAAAGCAATGCTGTTTTTGTGCCCTTGCTTGTTTTGTACATTTTTTGGAGAGTGGGATTTAAATAGCCTTAAATGTGATCAAGTCTTCCTCTGCTGATGCTTCATTGTGGTGGGGTAGTGATCCTGACTGCATGAAGGCTCTACCACCACACACAAGCTCTGGCAGGTCCTGCTGGAAAGGACTTCAGTGTGGCCTGGTGAAGAACTGTGTGGGGTCTAAGGATCTATTGGGCTAAGTTTGCTAAGTCTCATTAGATTGCCTGTAATGAGAAATCTGCATCAGTGAGGACAGGACACATCCAAGAAATCAGACCCTTGGAAGTATTAAGTTGGATGTGATAAGCACCTTTTCACAGTTTAGGTTTAGGAGCTTCTCTGGTGCACAGATTTAGAAACCAAAACAAAATCTTGCCCTCCACTTTCAGGCTGGTTTGGTTTACTGCCAACCCTATTGTTCTTTCCCCTTTGTGCTCAACCCTTTTCCTCCTTTCTCTCCCAAGTGGGGTTTTATAAGCATAAGAATGGTGAAATTCTTAGGGATAGATGGGAATCACTATGAAGCAGGCTTTTAGTACAGTTTAGCACACCATGCTGTGCAGAGTCTTAAGCTTGCTCCCTGGTTTGGGATACCATCACATCATCTGGACTGAGAAGACTGGGACCTGAATGCAGCCCAATACATGACTTATCCTGGAGCTTGAAGCTGTCAGTTGGCCTTAAAAGATAGAGTCTTACTGAGAGAGTCCACAGTTCTTGTACTGAACGGAATATTCAGTTACTTCATCCTACCATGAATAATCTGAATGTCGGGACTCATCCCTCAGATCCGATGCTCTAGCAAGACATCTTAAAACCACTCTAGCTTAGGTTGGATGGGTTCCCTAGGCACAGCTTGGCCTAGGACTGCCCCTCCAATGTAGCAACCAGCCCACCTAGCCTTTGGAGGTGTGGGTCAGGGTGTCCCAAACATGTATTACCACAGTCTGAAGTGTAAGAATATTACATTCTTGGTTCACCTGTACTTTCTGCCTGCTCCCTTCTAGTTTAGGATTCAGGAGGATGTTCCACCTCCAAAAAAATCACAGCTTCCTCCAGTTCAGCTTCCTAGGTCCTCGGGCCCTTAATGCCTGATTTTGAATGGACACCTTTTCTTCTGATTCTTCTCATACCCATGTTATTAATATACCAGTTTAGAACCATCATTCCCCCCATATCCCTCAGTGGACTAATTCCAGACCTTAACAGTGTAAGAGCACCTGCTTGTCATTCTCTGGGAATGGGATCTGATCTCCCCTTGGGATATAGCTTGTGGTAGAGCAGCCTTTCAGTCTCTTCCCAAACCTCTCAGATGTGTAATAAACTAATCCAAAAAAATCCCAACTAAACTAAACTCAAGGCCAAGACATGAGTAGAGCTGGGAATTTTATGTTTGTTGGAATAAGAATTTCCTGTTTTTCTTTCTTATAGAACAACTTTATATTTTTTTGTGAACAATAAGTTTTTATATTATAAGTATAGGAAATGTTGACAAGTGAAATAACTGAACATATGATTGCAAGATACACTGCCTTGGTGTAGCTGCCATATACCAAAAGGCGTGTTACCCAGATTCTACACTAGTGAGTGGATCTCAGATAGGGGCTGATAAAAGAATGAACACAATACTACAGAGGTAAACCAAATGATATAGAACAAAATAGTAACTATGTAAAGTACTGAGACCAAACCATAAGGACAGAACAATCTGACCAGTTGGTCAAACTGATAGCTGAAAAAGCTAAGAAAGCAGTAAGACATTCTTAGGGATGCATTGGAGCCAGCTCATACCAGCTCAATCAGTTGTTAAATTTTCAGTGTGAGCATTTACACCTTGGAAATCAGCAAAGGCCACAAATCAGGGCTTGACTTATCTTGTTGATTGTCTAGATTTAAGAAAGTAATAGAATAAGAATGCATATTAAACTTAAAAGTGTTTTGTAGGGTTTTCAGAGAGCTGGTTAAACATTTACCTGCATACTGTTAAAAGTTGTTGCACTTTGTAAAACCCCTAAAAGACAATTCCCAGCCCACTGATCTTAATTTCCTTAACAAACAGATCATCTGGAACTGCTGTTGAACTTGGAACTAAAAGTTGATTTTCTATTACTTTATTTGAGAAATAGATATTTTAATACATTTGCTGATATTAAAGGGAGAAAAGAGAAGCACTGGAATTTAAAAAACAAGAAGCCTTCAAATACCAAGGTAATGGAATGTTGGGCAGCTCTATGCTAACATCAGAAGGAAGTATCAAACTGAAGAGCTCCCTAGATCTAAGGTAGGTCTTGGGGCATATGGATGTAGGTGAAGGTTATGGAGGGCCCAGGGAAGCCATAGCTATTCCAGGCAGTCTGGGCCTGATCCTGGTCACAGTCAAAACTACGAATCCTCTTCTGATTTTCTATTACCCTACTTGGAAACTAGTTTAAATTTCCTTCCTCATCCTAGTGTTTATTGGGTTGGTAACTAGGCCTTCTGCTGCTTCCCCAGTTCCTGCATAATCAAGGTCATGGTTAAATATGAGATGAACGCATTTTCAAATGTGTGATGAGCCATGGTTCAGGTCCCCTTACTTCCAGGAAACAGAAATCTAAGTGATGACTGAAGAATGACTCCTATAATTTGCTGCTTTCATATCCTGGCCGGTGTCAGAGTCTGCGACATTTGCCTGATACAAGGTAAACACATGAAAGTGCATCCCATGTTGTGGGAAAGCAAGGTTTCCTTTGTCACCAAATTAGTTTAACATGGAGAAAGTGGTCACACTGGAAGGTTACAGTCTTTTCCAGGAGCTTTTATCTAGTGCAGTTCATGAGACTGATTTGAAATTCTCTTTCAGCTCCTTCCATTTTGTTGTGCCAAGGGACTGCTTATTTGAATTGCTTCTTTGAGAGAAGTTATGGGCTTCATGTTGGTGAGTCCTCTTGAAGGTTAGGCAGACAATTACATTCCACATTAGTTCTTCCAACTGTGAGAAGAGGACAAGAAACAACAATGATAAATGGCTTTGAAAAAGCAGGATTATTTTGTGTTCCTGTTGGTTTATGTCACACAGACTTTTAGAATCTCTGTACAGGAAGGGATCTCAGGGTTAACTAGTCCAACTCCACTCCTGATGTAGGGATTTCACACTGGTGAAACCCTAAGGTATTCAAGGTTTTGCTCTGGTGTTTCCCTTAGAATTAAAATCTCCAACTCAACAGATTCCTTCACATTTGTGTCTTTGATCTATGTCTTAGCCTCTGCCTCTCCAGCTCATTCAGGGACTGCATGAAATATGAGGAGGGAAAGGGGAAAAAAGTACAGCCTTTCTTTTCCAGTATTTCTCTCTAATTAGAGGTGCTTCACCTTTCATTTAAGTGCCCCTCCCCCTCAAAAAAGGACAGTGATCATTTTTCTATACCATTATTTCCTGCCAACTTTCCCTTCAGGTTCTCAATTATTACTACACATTAGCGACTGCCTGTACCTACTGACTTTAACATGGACTTTGATTTTGGACGCAAAGTTTGCATCAGCTTAAGTCTGTTGTGGAGTTGGTTTTAGAATGTCCTAATTGACATATTTGTGTCCTAACTGAAACAGAAGAAAAGTGGAGAAAACACATTTCAAATTATTCCCAGTTCCTAAAGGATGTACATATTTAGTTTATGTATTAAACTAGACACATAAATGAGCAGAAGGCAAAATGAAACTTCAGGTTTGACTGTACGTACAGTTAGCTGATGGATATGAAAGAAGTCTGCAGGCCCTTTCCCCTGCCCATGGAAGGGCTGAGCAGGCAGCAGCCTATGTGGTACCTTCCCCCTCCCTATGAAACCGTTTCCCATCTCTCCCCTCTCTTCCCCACCCCCCATATACATACATCACAAGGTTTTGGTATTTACCTCAGTTGTGAGCATCAAATGACAAAAATTCTGACTATGAGACAATATGCATATAAGTGCAAGGATAAAGTCTCCTCGTACCTAAAATCAAACAGTTAAGAGATGACACTAGCAATTGTTCAGTTGTAGCCTGAAGAAGGAATTACTCCTTGGGAACAGGGACTGTGACTCCCCACAGCACATTGCTTGTCACTAGTACGGACTCAGAAAATGTTTGTTGAATGGACAGATGAATGTCTCTAGATCTTGAAAGTCCCCCATGAAAATTCCAATACCTCTGGATGCCTTATTACTTAACAGTAGACTGGCACCTCTAGCTGACAAACAGAACAAGTGAAGAGAAGGAAGGATAGATGGTGTATGGGAATCAGAAAGAGGATTTGAAACTGAAAGGGGAGATCACTTAGTACTAAAGGCAAACATGCCTGCTGACTTCACAGGTTGTCCTGGGGCTAGCTTAAGACCAACCTAGAACAACCCATTGGCAGCATTTTTCAGTCCAGTGTCAGTTCTACTCTTTGAATTTTCCTCCCTGCATTCAAAAAGCTGCTGTCTAGTGACCAAGATGAACACAAAGCATATTTGAAGTAGATTATGTATTCTTGAGCTTATCTCTCCTACCAGACTGTAAGCTCCACATGGGCAGTGACTGCCAACTCATTCATCCTTGTTTCCCCTTCATCTCTGAGCCTAGTGCCTCATAGGAGCCTCAATAAATGTTTGTTGAATTAGACTGTTTAATCATGACAGCCCCTGTTCTCTAAGTGGACAAGACTTAGCACCAAGGTATTGTCTTGGCTTCAGTATCACAGAATTACAGAGTTTCAGGATCAGAAGGGACCCCAGTGGCCATCTAGTCCAACCTGTACCTGAACAATGTTTCTCCTGATAATATAACATATAACATCATTCAAACTGCTCGCAGCGAGGGGAAACACACTATGATGTTCTTTATGTTCTCTTCTAGTCTGAATTTCTGGTCCTATGATGAATTTCCAGGGCAGCTCTGGAATAGAATTCTGCCCTAATATGTATGCCACTTGTGGATAGCTCTCATCGTTAAGATGTTTTTCTTTACGGCAAGCCTAAATTTGCTTCTTTGCAACTCTGAACCGCTGCTTGTAGTTCTGCCTTGTAGGGCTAAACAGAACCAGTCTATGCCTTCACATAACAGCCCTTCAATTACCTGATGACAATATTCCTCTTTAAGTCTTCTGTTCTCCAGAATAAACATCCAGTTCCTTCAGCCATCCTTATACCACATCCAAACTGGCAGAACAAGTGGGAGGGAGAAAGGGCAGGACCTCTCCTTAGCAGACGTGGTGGGGGAGACCAAAGGATCATATGTCTAATTCTGGAAAAGATCTCTGAGGCCACCTAATCCAGTCCCCTCATGTTACAGATAAGGAAATGGTCCAGGGTGAAGCAACTCACAAAAGATAACACAGGGAGTAAGTAGCAAAGCCTGGAGTCAAGCCTAGTTCTCTGACTCCAAATCCAAGGCTGACCTACTGACTTCCCTGGCTTCCTCCAAGTTCTAACTAAAATTCCATCTTTTACTGGAAGCCTCCCCCAATCCCTCTTAATTCCAGCACCTTCTTCCCTCTAAGATTACTTTCTACTTACACTGTATTCATCTTGTTTCTGCATAGTTGTCTATATGTTTTTTCTTATTAGAATGTGACTACTTAGAGGCAAGGAACGTGATTTTATATTCCTTTGTACCCCCTGCACTTAGCATAGTGTCTGGCAAACAATAAGTGCTTAATCAATGCTTGTTGACTGGAAGAAAAATTCTAGTGCCTTCCCTCTGTTAATTATTTCCTATTCATCCCATATATAGCTTGCTTTATATATATTTGCATGTTGTTCCCCCCTGTGCCCCCTAAGATTTTAAGCTTCTTGAAGGCAGGGACTCTCTTTTGCCTCTTTGTATCCCAAGCACTTAGCACAGTGCCTGACACTTAATAATATGCTAATATTATTAATAATATTAATAAATGTTTAATAATTGATTTCTTCTATGTCCTTTAGGATATATAATGGGAAGGCAGTATGTGGTAACAGAGAGTGCCAGCTTCGGAGTCAAGGGGACAGAAGCTTGCCAGTAAATCACTTAATCTCTGGGTAACATCTGAGTTGCAGAACAGCTGTTGATCTTTGGTAGAAGGAATTTCTTTACAGAAACGATGAGATCACAGGTTTGAGGGGGAAAAAAAACCAAACCTTCCCAAATTGGGAATCAGGCTAGATGGCCTCTGGGCAAGGTGTTTGGAATTCTGTTCTAACTTACATTCCCCACCTGCCACAGAAGAAAACCCTCGAATGAAGCCAAACCTTCCTACAATACTTGTTCTTTTGAGTTAAAAAAAAAAAAAGTCTATTAGCAAATAAAAGGCACTATCTCTAGAGGTAAGAGATGTGGCAGTCATTCCTGGGCCTCTTTCTATAAATGTACTTAAAAAAAAAGATTATGTCCCATTCCTATTTGAGGCATGCTTAACACAATCCTTCTTTTGGGGAAAAAAATGGATAGGAGCTTAGTCAGACTTTTTCCCAAATGAAAAAGTACATTAGGTCTGTCTTCACCTCCCTGTAGTTTCCTTATTCAAGACTCTTTCTTCCTCTTCAATTGAATAAATGTTTATTAAATCTGGTTGTTTGTTTGGGTAGTCTTTATCTTTCTTCCTCTAAGAGGGCCAAAATGACAGACATCATTATGCTAAGTTAAGTTTCTATGTGTCTTATTGTGGCAGATCAGAGCAATATGAGCTCGGAATGCTCTACCATAAGTCGGGCACAAATCTATATTAAATATTAAGTCTATATTATATGCAAGGCATTCTATGGGTAGCCTCTGCACTCAAATAGCTTATAATCAAATGGGGGAAATACCATCCACGAGGAACAGGATAGGGACTGAACCTCTGGTTTTAATGGTATGGGGAACACTAGGATGAAGAAACTCCCTCTGTCAATGCAAGTCAGCATCTTGTAAACTACTATCTAGTATAAGTGACTTACCCAAGATTACATAACTAGTATTATTCAGAAGCAGTACCTGAACCCAAGTCTTTCTGACTTAAGAGACCAACTCTCTACCCTCTAGGCCGTCTGTTTCTCCTACCCTGCACAATCACATCTCATGCAAAGGAGAATGGGATAAAGACAAAAGAAAGACTTGAACAAAGTGCTTTTAGAAGTCTGAAGATGGAGAGATCACTTGGGCAGGATGGATCAGATACAGCTGATGGTATACAGGCTCTGGGAACCCCCCTTAAAATCTCCTTAAATCTTCCCACCAGATATGCTTTCCCAATCACTAGTGGAGTGAAACGAGGCTACGTGCTTGCTCCCTTGCTTTTTAGCAGGATGTTTTCAGCCATGTTGTCAAATGCTTTCAATAAGGATGAACATGGCATCAAGGTCAGCTACCACACTGATGGTAAATTCTTCAACTTGAAAAAAGGCTCCAAGCCAAGACCAAAGTGGAAGGAGTGTTGGTGCATGATTTTCTGTTTGCAGATGATTGTGCACTCAATGCAGCCTCTGAAGCTGAGACGCAACAAAGTACGGATCAATTCTCTGCTGCTTGTGCTAATTTTGGCCCAATAACACCAAGAAAACACAGATACTCCATCAGCCACCACCACACCATCCAGCAGGCGGCTACAAATATGAAAGTAGAGCTCTAAGGGGGAGGGGGAAGGTCTGCAGAGCATTTTATATACATTGTCTTATTTGATCTTCCCAATGTCCCTATGTGGTAGGTACTACAAATGTCATCTCTATTTTCCAAATAAGGAAATAGAGGCTCATTAGAAGTGGAGTGGGGCAGCCAGGTGGTACAATGCACAGAGATCTGGACTTGGAGTTAGGAAGACCTTAGTTCAAATCTGGCCTCAGACACTTACTAGCTGGATCACCCTAGGCAAGTCATTTAACCCTGTTCGCCTCAGTTTCCGCATCTGTAAAATGCGTTGGAGAAGGAAATGGCAAACTGCTACAGTACCTTTGCCAGAAAACCCCAAATGGGGACACAACTAAGAAGACTGAATGACAATGACAACAACAACAGAAGCTGAGCGATGTGACTGTGTTTACACAGCTAGTAAGTGACAGGGACTGCATTCAAACCCAGGTGTCTGTTGACTCTGACTCTGGAGTCCAAAATTCTTTCACTGTATCACACAACTGAAGCCATGGCAATATAGGAGGCTGCCAAGGGAAAATGTGCCTCTGGAGAGGAGACTCAAGATTAAGACCTGGACAGTACTCACATTCAATATTTGATGAATGAATGTGCTTTCAAAGTCAAGAGATAAAAATGGTAACTGTAAGCCAACATTGCTGGGAAGCTCAATTACCTTTGGTCCATCCACTAAAATGTGATGATGCTACACTGCCTCTGCCCACTGCCCTTCTAGCCCTCCTCTCTTCCAATGTTTCAGGTCAAGCTCACGGAGTTCCTTGACAATAGCACTACTTGTGATCTTCTGACTGAAGCAATATTTGCAAGCATCACTAATCAAGAGTCCCAGAGCTACAGCATGCCCACGAGAGTCCAGTATTATATTCTACTTACCGCAGTTACTGATTTCTAAGAATGTCTGGCTGCATGAGACACTTACCAGCCGAGTTACTGTTGTCTAAGTGTTTGTGCCTAAGGTTACTTATTTATGAAGTAGGGATAATAGCATAGGCAGTATCTATTTCAGAGGGCGACAGTAAGCAAGGGCAGCTGGGTAGCACAGTGAATAGAGTCCAGCCAGGCCTGGACTCAGGAGGACCTAAATTCAAATTTGGCTTCAGACACTTATTAGCTGTATGACTCTGGGCAAGTCATTTAACCCTGTTTGCCTTAGTTTCTCATCTACAAAATGAGTGAAGAAGGAAATGGTTAACCACTTCAATATTTTTTACAAGAAAACCCCAAATGGGGTCACAGTCAGCCAGCCCATGACTAAAACAACTCAACAACAACACTGTAAGCAAAGGGCTTTGTTAATCTTAAAATGCCATATACCTGAATAATTATCACTGTTGTGTCACATGTGGAAGACATGGCCTGTATCTTACTACCCACCCCTCAGATGCTCATGAAAAACATGGAATAGAGCAAAGAGAACCCACAGGACTAAGGTATCTAATAACTAGAATCTACATTATTGATCCAGTTCTCAAATTACTCTACCTTGAGTTTTCCCTTGTTGTATTCAGAGGAGTTGCCATCTCTACAATGAATTTTTCCGGATCTCGATTCTTGTCTACGCCCTTTTGATTTTCTCCTCTACCCTTGGCCTCCTGGTCTAGGAGAGGATGGTATCTGGATCCCAGCGACCTCACTGAAGTGTTCTGATGTGTCTCTCTTGCTACTGCTTGTTTTCTCCTGATTGCTGACGTGGCCACATCTTCAAAAGCTTCAGCATCCTGAATATCGTGACCTTTTTGTGTAATCACTTTGGTTTCAGTGCCACATGACTGAGAGGTCTTCTGGAAAGCACGGAGCTGTTGTAGCAGGTAACTTTTCCCAGTCTGGTCCCTGATAAGAGACAGAATTCAAGAAAAACAAGGACAAATCAAAGAAAAACATTCTGATACTTCATGGTTATTAAAGGTGGAGCACTATATATGAGAAGAAAAAATATTTGATAGTTCAATTTCAACAACTTATTCATGTAAAGAAAAAAGTAGGTCATTCATGAGGCCTCACAACAACTACTTGAATACAGCACTAGAGATCCAGGATGCTAATAGTTGTCATTTAATCAACAACATTGGTGGGGTGATGGGGGAGGACACAGGAGAGAATAGATTGGGGGAGGGGTTATACAATGGGATGGCTGTTTTGGGGTGGTGGGTAGGGGAAAGATGGGGAGAAAATTTGTAACTCAAAATCTCGTGGAAATGAATGATGTAAACTAAAATAAATAAAAAAAACAACAACAACAATGAAGGGCCAGTATGTGCAGCAGGAGCTGTCTCACTCGTAGGGAGATTAGTTTACACTATCAGGACCAACTCTGTTAGGCTGCCTAATGCCCTAAATTCCACCTTTAGAGCTATTTGTCCCTTTAACTTAAGGCTACTACAATGGGAAAATGCAATTTTCTATCAAAAGGGATAATAACTTCAGATGTTATTAATCACTTAGATCTTGGAGTGATGAAAGAACTGGAAGCAATTTTTGATTTGAAAAATTTGATCCCCAGTTTCCACTGGGGAGAGAGAATGAATACATTTTGGCTTGATATTAAAGTGGGCTGGGAGATGGAGAAGGGAAAACAAGCAATGGGAGATGAGAAGGTTCTAGGGGTATGGGAAACAAAATTCTTCTATTTCATAATTTTAAAGACCTATTTCATAATTCTGCTTATACTGGATCCTGGATTATAGAAATTTATAATGAAAATGAGAACATAGCTGTTACCCTCAAGAATCCACAGACAATTGGGGAGGGAAGAGGAAGGGAAGAGAAGAAAATTTAAAACTTATGGAAGTGACTGTTGAAAACTAAAAATAATTTAATTTTAAAAAAGTGACTGGCATTGAGTGTATTATTAAATAAACTATGTATACTATAGTAAAGACTCAGGTGACTCAGTGAGGTTTGAGGAGTCTATTTTCCACTATTAATACCACATGATACAGTTTCTTTTCCTTTTTTTTTTGGTTGGGGGGAAAGCAAGGCAATGAGGGTTAAGTGACTTGCCCAAGGTCACACAGCTAGTAAGTGTGTTTAGTGTCTGAGGCTGGATTTGAACTCAGGTCCTCCTGATTCCAGGGCCAGTACTCTATTCACTGTGCCACCTAGCTGCCTCATGATACACTTTTAAGTGGCATATTTTTACATTCTAAGAGTAGCTAATTTTGGCAAATAGTGTATTTTATTACTAGTGTAGAAATATGGTTGTAAAATTATTAGAAGGGGAATTGTTATGATTCCAAGATGTGCTGATAAAACATTAACCCTATCTATTACTGTGGGAAAATAAATGTTGAATAATTTTTTAAACAAAAATATATGTTGATCATCTAGTAGTGTGACAAACTGAAATATTGTGACATGAAATTGGCAGGTATGTTGAAGACTGGAATCATTCATATTAAATGATTAAAGTGAATTTTTAAGGTTAAAAAGAACCCACAGACAAAACAAACACAAATGAAACTGTTTAAGAATATCATAGCTGCTGTTAAATTCATAAACTAAGGCAAACACTGATGCGCCTACACATCTCCAGGAGGCACAGGCCCGGGAATTTCTTGATATACCAGAATGTCACTGCTATGCATCTGTATTTGTATGAAGTGTGAAAGTGATGTGTTTTTGAGGGGTGGGGCAAGCTGTAATCTGGGCATATCTAGATGTCCCGCATCTGGGGTAAGTCAGTACATACTCCCAGCACATGCTGTTTTTTACTGTTATTATTTTGTATGTTTTGTTCCCTCGTAACTGTCCTCCAGACATCTGATGTAGGTATGTTCTGCCTTTCCCATTAGATTGTGAGACCCTCAGAAGCGGGAATCATTTTTTCTACTTGTTTTATGCCTCCAAAGTACCTTGCTCTGAATTGGTGACATAGGTAGTGCTTAAAAAAATGCTTGTTCATTCATTTATTCAGTAAATTAATGAGTGAACAGGGGTAGAAATGACTGAGACAATTATGTAAAATTCAACGGTGTAATAGCCTAGAATCAAGAATAGCTCTTGGTAAACATGTAAAATGTCACATATACTTGAAATGGGATGAATCTAGTTAAGTTGGAAAGTTGAGCTTTAACAGGGCATTTTTATGTTAGGCATAACCAAACTGAGATGGTTGTCAACAAGGAACCACTGCCAAAAACACTAGAAGAAAAAACCAAAACCTTCTAAATTAGATTTCAGCTATTGTTAGAAGCTTCCACAAATGCTCGAGCTTATTTGGGAATTGTACGCTACAGTCAGGAAGTGTACATTAGGTATTCCAGAAAGCCTTTCCTTCTTTTTGAAGTTCATTAGAATGGCACTATTTGGACAAAAAAAAGGGTTGAGGAGAACATAATATGGATTCCAAAGGGCCTAGAATATGAAGCAGGCATTCTTTTGAATGCTAGATAAATAACATCTTGGGGCAACTAGGTGGTGCAGTGAATAGAGAGCACTGGCCCTGGAGTCAGGAGGACCTGAATTCAAATGTGACCTCAGACACTTGACACGCTTACTAGCTGTGTCACCTTGGGCAAGTCATTTAACCCCAATTACCTTGCCTTCCCCCTCCAAAAAAAAAAAGCATTAGATAAATAACATCTTTTCTTTGAAACACACAAAGCATTTATACACTAGAAGATAACTATATAATTCAAATATCCTTTGCAAAAGAACTTGCCAAAAAGATGTTAAAACAGGAAAGAGACAGCTTGATTTTCAATTGCCAGACTGATATTGATGTTGAAAAAAAATCACTAATAGAGAAGAAAAATAAAAGCCCAAGATGCTATTCTTGGAACTTTTCAATTGAATGAAAACTCTTTCTTTTTTCTACCTGGGGTCTTGTGAAATTCTCTCTCTGGATCCTTTCTCTTCTCTAACATCTGAAGTCTCCTCTTCACTTTCAGTGGAGCTATCGCTGGAGCTAGAAAGAAATGAAACATAAATTAATTCTGTTATCTTACAGTATGCCTAAAAGTACTGGAACTTCTTATTGGATGAATTAATGCTTTCAGTGTTCTGCAAGGATATTCAAGGGGGGGGGGCAGCACAGGTATAAAAAGTCTTTAAGTGGCCAGACATGTTTATTAAAAAATTCAGAGTGGGCGCTCTCTCTCTCTCTCTCTCTCTCTCTCTCTCACACACACACACACACACACACACACACACACACACACACACACACACACACACACACACTCATTTGGATCAAAACTGAATTGGAAATACCTCTTGGTAAAGGGAGTTCAGCAGTCTGAGCTTCCAGCCAATTGTATGTGTATGAATGTATGTGTGCAATCCTGGATCAAATTAATTTAGATTTCAGCTTGAAGAGATTTTCAGTCTATCTGTGCTCCTCTTCACTGAGATGAAACTGCTTATTTCAGCTCCTACTTCACATTTTTTGCACACTGTGCTTGTTGGTTGGATCTATTTTTTTTAATGAAATACGTTCAATTTAAATTCTATAGAATCTGCTTCTTTGACACAGATTTCATTTCTGTACTTGCACCAGATCCTATGCCCTCCTTTTCTTCCTCCTCCTCTCTAGGTAGTTGTAACAGCAATCAGGATAGCTCCATTTGCTGCCTTTTCAGAAAGAAATAGGTAAAGGAGTTCAATTATGCCTTCTTTTACAAAATTACTTTTTGGACAATTTATCTGGCTTGATTTTGATTTCTTGGGAGAGAAAATTTACATTTTAAAAAATATTTTCAAAGAAGAAATACATCTAGAAATGAGAAATCATATAGATGTGACTGTTGAGACTTAGAAGACATAAAAATGTAAGAAAAGTTAGTTTAAAAGTATAAAAATGCAGGATACATAAAACAGAACTTATCAGAATAAATGGAAGGGACATCAATTATACAAATGGTAGAAAGACTAAAATTAGCTTCTATAGATACAGTTGCAATTGGAAGTGAGAATAGATGGGGACATTCCAGGAAAATATCAAACATATTTCTAAGATTTACATATTTATACCTAAAATTTGTTCTTTGACAACAATGATACCTTTGGATTTTGATGGTTTTTGATTTATAATGATAGACATCTTAGAGCTGGAAGGTTTTCATCACCTCTCTAATAGGTGAGGAAATTGAGTCCTGGGAAGGGGAAGTCAGAGGCCCATAGTCATACCTGCCTGGGCGTGGAATATAATTCTTCCCTGTCCACTATAATTATACCACATTGGCTCTTATTTGTTCCTTTTGCTTTTAAAAAAATTTTACCTTTTGTATTTATCTCAATTTCATAACTCTATTTCCTATATTCGTCTTTTATTCAAATAGCTCTTGATTTAGAGTCAGGATACCTGAGTTTCACTCTGGCCTATCACTTTAATATTTAATATCTTTGTACTTGCATCCCTTAATTAATGCTTACTGACTGAATGATTAAAAAAAAAGCAAGTGACCTTGGTCAAGTCACAGTTTCTTTGGGTCTCAGAGAGACAGAGACAGATAAAAGAAAGAGAAAGAAAGGGACAGAGAAAGAGAAAAGAGAGATGAGACAGGGACGGAGAAAGTTGGACTAGAGGACTTTTAAAGTTCCTTCCAGCTCTAAGTCTCATGGTCCTAAAACACGATTGTTAAAAGCTGTAGTTTTATGAAATCAAACTCGGTATTCTGGGTAGTTACTGTTTTCAGCCTGTGCCTTGTGTTCCATTCAGTCTATAAAGAACAGTGAACCCACTGACTTGGATTCACACAAAGCCTTTCTCCTAAAGAGCTCAACGCTTCTTTTTGTCTATTATCCCATTTGTTCCAGAGGACAATTCCCCGATTTTATGTATGAAGAAATATATTTATGTTGTTGTCTTTGTTGTTTCTTTGTTCAGTCATGCCCAACTCTTCATGACTTCATTTGGGGTTTTCTTGGCAGAGATACTGCAGTGATGTGCCATTTCCTTCTCCAGTTAATTTTACAGATGAGGAAACTGCGGCAAACAGGGTTAAGTGACTTGCCCAGGGTCACATAGCTAGTCTGAGCTAGATTAAAGTATCCCCATCCAAATTCATGCACTGCGTCTATGTTAGCAATATGACTAGTAATGATAATGACAGTAATGGTAGGTGTATGTGCAATCTTGTAGATGTAATCATGTGCCTCCTTCTCAGCCAGCTCTCTGGGCTTTCTGTCTTCTAGAGGATAAAGAAATGTGTAAGGGGCCCTTCAAAATGTTGGTACATCTGACTTGACTGAGATTAGGTCTCCAAACTTACAGTTCTTAGTTCTCTGTTCCCATACCTGACAATATCATTGTAATTAATCCCACAGACTCCCTATTTCATATTTTGAAGTTCTAGTTTCCAAAAGCAGTCTCCTTTCTCCCCTTTTGGAAATACTTATTCCATAAAGAAGAAACTGAAAGCAGGGAAAAGCAGAGCTTGTATTTTCCAGACTGCCATTACCTGAGTTTGTCCTCTTGCTTCTGGAATCTGTATTCTGACCTAGGCAGAGGCACTGATTTCCTTGGCTCAGGCTGCCTGAGGTCAATGAAGACTGTGGGAGGTTCCATCATCCCCTTCACCTTTGCATCTTGACTCTGCCCTGTTGTTAGGCATGACATACACCTAGAACTTCTGTGAAGACAAAGTAACATTTCCTAAAACATTTCCCTTGGATTACTCATTGGCATAGGGCAGAATTTTCCCCAGAGGTCATCATCCTAGTATCAAAGTGGATAAGAAAACTGAGGATAATTTAAACTAAGGGAGTTGCACACGAGGTTGGGAACTCTAGTGAAGGTTTTACATCCATTCTCCTCTCACTCCAGAAATGGTTTCCAAACACTTTAATAGCACCACCAGTTGTATGCAATCATTGTCTAATATATTCACTAAAGAATGCCCTACTTAGCAACATTTTTAGCAATATCTTGAAGTAATTCTATGTAGAATTAAAACTAAATTGTGTAAGGTTGAGGAAGAGTTGGGTTTTTTGGGTTTTTTTTGTTTTTGTTTTTTTTCATTTTACTCCATCCCCAGGATGTACTACAGCAGAAATTCAGACTGGAGTTTCTTACTCCTCAGAGAAGAATGCTCAGAACTAACTCAGTATCTTTCTTAGAGGCCTTTGGACTCATTAGATCTATTGCAAGCCTGAGAGGACATCTGGAGTGTTTAAACATAGGAAGAAGGCATCAGATACCAACCCAAACTCCTGGTTTGATCATGGGTGAGCTAACTCTCCAGATGTCTTAGGAAAAAGGGAATGAACCCTTATGTACAAATATTTTATAGCAGTTCTTTTTGTGGTGGTGCTAGGTGCCTGTAAGTGGGAGTGTCCATCAATTAGGGAATGGCTGAACAGATTATGGCATATAAATGTAATGGAGCATTATTGTGCTGTAAGAAATGATGATGGCAATGGTTTCAGAGAAACCTGGGAAGACTTGCATGAATTGATGCAGAGTTAAGTAAAAAGAACCAGGAGAACAATTTATACAATGACACCAATATTTGAGAGACTTAAGAACTCTGACCAATTGTGACACAAGAAGACTAATAATGAAGCATACCTCCTACTTCTTGGCAGAGAGTTGATGAACTAGAGGTAAAGAATGATCCATTCATTTTCAGACATGACCATTACAACAGAAACTTATTTTGCTTAACCACATTTCTGTTACAAGGGAAGAATTTTTTTTGAGGCAGGGAGGGCAGGGGGAAAAAGTTGAGGAGAAGAGTAGGAGTGGGAGGAGTGATAGTGATTCCCAAGAAGTCGTAAGGGAGGAAAGAAAGGGACATCAACAAACCATACAAAGAGACCAGAAATGGGTGAATACAGATAAGCAGCGAAATGCTGGCACTACCATATTAAATTTAGTGTTATGTTAAAAGGGACAAGTCATATGCAGTAAATTTGCAGTTTCACATTCAGTCCCCTTTTTTTGCTTTTTTTTTTCCTGAGGGCAATTGGGGTTAAGTGACTTGCCCAAGGTCACATGGCTAGTTTTTGTGTTAAGTGTTTGAGGCTGGATTTAAACTCCTGACTCCAGGCCTGGGGCTCTATTCGCTGTGCCACCTAGCTGCCCCGGTCCCCATTTTTACTCTTATGTTGGTAAATGTTTGTATTTTTGATGACCTTCTAGTTTTTAATTTTTAAAAATTAGATTGATAAAGCAGTTACCTTGAAGGGACAGTAGAGATAAAGATAGAGACTAGACCTCTCATTTCAACCTCTCATTTTGCTCCTGCATGAGGAAACTCCTACAAATGCATCTTCTCTGAAACTTAGTCTTTTTTAAAAAATTAATTTATTTTAAACTTAAATACTAAACCTTAAATACAAAACAAGAAAATAAAAAGAAACATTTTAAACATAAGTACACAATAAGAAAAGGGGGGGAAAAAGACTGCCATGTGTACAACAGAACATAAGAGAGGATTCAAAATATAAAGCAATAAATTTTCATTTCAAGAAAGCCTATATAATAAATATTACACATTGTGTTCAGAGTTGTCCATCTTTTCTTTGCTTCCTTAGAGGTTTTCTTTTGTTCTCTGATGTGCATGAAACTTATATAGTCTTGGAGAGTTTCCTAGAGGACTCAGTGATTAAGTGACTTGTGCAAGGTCATACACACAACCAGTAAATGCCAGAGGCCGCATGTGAAACCAGATCTTCCTGAGTTTGAGGTCAGTTCTCCATTCACAATGTCACAACACCTCTAAGAGGGGACCACACTATTTAAAAAAACAAAACCAAAAACGGCAACAACAAGGAGACGGTGGCCTTTGAGAAAGTAGTTTTAGCAGAGTGCTGGGGTCAGAGACCAGACTGCAAATAGTTTAAGGAGTAAACCAGTGGTGAAGAAGGTGAAGCAGCAAGTATAGATTGCTCTTCTTTTTTTTTTAAGTTAATTTATTTATTTTTAGTTTTCAACATTCACTTCCATAAGTTTAAAATTTTCTCCCCCTTCCTCCCCAAGATGACATGCAATCTGATAGAGTCTCTACATACACATTCCTATTAAACATATTTTTATATTAGTAATATTGAATTAGATTGCTCTTATAAGAGTTAAGAGTTTAGCAGTGAAAGAGAGGGGAGTTAGAGGATAAAAGCTTGAATAGATCACAGGGTCACTGACCAAACTATCAAAGAATTATATTATGGCTAAAAAAAATAATGACAAAACTCACCTAGAAAAACAAAAGTGATATCATAAACGAATTACAGGAACATGGAAAAAATTAACTGTCAGATCTATGGATAAGGGAAAAATTTATGAGTAAACAAGAGACAGATTTTATTATATATAGATTTTATTACATGAAATTAAAAAGGTTCTGTACAAACAAAATGTAGCTAAAATTAGGAGGAAAGCAGGAAACTGGGGGAGGGGGGAAATTTACAGCATGTTTCTCTAATATAGAGAATTTCTCAAATATATAGGGAACTGAGCCAAATTTCTAAAAATAAGGGCTATTCTTTGATTGATAAATGGTCAATAGATATAGACAGTTTTCAGAAGAAATCAAGGCTATCAATAGTCACATGAAAAAATTATCTAAATCCCCACTAATTACAGAGAAATGCAAATTAAAACAACTCTGAAGTACCACATCACATTTATCAGATTGGCTAACATGACAGAAAAGGAAAATGATAAATGCTGGAGAGGATGCGGGAAAATTGGGACACTAATGCACTGTTGGTAGAATTGTGAACTGGCCCAACCATTCTGGAGGACAATCTGAAGCTATGCTCAAAGGGCTGAAAAAACTTTTTAACCCAGCAATACCACTACTAGTAATCTGTATCCTAAAGAGATCAAAGAAAGGGGGGAAGAACCTATATGTTCAAAAATATTTATAGCAGTTCTTTTTGTGATTACAAAGAACTGAAAACTGAGGGGGAACGGCTGGACAAGTTGTGCATATGATTGTGATGGAGTACTACTGTGCTAGAAAAAATGACGAGCAGGATGGGTTCAGAAAAGTCTGGGAAGAATTATATGAACTGACACGATGTGAAATGAGCAGAAACAAGAGAACATTGTCTACAGTAATGGCAATACTGTAATGATAATCAACTGTGAAAGATTTAGCTACTCTGATCAATACAATGATCCACAACAGCCCCAAAGGGACTTATGATGAAAAATGCTATCCACTTCCAGAAAGAACTGATGAACTCTGACTATAGACTGAAGAATATTTTTTTCACTTTGTCTTTTTTTTTGAAACATGGCTAATATGGAAATATGTTTTGCATGACTTCATATGTATGACTGAAATCATATTGCTTGTCTTCTCAATGGGTAAGAGAGGGACTAGAAAGAGAATATGGAACTTAAAATTTTAAATAATGAATGCTAAAAACAAACAACTTAATAAAGAGAAAAGATCAAAGGAGCAAAGAAAGACTTTTTGAGGGTGGAGAGAGCTGGGAAGGTTTAGAGGTCATGGGGAAGAAGCCAGTGGGTAGGAAGAGATTGAAGATGAGAAAGAAATAGGAGATGACTGATGAGTCAAACTTCCAAAGGAGACAAGAGGATAGGAGGAAGGGCATATGTTTTAGACAAGGAGAAAGAGAAGGGACACCTCAGCCTCAGAGAATGGAACAAGAGAGGAGAAGGCAGGCAAAGACATGGAGGAGTTTTGAGGTGCGGGGCAAGGGATGTCTCTTGCTGGCTTCGTTTCTCCCAAGTAGTCTTGAAATCCTTGTGGCTCGGTCATTCTTTCCTGACTTACTGTGGAGTTCCTCTCTTCTTATGTGTTTACATCTTGGGTGTCTCTCAATCCCACACTGTTTCTTCATGGTGATTGGTACTTTCTTCTATTTACTCATTTTAATGTCAGTTTCTGTATTGGGGCTTTGTGCTTTGGTCGAGTTCTGCCCTCTCTCTTACTCCTGGATGGTATGGTTAGGTCCTAGGTGAAGTGGCTAAGAATAGGCCCTGTCCTCTACAGGAATTCCAGGGTTTGGTCTCAGGTTCCCGGTGTCGTGATTTAGATTTTGGTCTAAGCCCCTTCTCTGTCTCCTTTTCCTTGAACAGAACCAAACCTGAAGTTGGCTGAGGTCCCTTGCTGGGATGCTGATGATCAATGATTTCTCTGATAGCAGGCCTCCTCTTGCAAGACCATAGATGCTTTATTCCCAGGAGCTGCTGTGGCCCTTTCTCCTGCTGTGGTTTGGGAACGTGATACCTTGGTGGGAAGGGTGCTTGGGCACAGGTTTGGTCTATTAGCAAAGCCACTTATACAAATTATCTCATTTGATCCTTGAAATAACCCTGTGAGGTAGGTTTTATCATCCCATTTTATGGATGATGAAAAAAGCCTAGACAGACTAAGTGACTTCCTCAGTATCACACAGCTAGTCAGTATGTGAATCTGTACTCAAAGCAAGGTCTTACTAATTCCCAAGAACAGTGTCCTATACCCACTGTATACACATGGTTCCGAGGTCATCCAATTCAACCTCTGCTTGAGCAGCATGGCCCCAATGACCATCTAGCATCCCTCTGTCAGAAGAACTCCAGGAAGACAGGACTTGTGATTTTACAAAGCAGCACATTTCACTTTTGGATGGTTTTGAAGATAGGGAAACACGGATTGGTGTGAAGCCCTTTCAAGCAAAGGTTGCGGCCAATATGTAGGCAGAGAGGATGAGTTTGAGTCACAGATGGCTAGCTGGTGAACTTCACTGGTGCAAAGGGTACATACATGTAGGGAAGTAATGACAAATTAAGGGGAAAGTTAGAAGGAGTTAATCAAGATTCTTTATCCTAGGCTTAAAGGTTCCAGGCAAAAACTAGAGACTTGTTCTATTTGTGAAGATTTTTCAGAAAAAGAAACTGACAAGGGAGGAGACAGATATATAGTTCAATAAACTTAAGGTCTTTTCCTCAACAATTCCCTCTAGCTATAGAAAAGAATTCGAATCATATGACTGTATGGCTGTTAACCATTTTTAGCTGGTTATCTTTCTGTCTACCCATAACAACTGACAGTTATGTGAATTATGACAGTCCTCTTCTTTTTGATGCCATTTTTCTGCTCTGGCTCCATACTGGCTCATTAAATTTGTCTTGGGACAATACACTTGGACAGTCCTATCTAGCAGATCATAATATCCTGCTAATGGGAGGAAGGTAACCCTCCCAAATAGCAATCAATCTAAAGATTCAATTGAACTCAAATCAAATCAATGAACATTTATTAAGCTACAATGACTTAATGGATTGGCTATTGGCCTCCCCGAAGTAGGGGTTGTGGGTTTGAGTCCTACCTAGGAATTGGACTGCAAGTAGCATTTAATGCTCTATTTTGAGAGGCAGAATGGACTTGGAGCACTGGACTGAGTCCCACCTCTGACACTCTGAGGTACTTCAACTTACCTAACCCCTTTGAGCTAAGCCTCAGTTTACCCACGGAATTAGATTTAGTTTATTTGACCTCAGGGTGCAGAATTAGGAAGACAATTGTAGATTTCTAGTCAAAAAGGACTTTGGGAATCATCTAGTCCAATTGAGTGGGAGTAGCAGAGAGGCAGATCTAGGTTTAGAGAAAAGAAATACTTCCTAAGACAATTCAAGATTTTCATAAGAGGAATGGGCTGCTTTGGGCAGTAGCAGTCTTCCCTACATTGAAAGTCTGAGAGGTTGGTATGGTATGGATTGGACTGGATGCTCTTTCAGCTTTGAGATTTTATGATTCTATGAAATGACTGTCATCATTCCAATCCAGGTCACCATGATCAAATCAGAAGAGAAACGAGTGGCTTGGCATGCGTTGGCATCATCCAAAGACCTGAATTTCGTAGGATCAGAGACCTGGGGCTAGGAGGGAGCTCAGAGGCCATAAAGTCCAACCTCATTGTTCTACTTCGTTTTTCTCTATCCCAACATTTCCTGTAGTCCCTTCTAAGAATCTCTAATTTTATTTTATCGTGTTTTTGTAAACAGTATTTTATTTTGTCCAATTACATGTACAGATAGCTTTCAACATTCATTTTTATTAGATTTTGAATAATCTCTAATTTTAATACATGGATGTAGTCACCAATGATTAAGAATTCAATGGTCCGTGGTATTTCCATTCCTAATTAACACTGTTTTGTGTCAATTTAATCCAACAAATATTTACTGAGCTCCTACAGAAGGGCAGTTTGGGGTACTGTGTGGTGAAACTAATCATGTCAGAAGTGACTCTGCCAAATGCTGAGAAGGCTTACCTGCTTCTGACCTGGGCCTCCATAGGGTGGCAGAGCTCATCAGAAGGGACGGATAAATCTTTAGACTGTTTGGCACACAGGGCGACTAGTTGCTCCATAATTCTGTCCTGGGAGTTGGACACAAGGCTTTCTGCAGAGAACAAAACAAGAACAAAAATATTTAGTGATTGGCCAGCTCTCCCCTGCTTCATTTATAACCTAGGCCTTTAGGTTGAAGCCATAAGCCCATGAAGTCAGATGCTACAGGTCTGTTGCAGGTTTTAAATTGCCCCAAAGATATAAAACTCATTCAAACCACTGTGAACCACTGGACTCCAGTCCCCTCCTAATGTAGTTCGGTACCTGCTGTAGAGAGGCCACTGAGAGTCAAGAAAACCTGAGTTCAAATCTGGACGTAGGCACTAGCCGTGTGACCTTGGGCAGGTCACTTAATCTCTGTTTGCCTCAGTTTCCTCATCTATAAAATGAAGATACTAATAGCCTCTATCTCCCAGGGTTGTTTTAGAGGACAAAATGAGATGTCTGTAAAGTGATTTGCAAACCTTAAAGCATTATGTAAATGCTTGCTGTTATTATTTCTTAACCTCATATTCTCTCCTCCGAGACTGACCACTTCTATATACTTTTGAAAACTAGAGAGGATGAATGGGTATCTAAGGGTTGGTCAGGTAAAGCATTTTTACTTTATTTATAAGTTTCTCACGAGCAATAAAAATTGCTTTCCATTTAGCCTGCTAATTTTTTTTTAGTTTTTTACAGTGAGAAGTGGGGTAGAAGTGAATTAGATTTTAAAAAAAATAAAGGGTTTATAATAGTAGATTGAAGTGGGATAAAAGGGGAAATTAATTAACATCATATAAATCACTGAAAGAGATAAATGAGGAAACACTGGGGGACGTAGGGAAGCAAGATGCATTTTATTTTATTTTATTATTTTTTTTATTTATTTTTTTAATTTACTTTTAGTTTACAAGATTCGCAAGATGCATTTTAAAGATAATCAGAAACACTATGAGAAAAAGTGGTGTTTGTCCTTTGTTTTTGAAGAGGACCATGCCATCAGGGAAATAATGACATGATTTGCAGGTGACTCTGATTTGAGTGAGGGAGGACTGTGCAAGGTCACCAGCCTCACTTTCTCCTCCAGAGCCATGAGGGTCCAGTGACCAGATGTTCATCAGAATGACTGCAGAGGAGCCAGGATGCAATGGGAGACCCTGGCCCTTTGAGGCTAAGGCCTTTTCCGGTACTCACTTAGAGTGAGGTAACGCCCATCAGTAGAAATATCAGATAGAAGAATGGAGTAAGAACCACAAAAAGTTACCAAGGAAACAGTTAACGGTATTTTTTTTTCACTGAGGTTAGGCTTCTTGACAATTTATACAAGGAAGTGTATACCATGAAATTCATTTTTACTGTATAAAAAAAGTTAGACCTCGGCCTTTAAAAGAAGGGTGGACTTCCCAGTATGTGGCTCCTGTTGTATATTCTCCCTGGCCTTTTTGTGCCTCCAGGTTTTGAAGTATGTCATCTAGATCCCACTCTTCAAGTATCTGAAAAATAAAACCACCTGGTAAGCTAAAATTTATGTGCAAGTTTTCACACAGATGAGAAATTTCTAAGTCCAATGTCCCTATAATTAAGCATGGGACATCTTAATGGTACAAATGAATGTTTTAATTAAACGTCTCTGCCCTGTCCATGCCAAGTTTGAACACAGTCCACCTAAACCTTTGTTAACTGCAAAACAGATTGATAATTATCCTTAGAAAGGAGGAATGCTTTCTTGGAGGATTTCATATTTTCACCCATGGATTATAGGAACATGGATTTAGAGCTGAAGAAGGCCTGAGAAGTCATCTAGTGCAATTCCTTCAGGTTAGAGATGAGGAAACAGGCCCAGAGAGTTTAGTGACTTATTCAAGGTCAGACTGGTAACTAATAAGTAGCAGGCTACTTCAGACAAGCAAGGTCAGGATTTGAACAAAAGTTCTGAGAGCAAATTCGTTGCTCATTAAATGCTCTATTCAAGCTAGATGGAAGCTAGTGTATAATTTGTTTCAAAACTAGCTTATTTATATGAGTTTTTAAATGTTTGAGGAAAACTGGCTTGAACGCTTTAAAAATAGGTTGACTGAAGGAGATTATAAAACTATTGTTTTGAAAAGAAATGATTTAATGTTAATCATCTATTCATTAGAAGTGACCATAATTGGACAAAAAATCAGTTTGCTAAGTTAACTTTTCTGCTAACTTGGTTAGATGGTTCCATATGCAACTTCCAGGACAGAGGGAAAAACCAAGATTGAAAAGCTTGTCTGCTAAGACACCCCAAACCCACAGAATGGCTTGAGCCAAGGATAAGCAGTTGACTCTGGCTTGTTTGGACCAGCGTCTGGACCAGTCTGCTTTGTGTTGTTATTTAAGGGTTCTGAGTTACCTGAGGTTAGGAACTATTCTTCCACATCTTTGTGGATAGTACTTGGACTAGTGCAGACTTTGAGCCATAGATTCAGTAAATATTTGTTTAAAGGATTTAGTGCTGGAAAGATCGTCTAGTTGAACCACTCCCACACCTACACACAAAACACACATTTTACAGATAAAGGAACCTCAAGCCCAAGGTCACACTGCTATTTGACAGACAGAGCTGAGCCTGGATCTCCAGACTCAACAGCTAACAGTCGTCCCTCTCCTGGGCGCAATTTACATATAACTGAATGGCGCCGTTTCTTCTCCCCAGAGCATACCTTTCCTTCTTTTCTTTCACTAAATAATAAGAGACAACAGTAGGTCGGTATACTGGGGCCTACTCTGCAAAAGGCTTAGACATTTCACTTTAAAATGAGAAAGCTTTAAGCTTGGAGAAAAACGCTGATTAAATAAATTGGCCAGATTTAAGGAATGTGTTCTTCCTCAAACATGGATAGTTACTAATTTAATGAGGTCAATCTTTGATTTAAGATGTAGAAAACTGGATTTTCTTATGAGCTAATGTAATAATAAACACGAGGAGTGACAGTGAGCTCTCAGCCCACAGCAAACACAATTCAGTAAACACCAAAGGCAGCTGTAGCACCTTCAGAACACAACTCAGGATGTGCTGTTTGCAGGGCCTACCTCAAGGGACCGTAGTTTGAAGCCTTCAAGTTTGGCAGGCATCTTTTCTTCTACAGCCTCTGACTCAGTGGATTCATGGGCCTTGGGTTCTGTGAACTGTGAACAATTCAAATTTTCAAGTGGAGACTCCTTGATTTCCTCGCGGAGCATGTTCTTCTCTATCATCCTTCTTCTCTCTTTTCTCATAGCTTTTCTGCTTGTGGAATCTGACTCTTCAGAGGAAGGTAAATTAACAGTCCCTAAATTGTCAGTTGTGAGAGTTTTTTTATAGGTTGAAGCTGGGAACTCTTCTACCTGGGGTCCCGTGATAAGAGCCTCAGAGCTAGATCTAAAAAAGTCCCAGGTATCTCCTTTCTGCCACTTGGTACTTTCTTCAGTGATCTTGAGATGAATGTCTGTTTGAATTTCTTCAGTGTGTGCAAATGGTGTACAGATCAGCAAAGGCTTGCTAGCATCTTTCCCTTTAAGAATGGCTAAATCCTTTATCCCTTCATACCAGTTCTTTCCAGTGTTTATCATAGATTCCAGAAGCTGCTACCAAAAAATGAAAGTTGTGTTATAAATAAGTGCACTAAAAAAAAAATCTAATGTTATCTAACTTCTTTTAATCCTAATATTTTTGCATTGTTCAGGTCCTCTAGACTGTGGAATATCTCTGTTGACAACTCCTGTTGGCATTTTGGGTCCCCTAGTTTCAGTGAAGCACCAAAAATAAATATGTACAAGTTTCTTTCTTTTGAAGTCAGTTTTAATACAAGGTATTAAAAATAGCTTCATTAAAGCTATGCTAGTAATTAGCATAACATTTTAATTTTGATTTGAGCTCCTTGGAACGCCTATAGGCCCTGCACAGTTAAAGTAAAAAGCTAAATGAATTAAAATGAGAAACAGGTTGTTGTGGGTTCTAAATTGCTGATCTGGAGGCTGCCTATCTGTCCTGATGGGACCGTCAGTTGTACTTTTTCAAAATATCTGTACTGAGATAGCAAGTATACACTAAATTATTATTTCTGGAAACAGGATGTACTAAGATTTAAAATGCCTCTGCCACAAAATATAAAATTTCTAGAAATGCTGCCTCAGGGACAATTTAATGATACTCTATTATAAATGCTGCAGTTTGGAAAACTGACTTGACTATGAAAATAAGATAAAGACTACACTATTGTATCTTCTGATTTGAGATTACTAAGGCTATGAAGTTTAAATAATGAAAAGCATTGTTTTAGCCATGGTCTGACTTGAAACAATTGAATCTATGGTAATGTGCGTAATACCATGGCTAAAAGGCAATAAATAAATACGGGTTAATAAATAAACAGGATTATAAATATAAATCTAGTGGGGTAGCTAGGTGGCGCAGTGAATAGAGCACCAGTCCTGGAGTCGGGAGGACCTGAGTTCAAATCTGGCCTCAGACACTTAGTACTTACTAACCATGCGACCTTGGGCAAGTCACTTAACCCCAACTGCCCTGCCTTCTCTCCTCCAAAAATCAAATCAATCAATCAATAAACCTAGGAATACTTTATAAAATACTCATTATAGAGAAACCCGGGATGGAATAAGAAAACAGAACCTTGGCCAACAGAAGTTGCTAGTTAATAAATAGTAATAAATAAATAAACACAAGTCTGCTAGTTAATAAAGCCGTTAATGCAAAAGAATCTGCTGATGTAATTCGATGATATTCAGCTAATTAACAGTAGAATTGAGGGCACATTAAAGCGATCCGGGCTGTTTCCACCTTAATCTGTTGACGTGAGGAACGAGGAATCTCTGAGGTAACGGGGTGACGTTGGCAGGGCACAGTGTCGAGGCACTGCCGCATACCAGAAGCCTCTATGCCAACAACGGAAGTCGCTGTGTTGTTGGCCAGTGGGACACAGAATTATGCGCACCGCTCAGCGTGAAGCTGAACCACAGGAAAATACAAGTATAATTTAACACTACATTTATTCGCTTTTGCTTTTTGTTTATTTTATTCGTCGAATGCGACTGATATTGCATATTTATAAAGAACATACTTTATTAATGTATGCATTAATGATTCTGGATGCTACTTTACTGATGTCAATTTAATTTATCATTGTATTCTTATAGTGGTATTACAAAATAAATATTGTTAAAAACTTAAATGCGAGGGTGGCTAGGTCGTGCAGTGAATAGAGCACCGGTCCTGGAGTTAGGCGGACCTGGGTTCAAATCTGGCCTCAGACACTTAATACTTACTAGGTGTGTGACCTTGGGCAAGTAACTTAACCCCAAGTGCCCTGCCTTCCCCACTCCAAAAAAGCAAAGAAAAATTGAAATGTGGCTCACAACACTGATATTATTCCAATGCTCAGTATTATTAAGATAACACAAGAATGATAAGAAACATTGTGAGAACTGGTAGCAATTTTCACAGGTTGACAAAGTTTTCCAGGTTCAGCAATGTTGGGTTTTACACACAGAGAAAAAGTGGCTGGGTCTTGGACAATCAGAGTCATAAAGCAAATGAGTAAAATGGTGAAAGTAAAGAGTATAAAGAGAACCTGAACATCTGGGTCATCTGCCAATTCTTCAGTTAAGTCTGGAATCAGATTTTCTTCATCTCGCTGGAAGATGAATAATTCCCTGTCTTCATCATCTGACTGTCAATAAACAGTGGACATTTAGGATCACCACAAGAAGAAGTGGTTAACAGGGTAACAACAAAGAACCAGGACTGTCTGACAATCTAAGAAGCTTCTGGTCTTTTAATTCTACCTGCCAGCCCACACTTAGCAGCTTAATCTGGTGGCCTGCACAGACGACAGTTTAAGAGGTCCAACCTGTACTAAAGTTGTGATGAGGATGACCAGTCAGTGTTAGGAGTATCGCAAGCAAATCTTCTACAATTGTTTAACTTAGCTATTTTCTGGAGAAATGGAAACAGAGCCATCTGGTGGCCATCACTTATCTCCAGCTCCAGCTCCCATTATCACCAAAAGAAAAAAGAAAAAAACCCATTGCATTGGTCCATTCATTCATGCAAAAAAATATATCATAAGTATCTACTGTGTGCACACCACTGTGATGTACATTGGAACATATCTAAGGTGAAAACATGATTTGGAGCCAAAGTAAAATATTCCTGATAGTGCATAGTGACTATGCTACTAATTTTTGAATCCTGTCTACAACAGGGTTTCCAAAAGGAAAATTGTCAGTGATAATGCGACACATTAGCAAGAAGCAAATATTTTCTGTGATAAAATAATGGCCAAGCCAGTCAAATATAGGTCAATTGGAACTTTTAGTCAACAACTGTGTTCCTATGCTGAGGACTAATCACATCTTGGACTTTTGGAATCATAATAATTGCTCACTACTATCACTACTCACAGTTTAATATCTGCCATAAACCATATAGGAAGTTCCCAATTTACAAACAGGTTATCTCGAAATGATCACACATTTTCCCACAGAAACAATTCTATAGCAACATACCTTTGACATGACTGGTTCTTCATTTGTATGGATATATGTTAAGTCTAGGAATACCTATACCAACTATGGAGGGGGCAGTGTGGTGGGGTGAAAGGTCATGAGATATACATTTGAATCTAAGCTCCAACTCTTACTAGCTATGCGTCCACAGGCAAGTTACTTCCCAAAACCTCAATATCCCAAGATGTAAAATGTGTATCATAACCCTCACACTACCTACTTTACAGGGTTGTCATGAGCAAAGTGCTTTGAAAGTTTTGTAAAATTCTATATGTGAACTTTTAATTATTCAATAGTCAGGCCTAATAATAATTATAGTGGTTGTGCCTGGGTATGCCCCTAGAAGGTCCTGGTAAGCCCTTCTTCCTTCCTAAGACCAAAGATTTAAATGAGGAAGGAATTTTAGCATTTACCTAGCAGTTTCTTCATTTTATAGGTGAGGCAACTGAGGCCCAGAGGCTTTTTCAAAGCTAAAAAAAGTAACAAATAGCAGAACTTAGATTCTAACCCAGATTCTCTGAGTCCTCATCCAATGTTCTTCCCGTTGAATCAATGCTGCATCCAACAGAGGGTTGACAGCAGAAAGGTCTTCCTGAAGGAAAGGACATTAGAAGGATGGAGCGTTCTCCTTAGGGGAGATGAATCACACACAGACATGGAGACCCTAGGCTGCCTGCATATCCAGAATAAGGGCTATGTATCCATGAAACCCAAACAGGGAACCATGCTTGTGTAGAAAACACTGATATCAGAGACATGAAGAGGTGAAGGAGCTGCTGCCCAATGGAGATGTGAAGGATTAACAGCAAGGAGACAGATGTGGAGGAAGTACCTGGACCTGTTCCTTTACTAGTACTATGAATCACATGGACTGTATCTACCCCGAAGATGGAACCAACAGAGGGGAGGGTTGTTGATTTTTCTAGGAATTATAAGTTCTTCCTCTTTTCAGAGGGGGATAAGTTAGGGAAGAAGAGAAATTGTATTGTACAGGTCTCTGAAGAAATGAGGGATTGCATGGAGAGATTGCTTGACTTGTTAGCAGCCCCGAGAGGGAAGAAGTGTTGTTTTGACTGCTTATGAGCTTGAGCAAAGTCCTTTACATTTCATACCAGGTTAAATATAACCTTTCCTTATGTTTGTTATTTTGTTACCTTGACAGCCTTCATGGAAGCTAAGAGCCCCTGTAGAGAAAACAGGCAAATTCTGATATTTTTAAGGGAAACTGGGGTGAGTGCAAATTTAGCTAAGTTCTAATGTTCCCAAGAGGAATCCTGGGTGAAGGCATGTGCTAAAGGGATGCAGGGGAATTACTGAAAAGCCCCCAAGACAAACTCGGGCCTGTGTAAATCTAGAGCTTCTTTGGGCCTGGGCTGCTCAATCACAGCACACTTCGGTGTAGATCTTTAAAGTCCGCAAAGTGGTTCTCTCGCAATAATCATGTGATGCAGGTAGGACGAGTTTTTATTCTGTCCATTTTACAGAAGAGGAATCTGAAGCTCTAAGAAGCCGAATGACTTCCCCACGGTCACAGGGCTAGTAAACCAACAAACATTAATTGAGCACCTATAATGTGCCAGGCACTGGGGATGTAAAGACAAAATCAACAGTCCCTGCATTTAAGGCTCTTATATTCTAATGACACAGATGACAGATACCTAAAGTCAAAGCTGGGATTCAAACCCATCTCCCAACTCCAACTCAAGTCCCCCATTTCACTCTGCCTCACTGCTTCCCCATAAAGTATCAAAGGACAAAGCCCGTTATAGGGACCCCACTACGGATACGGTGTGATCTTCCTGTAATGAATAACCTGTTAGAAATGATCGCCTCAATCTGTGAAAACCATAAAGGAAGTAGCTTGTCATAAAAACAGTTTCAGTCTGTGTTCAAAAGCTGCTGCTGATGCACAGGGCTTCTTCATCAAGCATTCACTGAGGTGCGAGAGCACGTGAAGGATAATGGTTACTTGCCTGGAGAACAAATAAAGCTTAAGGAACTCAGTAACACCTTAGCTGTCTGGAGTCCGTTAGCAACCAAAGACGTATGACAAACAGGGAAACAGAGGCCCAAGGAGAAGTTCCTGTCTTTGCAAATGGCCTACATATGAAAATAAACAAGGACTTTCTTTACAGAGAGAAGCTTTATAGAGAATATGGAATTGAAGAAAACAATTGCTATCTCATTATTCTTTGCCTTAGAGGATTTGTTGTAACCTGATCAGCAAAGCACTATGGGTCATTCATTGGGCCAGAAAACAGTGCTACCACTTAGAATGCTCCTTTGTATAGAGTTCACCCCAATGGAACTTTGCCAGTAGCTGCTGCCAAGGGCCATCCTCATCTTCAGTTCAGCAGCACGACTTGTAACATGAATTCTTAATAGGATGCTTGGAAGCACTGAAATGTCACTTAGGAAAACCAAGTAACAGTAAATGAACTGAGAGAATGACAATGAAGGATATGGGGAAAAAAGGAGGGGTAGAAAAAAATAAAATCGAATTAAGAAAGGATTTAAGGACAACAAAACCAGTTATGCCAAGTTGAAAACACAAATACCATCTAATTTACAATTTATGAAAATTTACAAAAATTAAAAAGGTAAGGAATAGAACTAGCACACAGCAAATATAGAGAACTGGTCACTTAAGTCAATGTTCTGTTCATCAAGGAAAAAAGTTCTCTGACCTACAGAATTCTCACTGAACAACTTCTACTTACCGAGGAAGAATCTGAGTCAAAAGATGGGAGCTGTTCTTTCACTGAAGCCAAGATAGATCCCCACATTGAAGTATCATATAGGCAAGGCAATTGATTGTGGCCAATGAGATGATCTTGCTTATCATTTGATGCCATAGGAAACAATTGCCATGCAAATACCCTATTCACAGGAAATCACTTGAAGATAACCCTAAAAAAAAATAGGAGGCAAGGTAAGAAAACTATAATAGATCACATACATAAAGGTCAGAGTTTGTATGATTTAATTATAAAATTTAGAAATCCTTAGAAATGTCATCTAAGCTCTTCGTCTTATGGAAGAGGAAACCAAATTACACACATGTAAAGTTATTTCTATAAAAGAGGGGGTGGTGTTTGGTCCAAACCTGTGATTTCATCAGTGTGTTGAACTCCCAGAGTAGACACTCCCTGTACCAATGGAGATTGGAAACTGTGAGAGTTGCCTGAGGGCATTGAGAAATTAAATGGATTGACCCAGATCACAGTCAGTCAGTTTGACACAGTTTGACACATGTACCACAGTTTCAATCTCTTGTGATCACACAACGTTAAGAGGATGGTTGTGCTATTTCCCCAATTTCAAGATCAGACATCTTTCTACTATAGAACACAGGCTCTCCTGTCTTCCCCAAAAGATCTACGATAGACTTAATACACTTAAACACTTATTAAACAACTACTGTTTGGATGGATTCTGAGAGAGAGATGGGAATTGGCCAGGAAGGCATGAAGATCTGGGGTGCAAAGCCTGCCTCTGATACATACTAGCTAAGTGACCCCAGATAAATACCTTAATCTTTCTGGGCTCTAGACCAAAATGTCAAACATGGGCCAGCAAACTGCTTTGTGGTTCTCACACTTCCAAACGGTGCCTGAGGTAGATTAAAATGTAATTGGGAATTTTAACAAAATAAATAAAAATACAATAGAACAGAGACAACATTAATAGACGGGCAGCTAGGTGCCACAGTAGATAGAGCACTGGGCTTAGAGTTAGGAAGACTCATCTTTATACATTCAAATTTGTCCTGAGACAATTATAGTTATCGCTTCCACATTGAAACTTTCCCCATCATGGTTTTCATATATCGCAGGTTAGCATGAGAAATTAAATGGGAATTTGGGGGGAGTTTTGCAAAAGCTGTAGGAGATATGTAAAGACCAGCAGATGACACAGAAAAAGTTTAGAAACTCAGAAATGCAAAAAAAAAATGTGTATAGTATTGTATTATATCAACATATTTTATCTTTTAATACTATAACAATTCAGACTTCTCTGATACAAAGGCCTTGAGGGCCAAAAAATTTTACGTAGATTTACCAGATCATCAGGGGTGCCATACCCCTAACCCCTTGATGGGGAAGGGATAATTGCACTAGCTATGTGACCCTGGAAAAGTCATTTAACTCTGTTTGCCTTAGTTTCCTCATCTGTAAAACAAACCAGAGGAAATGGCAAACAGCTCCAGTATCTTTGCCAAGAAAATCCCCATACGGGGTTATAAAATGCCTGAACAACAGTAATGACAATGTTAATAAGTGGTTTTCTAAGTCAATATGCGACCTGCAAGGATCCTTGAAGAGACTTAGTGGCATTCCGTCCTATTTGAGTTCCATACTACTTCTCTTGGCAACTCTCTAAGACCCAGAAGATGATGGCCTCCAGTGCAAGAGGGAAATCACAATTCAGTCCTTATTCCCCACTAAGTGCCAAACCCTAGGCTTGGTGTGGGGGATACAAAGACATCCTCCCCTTCACTCCCCACAAAAACATAACCCCTTCCTTCAAAGTGCTTACTTTGGGGAGGCCTGCACAGTAAGTATCCAGGACACCTGTACACGCACATACACACACACAGAAAACAAAGTCTCTTAGGAGATGATGAAGGGAAAATACTAAGGTAGTAAAAAGGGAAGGAAATCATCAAAGACCTTGTGAGGACGGTGGTACGGAAGCTGTATTTTGAAAGAAGCGTGGGATTCTGAGAGGAAAGAAAGAATTCTAACAATGGGGGGACAGTCTATGCCAGGGCTCAGGAACCTGTGGCTTTCAGGCCTATGCAAATGCATAAAGGTAGCATATTGTGCATTGGGAACCACAAGCAGGCCAAGATGGCCAAGACCCAGGGTGTCCAAAGGGGGTCTAAGGCACATCAGAAAAGATAGTTTGGAGCCAGATTATGAAGGGCTTTAGATGCCAAAGAGTGGAGTTTATATTTTATCCTAGAGACAATAGAGAACCACTGAAATTTCACGAGCAAAGAAGTGGCCATGGTCGGACATTTGCCAAGGAGTTCAATGACTAAGCTATTGCAATAGTTCAGATGAAAGGCAAAAACTAGAGTAGAGAGGAGATGGATGGCGAAGAGCTTTTAGAGAAAGAATTGACAACACTCGGCAATTGATCAGACATGAGTGATAGGGGAGTGAGAGAGAGTGGACAGTCTAGGATGATGCTAAGTTAGTAAATCTGGGTGACAGGAATAATGGTAGTAAACAGAGAAATTAGGAAGAGGGCAGGTTGTCAGTTGGGGTGGGGAATAAGGAATTCCATTTTAGGTGCTTAGAGAAGTCCAACAGGTAGCTGATGATATAAGACTGGAGTCTTAAAAGATGAGGGCAAATGGGTTGGGTGGATAATACCACACTGTAAATCTGACAGTCCTCTGGTATAATGGCTGTTTATAGTAACAGATTACATTATTTTAGCCAATCATGGCATGGTTTCCTTGAATTTCTTTTATTTCCTTTCTTGCCTCAGTCTGGAAGGGCAGGGTTACAATCCAATCTGATTGGCACCAGATTGCTCATTAGCACCAGAACTCAGACTTGCTAGTTTCCAACCTGAGTCAGTTTACCCCTCCTTAGGCAACTTGATCTCATGAGTTCACTGTATCAATGCCAAACTTAGTGAAGATATCTGATAGGCTTAGCCCACTGGAGCTCTAGGGATCCACCAACTTTAGTTTCCTCAGAAGTGGGGATGTGTATCAGCATGGCTGGCTCACCCCTGAATTTCTTTAAAACCCTCAAGTCAATAATACTGACCAGAGTGCAAAGGTTAATACAACATTGGACACATAAAAATGTATAGAATTGAACTCACATATACTAGTTGGACATAATAAAGAACTGGGGCTCTTCTTTATTATTAGACACCTCAGGAAAAAAAGTCAATTCACTTCTCTGGGGCTTAGTTGCTTACCTGTAAAATGAGGGAATTGGGTCAGATAATGTACTGCATCAGATGCTCTTCCAGCTTTAACATTCTATGAGGCTATGAAACTAGGGTTCTGTTATGTTTGCTAATCTGAGACATTTCTTGTGGGTATATCTCAGAAGGCAATACATCTAGATCTTTGAAATCACAGCTTTTCATAGAATTGTAGCAATGGAAAGGCGCTAAAGAGACCAACTGGTCCAGGTCCTTGCCTTTAGACTAGACTCAAAAAGATTACTGTAATATAGTATGCAAACTAATCAAATAATTGTTTACAACAGTCTTATCTTCAGTTGTAGAAATAAAAATATCTCCATCTCTGTCTGTATTGAGGGTGTTCCAAAATCTTAGTGCAATTTTAAACTGCTTTGGCTACTAAAAAGATATTTAAACTTTAAACTGCAATGACTTTGGAGACACCTAGTACAGTCTGTGTTATGTGCGTAAGGAACTCCTGGTGTGGAAACTCCTATCAACGAAGTAATAATAATAAAAACAATACTTTAACGGATGTTAACATTTGTATATCACTCTTTACTTTCTTATGGCATTTTCACATATGTAATCTCACCCTTAAAATAACCTGTGAGACATTCTCACATATTATTTAACAGAAAAGAAAACTAGGCATTGAGAGATCAAACGCGCAGGCACTTGGGCAGTCTGGCCTTGGTCCAAAAACTAGCACAGTGACGCGCGAGCAATAATAAATAAATATTGCTGAATGAATGGCGGCGACTTGGGCACAACCCTGTGGAGTTCTAGTCGCAGAGCTAGGCTAGACCTGAGGTCTGACAGTGCAAAATCAGCATCGAGTAGGTGATTATTTTGAGCGTTGGGTTGAGGAGTGGTAACTTACTTCAACTCATTACCACGTGAGCCACTAAACCGTCTGTTACCATGGCAACCCGACGCCAACCTCCTTCCCAAGCTTTTCTTCCTTCTTTTTATATTTTGGGGAGCGGAAGGCCGCTTGCTCTTTCCTCACACCTTTCTATCCCTCCTTCTCGTTCTACCTGTTTCCCTAAGCGTGAGACACCTGTCTCTGCAGGTGAAACTGGGACTCCCCTCAACTTACCTCGAGTTTGTTATGCCAATCTCTCACTGCGGTCCGGTCAGGGGTATATAGCATAGACCAAAATTCGAAAAGGAGCACGTCATCAAGGCGTGTCCCTTGCCTCCAAGCCAGGCTGCCCAATTTAATTATTTTGTTTCTGCCAACTCCTTTTGTTTTCCTTCCGTTAGCGTCTTTTTCCTCTCGTTTATTCCATTCTCCTTCTAAGACCGTCAGGGTCCCGCCCACTCTCCAAACACAATTGGTCCACTTGGCCCCGCCTAGTAGGCGGGATTTAGCATTTTCTCACATTTCATTGGTTGGCGAACACGTCAAAGAAAGAGATAGGCATGGGTCTTTCGGACGGGTCCGAGACTTGAAATTTTAGTCTCAAGGATCGGAGAAGGCGTAAGGGGAAACTAAGAATCCCATCGTCCCCTGCGTCCCTCCAATCACTTCCGGTGTGGGACCCTGGGTGTGGGTTCCGGGCGTTGGGTCGGCTGTCTGTGCGTTGGGCTCTTTCCGAGGCGTGGAGCCGGGGACTTGTGCCTCTTCTTTGGGCCCGGGTGGAGCCACCGGTCGCGGAAGGCAAGGTTTGGGGCCCGCCCCGTAGATGTGCCAGTTTGGGAAGGGAGCATGTGGGCGTTAGGTGACCCGCGGGCCGATTTCCTCTTCGTTTCCTGAATCTGTTCTACAGCGTGGGGGCCTTTTGGTTACGGGCTGCTGGAGCTGAGGAAGGACCGTTGTCGTTGGATGTGGCCCCGGCCCGACGGAGTCCTCGAGGCTCATGAGTCCCCTGCGCAGGTACCACCTGGGGGCGGGGGCACCTGCCTGCCTGTGCCCAGATCGGCCCCAGGGGCTTGAATGCTGAGCCCGCTCGGCGGGAGGCGGGAATGAAGTGGAGCTGTCTAAGAGGTTCAGTGCTGGATGGGAACTCAGGGATCAATGGAGGCTGTCCGGCCGAGCTCAGACCCTGCCACTTACACTTTCTAGCTACGTGATCCTGAGCAAGCCCCTTGATCTCTCTGAGCCTCAGATTCCTCCTCTTTAGAATGGGGATAAAAACGATAACCTTAAGGTTTGCATAGCCCTTTAGGCAGGTTATGTCTTTTTATTCTCAAAAGAACCCGGAGAGGTAATGCTGGCAATTTCTCTATTTAACAAGTGAGGAAACTTAAGTGACTCGCCCAGGGGCGCACAACTAAAGTGTATTGGAACTCAGGTCTTCTCAATTTCAAGTTCAGCTCCTTATCCACTTAACCACTTGGGTCTTAATAGCTGTGTTTGTGAGGATTTAATGAAAATATATGTAAAGTGTTTTGCTGCAAGGTGTCTGCCTCGGTTTCCTCATCTGTAAAATGGTGATGATAATAATAGCAACTACTTCCCAGGGTTCTTGTGAGGATAAAATGAGATATTTCAAAGCTCTTTGCAAATCTTTAATTGCTATGTAAATGTTAGCTATTATTTTTATTTATTACAGAACTGTGAAGTACTAGATAAATGTCAGTTGTTAAATTTTAATCCAGGAATTTTTGTGTTTTTTTCTTTATTTAATTCAGGAATTTTTAACCTTTTTAATGTCACAGACCCCCTTAGAATGATGTTTTTAAATGCATAAAAGAAAATATATAAGATCACAAAACACTAATTTTGTTGAAATAAGGTTACTAAAATATTTTTAAGTGAATAAACTCTAGGTAAAAACCACTGGTTTATTCCAGTAGCTTGTGAGACCCATATAAAAGATGTGGCTTGCCCAAGGTCACTATTCCTTGCAGAGGGTCTCCTAAACTTAGTATTTTTTCTAACTGCCTTTTTACCTCTCCTTATTTTATTCTGCTTCTGTTACAGAGTATTCCAAAGGACTTAGCAAAATCAAGTTGGCATTTTGGTACAGTTGTTCCATTAAGTGGGCTATTGTAACTTAGTCGTATTGTAGCTTTGGTAGCATAAATTGTAGCCATAATTATACACTATTCTATTATAATTTATTGGGCTAATGTTTTAATCACCCTTAAAATGTACTATTATGTACTTTTATTTTTTTCTTCTCTTTTGTTTTTTGTCTCAACTTGTCTTTTCCACACCCCTTCCAGAATGGTAGCTCTGAAGAGTGTCAGTTTCATACCTCATGATTCAACCAGTAAACAAATGAGTTGATAATAATATAGACAAAGTTTCCAGGATAAATAATCCTCATAACAAAATACTTAATTACTGTCTGTCCATTACCAATAGTTCAGCTCTTGGGAAAGTTTCATTACCAAATTGAACAGACCGTTAAATTTTTTTTTCTCCAGTATGCCCCATTACCAGATGCTGTAGAGATGAGACAGCATAGTGCAATGGAATGAGTTTTAGGGCCAGAGGACCTTGACTTCAAATCCCTGCTTTGCTACTTACTCTCTCTGTGATCTTGGAGACATTTCCTTGGAGAAGGGATCTCTTGGCCTCAGCTTCCTCATCTATAAAAAAAGAAGAGTTGAACTAGATGTCCTCTGAAGTCCCTTAGGTCTCTAGATCGGTGATCTCCATGTCATCTTAGTATATTTTGCTATTTCCTGCCTGTATGAACTCTTATTTTGGAGTTCCTTCACTGGTTCTTCTTTTCTATGCCATCTAAGTATGCATAGATATCTACCTGTAAATATAGGTATCTACCTGTAGAACACCCTGTTCTCTGACCTTTTCTCATTCTACATTCTTTTTTAGGGTTATCATAACCCCATGGCTTCAGTGGATCTACTTGCAGATGGATGACTAATGCTTGTAAAGGAAGCAGTTAGGTAGCTCAGTGAATAGAACGCTAGTCTAGAGGCAGGAAGACCTAAGTTCAAATCTGACCTCAAGACACTTATTAGCTGTGTGACCCTGTGCAAGTTACTAACTACTGTTTGCCTTAATCTGTTGGAGAAGGAAAAGGCAAACCACTCCAGTATCTTTGCCAAGAAAACCCCCTGGACAGTATGGTCTACAACAGGGGTGGGGAACCTGTGGCCTCCAGGTCCTCAGGTGCAGCCTTTTGACTGAATCTAAACTTAATCAAACCACTCTTCTTAATAAAAGGATTTGTTCTGTAAAACTTGCACTCAGCCAAAAGGCCACACTAAAGGACCTAGAAGGCCACAAGTTCCCTACCCCTGGACTTTATGAGGTCACCAAGAGTCAGACACAACTGAATATTCAGGTAAAGTGCTTTGCAAATGTTAAAGTGGTATATATGTCAGTTATTATTAAGCGTGAATCCAGTTTCAGTCTCTTCCCTCAACTCCAGGCCTATGTTTTTGTCTTCTTGCTGGCCATTTCCATCTGAATATTCCATAAACACTTGAAATGCAACATAACCCAAACTAAACTCATTATCTCTTCATGTCTTAAATATCTTACCTTTCTTTCCACCTCTCTTATTTCTGTTGGAGGTATCTTGTCATACAACCTCAAAACCTCATGATTCTCTTTTGACTTTTCCCTCTGTGTTGGCTTTCATATCCAAATAGATGACAAGTCCTGTCCATTCTACCTCCACAGGATCTCTGTACTTGTTTCTTTCTCCGCTTACCTTGCTACCACTCTAGTTCATATCGTTATAACCTTTTGCCTGCCCTACTGCAATAGCTTACTTAATTTTGCCCTCCCTCTTCCTACTTTTATTTTCTTCTTTCTCTAATCCATCTAGAGCTCCCAGCTATAAAGATAATCATCCTTATACATAGGTCTGGCTGACTGTGAACTGATTAGAAACTATTAGTAATTCCCCATTGCCTCCAGGATAAATTGTCAGTACATCAAGGACCTATGATTTTGTCAGTATGTGAGCTATGACAAAATGCACATTCCTTAACTTGACATTTAAAGCTTTTCACTATCCTGACATTAACTTACCTTTCTAGTCTTCTTTTGTTCACCTCTCATTTATTGATTCTGAAATGTAGCCAAACTATGCCCCTGTCTAGTGTTTTCTACCTCTATGTATTGTGCATGTCATATTTCTCCATGCCTGGAAGGTTGCATTCAGTCCTTGTGCATTTCTGAATTTTGAAATGCTACCTCAAGTCCTAAGATTAAGTGCCATCTACAATGCTTCCTTGTGCCCAAGTAGGCTTATAGTAGGATCATCTGTTTAAAGTTGGAAGGGACTTTAGAGGTCTTTTGGTTCAACTTTCAAATTTTAGAGGAGGAAACTGAAGCCTGTGTAGTTTAAGTGACTTGCCTAAAAGTCACGTAGCTAACAAACTGTCATAATTAGGATTTGAAGTCAGGTTCTGCGTCTTCAAATCTAGCACTTTTTTCCTTAAAAAAAATTAATTTATTTTTAGTTTTCACTATTCACAAGCATAAGATTTTGAGTTCCAGATTTTCTCCCCATCCTTTCCCTATCCCCACCCAAATCTGATACAGGCTCTACATTACATATACATTCATATTATACCTATTTTCATATTAGTCATGTTGTGAAGAAGAATTAGAACCAATAGGAGAAACCATGAAAAAGAAGAAACAAAGAACCAATAAAAAGAGCAAATAGCATGTTTCCATCTGCATTTAGACTTAGTACTTTTTCTGGATGTGGATAGCATTTTCTATCAGTCTTTTGGAGTTGCTTAGATCCTTTCATTGCTAAACAAGAGATAATCCTATCCAAGTAGTTATCACACAATATTGCTGTTCCTGTGTAAAATGTTCTCCTGGTTCTTTTCACTCAGCATCAGTTTGTGTAAGTTTTTCCAGGTTTTTCTGAAGTCTGCCTGCTTATCATTTCTTATGGAACAGCAGTATTCCATTACATTCATATACCATAACTTGTTCAGCCATTCTGCAGTTGATGGACATCCCCTCAGTTTCCAGTTCTTGGCCACCACAGAAAGAGCTTCTATAAATACTTTTGTATATGTGGATCCTTTTCACATTTGTATGATCTCTTTGGGATACAGACCTAGAAGTGGTATTACTGGGTCAAAGGGTATGCACTGTTTTATAGCCCTTTGGACATAGGTCCAAATTGCTTTCCAGAATGGTTGGATCAGTTCATAACTCCACCAACAATGTATTAGTGTTCCAATTTTCCCACATCTTCTTCAACATTTATTATTTTCCTGTTTTGTTGTATTAGCCAATCTGATAGGTGTGATGTGGAACCTTAAGAGTTGTTTTGATTTGCATTTCTCTAATCAGTAGTGATTTAGAGCATTTTTTCATGTGGCTATAGATAGCTTAAATTTCTTCCTCTGAAAACTGCCTGTTCATATCCTTTGACCATTCATCAGTTGGGAGAAGACTTGTATTCTTATAAATTTGACTCAGTTCTCTATATATTTTAGAAATGAGGCCTTTATCAGAGACACTGGTTGTAAAAATTGTTTCCCAGTTTTCTACTTCCCTTCTAATCTTGGTTGCATTGGCTTTGTGCAGAAACTTTTCAATTTACTGTAATCAAAATTATCCATTTTGCATTTCACAATGTTTTTTATCTCTTGTTTGGTCATACATTCTTCTGTTCTCCATAAATCTGACAGGTAAACTATTCCTTGCTCTCCCAGTTTGCTTATAGTATCAGCCTTTATATCTAAATCATGTATCCATTTTGATTTTATCTTGGCTTAGGGTGTAAGATGTTGGTCTGTGCCTAGTTTCTGCCATACTATTTTCTAGTTTTCCCAGCAGTTTTTGTCAGATAGTGAGTTCTTATCCCAGAAGTTGGAGTCTTTGGGTTTATCAAACAGTAGATTACCATAATCATTGACTACTGTGTCTTGTGTACCTAACCTATTCCACTGATCCACCACTCTTTTTCTTCACGAGTATCAAGTAGTTTTGATGATTACTACTTTATAATATAATTTAAGATCTGGTATGGCTAAGCCACCTTTTCTTGCATTTCTTTTAATTAATTCCCTTGATATTCTGAACCTTTTGTTCTTCCAGATCAATTTTATTTTATTTTCTAGCTCTATAAAATGAGTTTTTGTTAGTTTGATTAGCATGGCACTGACTCCAACACTTTTTTCATTGTATCATGTGGCCTCCTCAAGTGATTTTCTGTCTTCACATTTTTCTGTAGCACTTTTTCTATACATGTTCTTTGACCTTATCACATTAAATATGTGTGGCATAGTTTAGATCATAAGACCTTTGAAGGTAGGGATTATCGTGTTTTTATTTTTGTATCTCCAGCATCTAACCCAGTGGTTTTTGTACATAGTAGACACTTATTAAATGTTTGTTGAATTGATATTAAATGTTCGTTGAATTGAATATCCAACCAGGATCTGTTATGTTAGATTAGCTGAGTTAGAGGTATTTCTTCTTTGTAAATAGGAACTGTGGGAACCTTGGCAAGTCACTTCATTTCTGTGGATCTCAGTGTCCTCCTTTGTGAAATGAATAGATTGAACTTGATCATCTTTAACCACTTTTTAGCTCAGAAGTTCTATGATTCAATGATTCAGGCAATGAAATAAAATATGCTTTGTATCCTAGTTGAAGGAGCTATAGGTTCATGTCTATTTTAGGGATAGTCCAATCCTTTGACTCTAAAAACACAAGTTTTATCCAACCTTCATAGAATCACAAGTTATATTCTAATTACAGAAGTCTTAAAGTTAACCAGTACAAATCTTGGAGCATTTAACGTTGATAACACTCACTTGGGGCCTTTTGGAAATGTTAGTCTTGGATAACTAGCTATCCAGTAATAGTATTATGGAGAACAGTTGACCAAGCACAAAATTGGCTAGAGCTTCCGACTCGTCTCAGTGCCTGTTTTCAAAAGCTGATCCTTGTAATTCTGCTATATAAATTCCCAGAGAGTGACTGGTAATTTGCAAAGCTATATTACTTGATAATTTAATGAATTTCTATTCCTAATGTGTTTGGACACTAAATACAATGCTGAGTGATATGGTTCATTTGCTTCAAACACTAAGTAAGTTCATTTGGGGGCATATTTTAGTTCATGAGTCAGTGATAGTGAGAAGCATTCAGTGATGTGGTTCATCATGTGGAGACCTTGTGAAATGTGATGGGAGATGATCTTTCTCTGACTTTTGGAAAATATTTTCTCCAAAGATACCACATAGATATTTCCTTTTAATGAAGGATTATTGTCCTATTTAATTTAATTTATGTTTTTTGAATATAATTTGAATATATTTTATATTTGAATATAATGAATATATTTGAATATAATTTATATTTTAAAAAATTGATGAAATAAGGACAGATATAGCATATACTTATCTAAAAGAATTGTAGTTGTGGTAGTTTCAAATGTCTATCTTTTCAGTAGAATCCAAATTTCTTCCATTGCAGTGTGGAGATAACCCCCTAGGATTACAAAAGTTGTCTAGAACTGATGGGTTGGGAATCCTTTCTTTGCTGAGTAATCAAAGTCTGCCTAGTTACTGAGTATTTAAAATGAGAATCAGAGGGAAAATGAAATTCTGTGTATGGAAATTTTTTTTTAACAACCAGCTTTCTTGAATATATTGTCTCGGTATACTGATGTGGCAGCCATGTGAAAGAAGGTGGGTGAAGGGGATAATCAAGTGACAGGATAATATTTATTATATTAAATGTAATAACAACATTAAATACATATCCTGTGATTTTATTTACATATTGTACATACACATACACAAAATCAGTCTTATCAGAACAGTGAATTTAAACTTTTGGGAATTAGTATTTGGATATTAAAATCCACTCAGAATAGGGGGGGAAGTGCATTTTATATGTTCTTTTTTTACTATAGAGATGTCTGAGCTTAGCGATGAAGCCAGTGAATCTGAGCTGCTCAACCGTAGTTTATCCATATGGCACGGACCAGGACATCTAGTTTGTCGAGAAGAATTGGATGTTCCCCTGGATATTCATACAGCTTCTTCAATTGGGCAGTACGAAGTGGTGAAAGAATGTATTCAGCGGTAAGAGGTCACCCTGGAAAATGCTAATTCTCTTACATTTTCTCTTACCACTCCATGTTTCTTCTAACTTTGCAAATTATAATTGTGCAATAATCACGTTGGGTGAATGAATGCTTACTTGCCTATGGGAAGTAAATTATTTTGCCAGATAAGTAGGAGCTAAGGTGGGTTTTATTCCTAGTGATTGAGGATAGGAGGGGAAAACTAATGAAAAAGACCTTTGGATTGATAAATGTTTTTTTTACTTTCAGGTGTTCAAAATGTATTTTATTTTCAAGACTGGGTATTTCTGTAGTTTCTGTTTAAGACTTACAAAAATTTTTAACCATCTCCCTCCCCACCAAAGTTCAAAGTTGAAACTGATCATGCTATTATGGAGCCATGGAGTTCAATCTGGTGTAAAGAGAGATTGTGTGAGTCAGTGTCAAGCAATATATTCCTCTGAAATTTTAAATATGAAATTTTGTATGTATTAAGATCCCTTTGTAAGTTTCATAAACTTAGAACCTCATAGTCTAGTCCTTTCATTTGACCGATCACAGAACTGAAGCCTGAGAAGAGCTGGACTTCAAATCAGAGTCCTCTGACTCCAAATCCAGGGCTCTCTCAACTACAAAATTCTGCTTCTTAATATATGTGACAGTTTTCCCATATGATGTATTTAATTTCCTCGGTTTTTGCTCCAAAATTCCAGCCACAACTATGTAGGTGATTTTTCTGTTTTCTGAGCAACTGAAGCAAAAACCTTTAAAGAAGCAGCAAAATGCCTCTTGAAAAACAACATTAAAAAATTATTAACTATTCAAGTAAATGTATAATTTGTCAAAGGAAAATGAATTGGAGTTTTTTTTAAAGAGATATTTCTTTTTTAAGAGATATCTCTCCTTTACAGGGGCTGACCTTATGTGTATGTGACTTGCCTATCTAGTACGACTTGGGTTTGAATTTATTAGGTTTGTGGCCATGGGCATGTCACAACCTCTTTCTGAGCCTCAAATTTCTTATCTATAAAACTGTGCTAATGGGGGCAGCTAGGCGGTAAAGTGAATAAAGCGCCAGCGCTGGAGTCAGAAGGACCTGAGTTCAAATTTGGCCTCAGACACTTAACACTTACTAGCTGTGTGACCTTGGGGAAGTCACTTAACCCCAATTGCTCTGCCTTCCCCCCTCCCAAAAAAAAGACCAAAAAACAAAAGCAAAAAAAAAAAAAAAACCATGGCAAATAATATTTGTACTACCTACCTGACAGGGATGTTTTACTGAACATACGTTGTAGACCTTAAAACACCATAGAAATATGAGTTTTTAGAATGACAGTTATGATTTGAAGGACTTAGGCAGACCTCTTTGTTCAGAAGTAGCCCCTTCTGTGTTTTCCACATTCCTACCTTTAGCAATTGATTCATTTAGGTTTTGAAGGCCTTAGTGCTAGTACTTTCCTCTTGAAATTATTCCCAATTTGTCCTGTGTCTATCTTGTTTGTATATCGTTTTTCATCTATTACCTTCCCATTAGACCCTGACTTGACTGTTGGTCTTTCACAATGCTCTGTTAAAATACAAGGGGCAGCTAGGTAGTGCAGTGAATAAAATGCTGGGCCCAGAGTCAGGAAGATTCATCTTTGTGCGTTCAGATCTGTCCTCAGACACCTACTAGCTATGTGACCCTGGCCACCTCACCACTGTTTGCCTCAGTTTCCTCATCTGTAAAATGAACTAGAGAAGGAAATGGGGAACCACTTCAGTGTCTTTGCCAAGAAAACCTCCAATGAGGTCACAAAGAGGCAGATGTGACTGAAAAAAATGACTGAACAACAACAAATTAAAATACAGATACCTAGAGGAAGGAAGGTTAATGCAATTAACTTAGCTAAAATTTAAAATGAACATTTATTAGATTTTTACTGTGTGCCAGGCACTGTACTGAGTAGTGGGAATATGATTAGTAAGAAGAAATACAGTCCCTGCTCTTGAGGAACTTAAAAACTGAGGAGGGAGACAGCACACCAAAGGAGGTAGGAAAGAGGAGGGAGGAACACTTGAAATGCCCAGTCTTGTTCCCTGGAGTTGAAATTAGGCAGGGCAGCAGATGCCAAGTGGAGAGACCTGAGGGTCCAGTTTCTGCCCTCCAGTCCAAGAGGAGGCGGAGGGAGGTAGAATAAATCCAGGCTTGAGTTAGCAGCATGGTGCTGAGTTAAGAAGTGTAGGGAACTCAAAGCAATTGGAGCAGCAGATGCAAAGTGAGGGAGCTAAGAGCAAAGACCTGCCAAAATGGACAAAGAGTAGGTTCCTAAAGGGGAAGCAGAGAAGATTTTGGGCCTGAAAGGGAGAGAAAATAGCAAAGACAGACCATATACTTCACAGTTCTGCCTAGGGCTAGGCCTTCAAACTGTCATTTATAACTGAAATTCTATTCAAGAAAGCATCTTTTTTTAACATTCTTTTTAAAAATTTTGAGTTCCAAATTCTCTCCCTTTCCTCACTCCCCAACCATTGAGAAGGCAGGCAATATGTTACCCATTATACATGTGAAATTCTGCAAAACACATTTCTTTATTAGCCATATCCTGTTCTCCTCCCCCCCAAAAAGGTAGGAAAAATTAAAAGTGAAATAAAAAGTGAAAAAAATATGCTTCAGTCTGCACCCAGAGTTTCTCAGTTCTCTGGAGGTAGAGAGAATTTTTTATCATGAATCTTCTATAATTATAATGAATCAATTGTATTGATTAAAGTAGCCAAGTCTTTCACAGTTGATCATTATTACAGTATTTTTATTACAGTGTACAGTGTTCTGGTTCTGCTTATTTTACTTTGTTAGTTTCAAGTTTTCCTAGGTTTTTTTCAAACCATCCCCCTTGTCATTTCTTCTAGCACAATAGTATTCCATCACAATCATATGCCACAATTTGTTTATCCATTCCCCAGGTGACAGGTATTTCCTCAATTCCAAGTCTTTACCACCACCAGAAGAGCTGCTATAAATATTTTTCTACATATATTTTCTTTCTCTTTTTCAGGAAACATCTTAATGTGATTGGTCTAACCATCAAATTCTGCTAAAGCATGGCCTGTCTAGAAGGAGCACAGATAAATAGGGAATGCTTTGAAAATTACATGTTGAATTTATTATATACTTAAAAAGAAAAGCTAGTTGTACAAAATGGAGATTTTCAGTCTTATGTAGAATCATCTTTTTCTGTGTTACTATGTCCCTCCCTCATTTTATCTGGTGTCAGATCAAGTCAAGTCAACAACCATTTAATAAGTGCCTTTTATGTGTCAGGCACTAACACTGGGGATATAAAGAAAGGCAAAAAGAGAGCCTCTGCTCTCAAGGAGATCAGAGTCTAATGGGAGAGGAATGCGAACATGCAAGCAACTATTTACAGACAAGATATATAAAGGACAAACCGGGCATAATCAACAAAGGGAAGTCCCTAGCACTGAGGGGAATCAGGAGAGTGAGACTTGAAGGAAGCCAGGAGGCAGAAATTAGGAGAGAGAATTCTGAACATGGGTGACAGCCAGTGAAAAGGTAGGAGTCAGGAAATGGAGTGTCTTGTGTGAAGAGGTGTAAGGAGGTCAATGTTATTGGATTGTAGAGTATGTGTTTGTGTACAAACCATATAAATACCACATATGAAACAGTCGCAGGTTAAATGACTTGTTTAGAATCACACATAGATCTTAGGCTAAAACTGAACTCAGCTGTCTTCCAGCTCTAAATCTCTGATTCTGTAAATTCTGCATTCCTAGTATAAATCAAACTTGGTCATAATTTATAATCCTTTTAATATGTTGTTTTGGCCTCTTGGCTAATTATTTAATATTTTGCTTTGATATTCGTTAGTGATATTTGTTTGTAGTTTTTTTTCCAACTCCCTAAAAGACTACTTTTCATCCGATTTCCTCTTATACCCCAAAGTACAGAATAGCCTTTTCAGCCTTGACTTCTTGGCCAAAAAATAATCTTTCTAGTTGGATTCTGTTTTCCCAAACCCCACATTTGTTGCCACAAAGGACTGAAATTTAAAGACTGTTGGCCTGAGGGACATCCTTTAAAATTTAACTTTTTTGCTTTGTTTGCTGTTACTGATCCGATTCCCAATGCCATGTACTATGGACTGAGTCACAGAAAACAAAATGGTGAGAGAACTGAGAGGGGGAAAAATGGTGTTTTTGATCTTTTACCGAATTGGCTGAAGCTGGCTGGAATGCTGGGGTAGGAATGGGGGACTCCTGGGAGCAGGAAGGAGCAAACAGAAAAAGAAAGATGTCACATCAAGGGGGACAGCTCATTTTCTTGCCCTTTTCTTGTTTTACCCTTCCGCTAAGGACAGCAGTTTTCTGATTCAGAAGAAAAGGTAGAGAACAAGGGTCAACTCTAGCATCATGAAAGTTAAATATGTCATAGTGAAGATTCATTTTATATATGTTAGATTAGATGGCTGCTGAGATCCCTTCCAACTCTCAAATTCTTTGATTCTGTGAAAGAAATATTGACTATAGAACAAAAAGCATGGGAAAATCTAAATGTGAAATCATAAGTGAATTTGTGAACCAGATACTGAGGGATGTAGGAACCTCTGTTTTGGTTTTAAGACAACTAGGAAACATTTCCTTGGCTGCCAATCCAAGAAAATACCTAATGATAGTGAAAAATCATTGTTTAAAGGAATTATGATTGTTTTCAATATCACTTTTCTTTTTTGTCTTCTCATTGTTTTGTTTTGTTTTGTTTTTAGTAAGTGGTTAAAAGACCATTTTTGCTGGTACTATTTAGGGTTCCTTTGTTTGCTTAGGAGAGAGTTGGATTTAAATAAGAAAAACTGTGGTGGCTGGACCCCTCTTATGTATGCTTCCTATATTGGCCATGATACCATTGTGCACCTGCTGCTGGAGGCAGGAGTCAAGGTCAACATTCCAACCCCTGAAGGCCAAACACCCTTGATGCTAGCATCCAGTTGTGGAAATGAGAGCATTGCCTACTTTCTTCTCCAGGTGAGCTAAGATTTGCATTTAGAACGTTTAATGGGATCTAGTGGGACTCTAGCCATTAGCACAGAATTGAACCATTCAGTGGATTGTTATATATGTTCATTTCTAAATTATCTCATTATGAAGCGCTGTTGACCACCATTTATTGCGATAACCATCATTATTGGTTTTTTTTTGAAGCAAGGTGCAGAGTTAGAAATGAAGGACATTCATGGCTGGACTGCCCTCTTCCATTGCACCAGTGCTGGGCACCAGCAGATGGTCAAGTTTCTTTTGGACAATGGTGCTAATGCCAACTTGAGGTAAAGTAAGATCAACAGAGAGTTCTTTATTTTTCTTTCCAAGGGTTGGGTAACCGTAAGAATTTTTCTGTCCCTTCCAACCATAAGGAAAACAAACTTTTTTGGGGAATTCTGTTCCCAAATGCCAGTAAAAGTTAAAATCGATGTTCCCTAAAGAGTAACTTTCAGTTGTGTAAGTATTTATTGAGCAGCTAGAAAAGGGCATAAAACGGGCACCTTAAAGGGTGCGAAAGAAATATCCAGCATAGTTTTTGCCTTTAACTTATCATCATGTCTGGTTGACAAAACAAACTGAATGTAATCAAATGCTAAAATACATTGTCCAGATAGTGTGTTTTACCATGGATGGTGCTATAGAAAACTGTTAACCTGGAATTATTAGGGAGGGCTTCAAGGCAAGTATAGTACTTAAGATGACGGGACTTTGAGGGTGGGTAGGATTTATACTGAGAGGAAGAGGGAGGACATTTCGGGTGAGTGTGTGGGGGGAGACAGCTCCCCGTGCACGGCAGGGAGCCGGCGAGTATGTTTTTGAGCACAAGAACGGTGTAAGACAAAAACAATTCAGCAGAATTAAACAATGCAGAGAAGTGGTGTGACGTCGTATGTCTTGTTACATATATGTGTGATGTTCTGCAAAGAAGTGGGGAAGGCGCCTTCCTCTGTCTTGGAGACCGAGCGTGGGCGTTATAATTCCACAGCATTCAGGTTTGATGGTTTACCTGTTCTTTCCCTTTATGTAATGATAGTCATTATGTTGTTTTCCCGGTTCTGCTTACTTCACTTCAAATCAGTTCATATAAGTCTTTCCCATGTTTCTTTGTATTTATCGTATTCTATATTTGTATGGAACAGTAATTAATTTGATTCATGTACCATAGCTTATTCAGTCATTCAATATATGGTGTCTACTTTGCTTCTAAAAGTTTGCTATTACAAAAAAAGTTTCTGTAAATATTTGGTTGTATATGAAGCTTTTCTTTTTATCATTGACCTCTTTGGTATATGCCAAGCAGTGGAATTTCTTAGTCTCTTAGTCACTTTTTTTGAATAATCTGTCCTTAAAGCCCCCATGTTCCGTTGGTGAATTCTTCTCAGAGTAGCCATTTTGAGGAAGGGTCCAGGCCAGCCATCCTTCATTCCTTTCTTGGCTCTACTTCTGACTCTCTAGGCTTCACTACCATGCCACTCCCCTTAAACTCCTTACATTACTATTCATCTCCCTTTTATGTTTTGTCTTCCCAGTGGCATGTAAGCTGCCTTAAGAAAGGTACTGTCTTAATTTTTTCCCTTAGTGCAGTACCTGCCGCATAGTAAATACTTAATAAATACTTGTTAACTGGTTCTGCTCACTTCACTTTGCATCAGTTCACGTGCTTTAATTTCATATAATCAAAAGTATTCAATTTTGTTTTTTGTAATCGTCTCTATCCATTGTTTGGTTAAGAATTTGCCCATTCATTACTCGTGGCTATGGAAGGTACCTGATGTGGTTCTCTTCTAATTTTTTTCTTACTGTTACTTCTAAAATTTTAGGTCACATATTCATTTTGAGTTTATTTTGAAATATAGTATAAGAGGTTCTACATTTAATATCCACCAAATTTCTTTCTAGTTTATCCAGTAAATTCTTATCAAATAGGAAGGTTATTTTTTTCCTCCTAGAGTTCATGTTTTAGGGATTAGCATACACTGGATTATTGAGTTCAGTTATTTCTGGTTCTTCTGTATCTATTCTGTTCCATTTATCTATTTTTCAAGCAGTACCAAATAGTTTTGAAGATTACTACTTCATAATACAGATTGAGGTCTATTAATACAATGAAATAATCTTTGAAATTATTAGGATAGGGGCGGCTAGGTGGTGCAGTGAATAGAACACTGGCCCTGGAGTCAGGAGGACCTGAGTTCAAATGCAGCCTCAGACACTTAACACAAAACTAGCTGTATGACCTTGGGCAAGTCACTTAACTCCAATTGTGCTACCTTCTCTCTTCCAAAAAGCAAAAAAAAAAAAGAAAAAGAAATTACTAGCGTGAGATGCTGTATTAGAATCTCCTTTTAGAAAGGGAATCTGATGGAAATAAAAATAATGAATTTAATACTTGTAAAAAGGAGTATATTTTTTGTATTAGATCAAATGTGGGAAAATGAAGTTTTAATTTGTCTTTCAAACCTGCAGACATGTGTAAGTGCTGAAGTGCTTATCATGTACCAAGAAAGATAAAAAAATTAATGAGAGACAGTCCCCTTCCCTCAATGAGTTTATAATCTAGGTGAGACAGATGTCTGTAATACATAAATGAATATGGTAAGTACATAAGAGAATACTATAGGAATTCAGAGGAGGATAAGAGATTGCTTTTGATTTTGTCTTTGGGTATGGGAGAAGGTAGATGTTTCTTGTTAGAATGAAAATAGAAAACTTCATTCTTTATGGTGACCTTTAACTTTAGCCTGTATCTTTCAGGGAACCAACTTATGGATTTACTCCTTTGATGGAAGCAGCTGCTTCTGGCCATGAAATAATTGTTCAATATCTTCTGAATCATGTAAGTGTGCATGTTTAACCACAGGTAATAAGAAATCTTGGCATCTGGGGGTTAAATGTAGTAGACTACCTTTCCGGGATTAAAAACGAAAAGATTTCTTTCTCCTACCACAATGATTATGTAGCATATTACATACATATGAATGATTTATGATCAGTTGTTGCTTATCTGCTTTGCAGATTACTTATGTGACCCATGATCCATTGGCAGCTAATCAGGTGCCAAGGTACTTCCTTTTGTTTTCTAGCTTCTAGTATTTTTACTACCTAACTGTAGATCATGTTCCCAGTATTAGTCAGTATGTGTATGCAAATGAATCCATATATGTGAGAGGGGCAGTAAATTGTATAAGAAAGTATTTGAAAATTTGTTGTTTGGGATTATTTGTGCATTGCTATTTTTTCATTAGTGATTTCATCAAGAATTGGGAGTAGTCAACAGCAGCTTAGTGTATGTGTTTAAATGACTATATCATACGAACTTTTTCTGCCTTCTAGCTGTTCTACTGCCCTATTGGATCAAGTAGTGGCAGAGCCCAGGACAATGTTTCTAACTTAACCAGACAGCGTGACAGCTGAGTATGGTAAAGTCTTACTCTAGGGACAGCTTTTATCTTTTTATCAGCAACCTCTTTACTCACCAGTCAGCTTGCAATAGAGAATACATCCAGAACCAGAACATGGTCAGGTGAAGAGCTCCTTCCTGGGGAGTAAACTCAGACCATGCAGCCCAGGCATCTTTTAACCAGCAAAATCAACAGTAGGGAGTGAAGGTATGGCCTTGACCCAGCCACCCACCATGACAAAGGCACATTCTTTGAAATAGAGTTCCCTTCTGCCAGTCCGAATCAAAGCAGTGGCTATGTTCATGTCAGCTTTCCCTATCTCAGAGAACTGGTCCATGTTCTTGATCTAATCAGGTGGATTATCTATTCATTCCGGTGCCTCTTTAATTTGGAATAATTGGAAGCGGTAGTGGTAGAGTGGGTAGAGCATTGAATTTTGAGTCTGGAAAACTTGTGTTCATATCCTTCCTCAGACATTCACTAACTAATCCTGAGCAAGTCACTTAACCTTGCCTCAGTTTCATTATCTGTAAAATGGGAAGCATGTATCTCATAGGGTTGTTGTAAGGATCAAGTGATATAATGTATGCAAAGCACTTTGCCAACCTTAAAAGTACTCTATAAAGGTTTGTTATTATTATTATTCTTGTGCAGTTATTTATCTTCTATTGTCTTTGTCTCCTAATTGTTGGTGTTATTATGATCAACTTAGAGCAGATAAGATTCTTCTGTCTTCTTTCTTCTTTTACCCTGAGAAATAATCTTATTTTTAAAAAAGTATAAGGTCTAGGGTAAGTCATGTTCATTGTATTTCTAGGATCTAAAAAAAAACTTTCTTGGAAACTTTGTGTTTGTCACAACTAGAGTGACTTCATTTTAACCATCAATTGATTATCCTTGAAGGTTTCCATGGTACTTACTGGCCAACCAAAGAGGATGGCTCTAGAGGCCACTAAATAGTCTCAGTCTTTAGCCTTGGATGGCACTACTGGCATCCTCTTGTTTATACTTAGATGATATTAGGGCCCCTAAAAATATATTAATTCTTGTTACCATATTATTCCACCATGAAACCAGAGTTGGGTGTTTTTTTTGTCTTTTGGGGTTTTTTTATAATTAACTGTACAGGTACCTTAATACTGAAACTAACAGTGATGATGGGTCAACATACTTAGTTTAAAACTCTGTATTGTAATTTTAACAAGTAAGATTCTTTTGTGGTCCTGTTCTTTAAAAAAATAATCTCTTAAGTGATTTAAGAGGGCAGATGAATTATAGGGAAGGTTGATTTCTTTATGATATTGTGTTCCACATTTATTCACATGGTTATCCCAGGACCTTGATTTGTGACTTCAGACAAGTTGTTTCTTTGCCCTTCTGAGCCTTGGTTTCTCTATCTGTTAAATGAATAGTTAAACTTAGGGATGCTAGAGAATCTCATCCTAAAATTCTACAATTCTAAGATGTGTCAGAGACAAATAACTGTCATATCAGATGAAATAATGATTGTGAAAGGGCTCAAGAAATGTAAGATGATACTATATTTTTAAAAAATTAACATAATTTTTTATCTTTTATTTTTTTAATTAATAAGCTTCTATAGTCTTTCCTTTCTACTCCACCCTCAAATTAAAAGAAAAAAAATAAAACTCTTGTAACAGATATGCAGTAGAGTAGAACTAATTCCCGTATTTTCCATGCCCAGAAATGTTTGTCTCATTCTGCAATAAGATAATAACTATCATACTTCTGTCTGTCTTTGATCCACTTGTATCCCTTCCTCCTTTATCTATCACAGTGCTATATTGTATATTGAAAATGCCTAAGAAGTAGTTGGATGAATTTCTTTCATTCATTAAGTATAGGTGAGTAAGAGAAAATTTCTATTTCTAAATAAGGATTCTTCCTCTTGTCTTTTTGAATTTTAAACTCACTTTATAATGAATATTCTTTAAATCAGGAAAATTTGGAGATGGATTCATAGAACAAGGTAATAGGGGTTTCGGATATTATGAAATGTAATTTTCCTTTTCTCCTCTTCCCCATCGCTGTCATCTGTTAAGAGGGGCGACTGTGTGCCTCAGGTCAGGTCACTGTATGTATTCTTGACTCTTTTTAACTCTTCTCTTCAATAGGGAGTGAAAGTAGATGTAGGGGATTACACTGGTGCTACTGCCCGAGCACTAGCCATGAAGTCTGGACACATGAAGATAGTGGGACTGATAGACATTCATACTGCTTCTCTGCCCAAGACTCTTTACAGGAGTCCAGGTAAATTACGATGTCTATCTAGAATTGTGTTGAAGTCAGAAGTTAATTTGAACTTTTGGAAAGAAACATCTACCCTTTTACTAATCATTATTACCCTCTCAAGTATGTTTATACTCACATGGTATCATGCTAGGCCAGCGGTTCTCAACCTGTGGGTTATGTTCAATTTGTAACAATGAAAATACATTCTGCATATCAGATATTACATTACGATTCACAACAGTAGCAAAATTACAGTTATGAAGTAGCAACAAAAATAATTTTGTGGTTGGGGGTCACAACAACATGAGGAGCTGTATTAAAGGGTCGCGGCATTAGGAAGGGTGAGAACCACTGTGCTAGGCCCTGTCTAAATCATAATCCAAGATTAATGAATCAATCAGTGAATGAATAGAAAAGCATTTATCAGGTGTTCACTGTGTGCCAAGTACTATCCTAAGTGATAAGGACACAAATAGAAAAAGCTAGATGGTCCTTGCTGTCAAGGAGCTCACATTCTGATTGGGGAACAATCCAGAAGAAAGCTGAGCTGCAGAGTAGATGAAAAGACCCAGAATTCCTAAGGATGCAGGGGTCAGTAGCATGTTCCAAAGGTTGTTAGATTACTTAAGTAGTTATGAAGGCAGCACTGCTCATAACAGGCAGAGCAGATAGTAGACCCAAAAGATTTTAGGAGGCAGTGGCCAAGCAGATGGCAAGGTCTGGTGGTCCTCCATCTCATCAGAAGGAAATGAAGTTTTTGACTTCCATTATATTTAAACCTTGTAAGTAGTCAAACAGCTCAGACTGGGAAGAGGGCATTCCTGGCAGGTTCTGAGATGGTCCAGGCCAGGGAGGTGGGGAGAAAGAGAACACGGTGTTCCTGGTACTCCTCCAGCTGGCCCAGATGGGTATAGCTGATATTCTGGAAAATTCACATATACTTCTGACTTTAAAATGAATCTATACTAAATATTGGAGTATAAAAAAAACTACCTAGTTTCCCCATCCGGTTTGATCAGTTTCCTATTTCTTCATATTGGAGGTAGCACCACATCTTGAAATACTACAAAGCACTGGCCTAAGCACCAGTGTCCTTTTACTAAAAATTGCTGTCTTTCTGTCTCCCGAATATGAGATATTTGACTGTATCTAGAGTGGAGCTTTAGATTTGGAGTCTCAGAAGCACTGCGTTCAAATCCCCGCTTTGCTACTTAAACCCTATGTGTCCCTAGGCAAGTCATTTAACCTCTCCAGGTCTTGTTTTCCTCATCTGTAAAATGATGGATGTGGTTGTAGTAGATGATCTCCAAGGTCCCTTAGAGTTCTAAACCTACCATTCTTTTATACATAATCTTATGACTTACTTTTTAGCTCAGAAAGTGAATAGTTGTGGTGTCCTTAAAAGACGTGAGATAACCAAGAAACTAATGGCATCAGCAAGAATTTGAGAAGAAAACAAAACTCTTGTATAGCTAGTGAAGAGCTGATTGTATTCATTTATGCATTTATTTAATCATGTTTCTGTTATTCTGTTGCATGTGCCTTTGTCCATACTTTACACATCCTCTGCATGTTTCTGCCCCATTTTAACTTGCAAAAAAAAAAAAGATAACCTTCCCAGTTAAATGAGAGGGTTGGAGTTAACCCTCTAAGTTTCTTTCTAGATCTCTCATTCTTTAACTGTAGCCACTTTTAAACTTCCTATTTGTATACTGAGCAAAGAATGAAGTTTGTGAAATAGATAAACTTATACTTATATTAGAGGAGGGTATGTTAAATTCTACAAATTTGTGAGGGGCATGGATAGGATGGGGTATGTATTTATTTACTATTTCAGTTTTAAAATTTTATTATGTCCTCACTGTGTAAGCACTGTGCTTGGGGCTGGGGATCACAACAGTGACTCATACTTCACCAAGTCCTAGAATATTAGAGTGAGGGCATATCTCTTAAAACTAAAAAGAAAATCATTGTATGAATTTTGCTTTTATGTAATAGATAGTGAAGCTGTTGAACTCATCATCCTATGATTATCTCTAAGATTCCTGTCAGCTCTAAAGTTACGATTTTTATGGGGGACATAATATGTAGGAAATATATAGTGATTAAAGAAGGGTTTAAATTAATTTATAATGACGACCTGCTCTAGGGCTCTCGTTTAAAGGAAAAATCCTTTGTCTTTTGAGGTCATCCCCATGCTAGCTAGACATGCCACATGATAAAACATCCCTTGTTAGCCATATAAAGCTTGACTAATTATGGCATTTCTTATGGGTTAAACTCTTGGCAACAAACTTTTCTTAAAAGAAAACAATGGCAACCACTTTATCCTATTTTATTTTTGATGCTTATCTGTAAAGAGCTCGCAATAAAGTGTGATGCTGAGCAAATTCCTCTTAACTTTTGTGTTTGATTCACAGAAAAATACGAAGATCTGAGCTCCTCAGATGAATCCTGTTCTGTCCCACAAAGGCAAAGACCTGTAAGAAAGATGCGGGGCCTTAGTATCCACGAAGGGCCTCAGGCTTTGGCAAAGATCACAGCCGGAGGAATTGGAGGCAGGACGCACCAGCCTTGCTGTGGTGAGCCTGGACCAGGTATTCTTACCTTCTGTCTTTCCTACGTTGTTCCTTTTTCCCAGCCTGCAATATGTTATTTCACACGTCTGTCTCGTTGAGAGGGGTGTTCAGCTCCTTAGCTGCTATACAGTGGGGGCCTTCAGCTTTTAGTCTAGAGTAAGACTTGACACTTTACATTTTTGCTCATTGACTAAGTTGCCCACAGTTATAAAAATAACATTGTTGTATTGCGTAGATCTTGAGGTTGATTCCTTCCCTCTCCATCACTAGCTGAAATAAAAAATTCAGAATGTTTTCTCTGCATATATTAATAGTAGCAATTTCCCATCTCTTACTATCACACAGGGTGGCCAGCTAATCAGGGAAAGACATTACATTTAAAGTCCTCTTTCTCCTGCTTTGTGTTTCATCTGATCAAATGGCCTGAGGCATTTTTTGCTGCTGTGAGTTTGTGTTTCAACTGGGAAAAAAAAGATTGGTGGTTGGGGTTTCGTCTCTGTTCATAAGATAGTAGTTTTAACTCTTACAATCTGAAAACTTTGAGTTGTCACATGATTCCTCTGAACATTGCAAGAGTTCTGTAGTTATCTGTTTTAGATCTCTGGTTAGATACCCATTTTGCCGATAACTGAATTTTGAGAACCTGAGGTGTTTATTTTCAATAGTATTTTGAGGAGGTTGTTCAGAAAAAGAAGGATTAGGGACTCTTTTCTGGGCTTAAGATGTTGGAAGAAATTGGTTTAGTGCTTTTTCCCTTTTGGTTTGTACTTTCTGAAATGTTTGAACCTTCATTTTTATAAACACAAGAACAAGCCAGTCAACAATCATTTATTAAGGGCTTACTATATAGTAAACTAGTCTCTGAAGATAGAGAAAGTGAAGTACAATAATCTTAAGCATTTAAATACAAGAAATGGTTCAACCTCATGAGCTTAGCTGTTTGGCAAAACATCTTTGTTCTCAGGCCCTTTCTCAGCTTTGCTGAGGAGTGGGTAGGCACAAGTAAGGTTTATATTTTCATTCATTTTTTTCAATGAACTTGTTAGCCTTTTTAAAAAAAAAGACTACAGCCTTGTGTTTTTTCGGTTTATCCAGATAACTTTATAAGTATTACCTGAATGATACATGGTTGTTTTGCGTGGTTGACTATATCTCTAAATGTCCATGATCAGAGGATGTACAGGAATGAATACATCTCAGCTAAACTACTATGTGCATTATGTATGTTAGAAGGAAGTATGCCCACCTGAAAAACTGGTGTGTGTGTGTGTGTGTGTGTGTGTGTGTGTGTGTGTGTGTGTGTGTGTGTGTGTGTGTCTATATCTTTGTAGTATGTGACCCTGGGCAAGTCACATAACCTTTCAGTATCTCATATAGTTCTCTGAGACTTTGTTGCAGACAGGTGCTGATAGAAGGGATTTTCTCCTCAGCAGTTCCATATATCAATGAAACCTCAGATCTAGTACAAAAAAAGTATGCATACACACTCATATGTGGGGACATATGGGTATAGAAATGTTGCCAATCACTTCCTACTTGGAAGAACACTGTTATTCTTTCATTTGTTTGTTTAAACACTGTATCTTCTAGGATTTACAATGCCTTCTGGAAAGCTCCTTCAGGCTGTTGGTTTGGTTTAGTTTGTTTGTAGTGCTGTTCCCTGTGTTTATGTGTTGCCTCTGTTTTATACGTAGAACAAGTACCTCCACAGGGCTATGTCACCTTTACCAACAATGAGGGAAATAGTATTGAAGGGGAAGATCTCCGCTATCGAGACGTCACCTCTCCAATCAATGAGCAGGATGTGGAAAGCAGCAGCAGCAGGGGTATGGCACTGTTTGGTTGGCAGATAAAACTATGAGAAACTTTATTCTTCTGAGATTAGTCCTTCTCAATTTGCAGTTCCCTGCCTGTGGGATTCAGCTTTCCATATAGGATGCTTAATTTGAGATCCAGCAAGAATAATTTATCATTTGTAACACCAGCCCATAAACTAAAGCAGCATAGATGTTTTGTCTTTGGTGGGACTTAGTTCCATGAAAAGTCCGTCTAGCACAATGGGACAAAAAAGAGAAAACTAACACATTTCTAGGTGAGGGGAAAATAAAGGAATCTTTCACCTGGGTTGGCTCACATGTCAGTAAATAGTAGTTCTAGAATTGTGTGAATGGATGGAAAAGTCTCCATCTTCCATAGAAGCTTATATCAAATTATGCTCTGCAGGTGTCCTATTTCAGTGTTTAATAGCACTCTGCCGTGACAAAGTTCCTTGTCTAATATTATCAGTTTCCAGTTTTGTTCCACTACAAAAAAGAGCTACTATCAATATTTTTGTACATATGGGTTCTTTTCTTTCTTTCTTTCTTTCTTTTTGCTTTTTTTGGAGGGGGGAAGGCAGGGCAGTTGGGGATAAGTGACTTGCCCAAGGTCACACAGCTTAAGTGTTAAGTGTTTGCAGCCAGATTTGAACTCAGGTCCTCCTGACTCCCAGGCCAGTGCTCTATTCACTGTGCTACGTAGCCACCCTGGGTTCTTTTCTTATTTCTTCTATTTCTTTGGAGTACAGGCCTAGTAGACATGCATAATTTATTACTATTTGGGAATAGTTCCAAATTGCTTTCCAGAATAGATCAATTCACACTGTGTCTGTTTTTCCTTTAATATTTGTCATTTCCCTCTTTTGTCATCTTTACCAGTCTTGTTGGTATGAGATTGAATCTCAGAATGAATTTGTTTGTATTTCTCCAATTACTGGTGATTGGCTCTCTTTATTCTTGCAAATTTGAGATACCATAATATTTTCCATGTATTGCCATCAGTGTTCCACATTTTAAAATGACCATGAATTGCTTGTACTTAAACTGAAAGAGTATTTGGCACCTTGGAATGTAATAGATTTCTTAGGGGATTAGTTGGCTTTACTTCTATAGGGATTCTACTTTTTCAGAAACCTCAGAAGAAACCTGTTCAATAATCCTTTTTATTCATTGTCTTTCATTTATTTCTAGAGGAAAATGCCTTCTGTACCAACCTAGTAACCATCAGGAGTAGCAGTAGTAGCAGTGAGGGGCTAGCCAAAGCCCTTGGTGTCAGTAGTGAGGCTTCCTTGGAGAGCAACGAGGTGAGCATTCTGATTCTTTTCATTTCCTCTCTGCTCAGCCCTTTCTTAGCATTGTGTAGGGAGTCAGATGTTCCAGATGAGTTGGTCGGCTAGCCAGCAAGTATTCACAAGTATATAAGTTTTGTATATCTAGCACAGATATTATGGAGGATATCAGAAGTGGAAGACATAGAATCAGATGGTAGAGTATCAAATTGAGTGGCACAGGTGATATATTCTGTCATAATTCAGAGAAAGGAGATAATGATGGTTGGAGGAAAGGCTTCATAGGGGAAGAAAAACTTGGATTGGCCTTGAAGAAAAGGTAAGATTTGGTTCAGTAGAATGGAGGGGGAGGATATTTCAAAGGGAACAATATAAATAAAGGCATGAAGGTGAGAATTAGCATGAACTGTTTGTGGTTAATGAAGAAATATCAGCCTGACAGTGTAAAATTATTGTATGGTCACATACACATACCCGTTGTTATTTCTTGAATATTAAAATGTCTTTGCTGTTTAATGTAATTGGTTTTGTGAAATTTGACATGAACTTGAGTTTGAGTTATTTAGACCATTCTCCCTTGGGTTGGATCCAGATGAGGAAAACCATTAAATTTTTCTTGCTATGCTAGTTAATATTCACTGCTATTCATTACTAACCCTGAGGTAGCATGTAAGTATCTATACCTCTTTTCATTTGTTAATTCAGCATTATAGATCTTCATATCTTCTGTGTGCCAAGCACCATCTTAAGGCACTGGTGGAGATAAAAGTGACTGACCCTATCTTCATTGCACTTACAGTCTAGACTGTCAACAGCCATATTTCATAGACGATGATTTGATTGCATGAATTCCTGGATATGGAATCTTTTCTTAGCAGTAGACTTAGTATGTAACCTTGGGCAAAGAGCTGAATGTTTATTTTAATTCTCTCTGTAAAAATGGAGATTGGTAATTGTACCAGCTACCTTGCAGTGGGACCAGAAGAACTAAGCTAACAGTGATATGGAATTCCTTTATTCAGTAAGCATTTCTTAAATGCTTCTATGTATTATAGTAAAGAGCCCCAAATCCTTATCGGACCAACTATTTTTGTTTTATTTTTATTGTAAAAAGAATTGATAAATTGCTAAACTCATCATCTATGATTTGAGCATCAACTGTAGAATAGTCATCTTCTATTCCTGGCAGAGACTTTCTTATCTTTGAGGCATTCCCTCCTTCTTCTAAACACAAATCTTCTGTTTTACAGGACTCAGATCACTCACACAAAAGCTCTGTTAGGAAACAAGCTAAAAGTTACACAAAGGCTAAGAATCGTTATAGCAACAATGAGAGCCATTGGCCTCCTGGCAGTGGAACCTCTGGGATATCTGGTTCTCCAGGTTCCATCTTCAAACCAGAGAGACCCACTTATTCAGGACCCCAGGTAAGAGGAGTGGCATGCAAACTCTACTTTTAACTCTTAATTGGGAAATTGGACTTCTTGCTCTTGTTATGCTTAATAAAATAGTTGCTTTTCTAAATGAGAAGACGAAACCTGTTGTCATCTTTTCTTACTACTTTAAAAGCACCTCTTTGTTTATGAAGTTAATTGTCAATTGGTACCCCTATTCAGATGTAGACTTAAAGCTTCCATAATAATAGATTAACCAAAAAAAGAAGGGAGATGTTGTTTGATTTTAGTTCATAACTTTTCCTTAGAGGAACTCTCTTATCCTTCAAGCTGCATAGCTTCTCATTAGAGATGACATTAAAATATGGATTAGGATAGAGTAGCTACTCTCTGTGTTGCTATATTTAAGGAATACATTGAGGATCCTTAGTCTGTTGAGTTCTAACTTGGCTGTTTGTTTATATCTCTGCCATTTAAAGAAGAGAAGAAAGAAGCCTAATGATATTGTGATAACCTTTGTGATAACTCTAAATGACTCCTGCCAAAAATACCTTTCATAGATCTTCTGCCTATGGCCTAAACTTTCGGGTTAAGTTAGACACAGTAAGAAAGACTGGGCAGAGAGTGTGATCATAGATTCGCTGGTAAATTTTGTCTCCCTTTAGAAATGGTCTGAACCTTGGGAGTTAATTTTTGTCTGTAGGGTTTCAGGAGTCTGGCAGTGTGTACTGGACCTGATTCACAATTTAAAAGCTAATCTGTGGTCTTTTGTGGAGTTTTCCTGTCTATTTTTAATTTGCTCTGAAGGATTATTTGAAACCACTAAGTGGATTGGGTGTGTATAGGGATTTTAGGACTCTGAGTTCAAGGACTTTGTGGCCAATTTTTTTACATATAATTTAGGCTCATTAGTTTTTATTCCTATTAAGAATAATGGATTGACTCTGCATGTACTCAAAGCAGCATTTAGCTTCACTACAATTCTAGTTGAATGTTAGACGCTTTCATGTGTATAAAGAGGCCAGTGTCAGAATTCATAGTTCTCTCTGAAAAAAACAAGTGTGTACAGAAGAAGAGAAATAAAGTTTCTAAAGTTCAAGGTATTAAAACTGGTCATTGGAGCCAAGGTGGGATGGGGTTATTTGAGGGAGAGAAAAAGAAACAAATGGACAAAACAGAATCTTGTCAGGAGCATGCTGTTGTACCTAACATACTTTCTAGTAGGAAACCTCTTCTAGAAACACTTCTCCACACCTGTGCTCTTGAGACAAATTCTATCTAGAGGCAGGTCCCCTGGTGACTTGGAGTCTATTTTTAGATTGTTCCTATATCCCAGGATATTTCACATTCCACTTGCCACTTGGAGACCCACAGCTTTCCAACAGTCCTTCAACACAGAGGCGCCTGTTGAGATGACTAATCCTCAAAAGTCACATTCTTAATTGTAGAACATTCTTGTGCGCCTAGGTGACTGTTTCAGTCTGGAATTCTATTCCCCACATCCTAGCACTCCTAAATTAGAAATGCTTAGAGGTCCCCAAACGTTTGCTCGTTTGCACATGCTCAGAGAACCTTACATTCTCTGCACATATCCAAATTACTTCCTGACCCACATTAATCCTTAAATTCCCTCCACTCATAGGAAAGGGTAAGTGACTTTAGGAATACATATATTCTGTGAAGAAAACAGCTTTGGCTTATGCTCTAACCTGATTATGCGGTTATTGACTTTTGATGTAGCCACTTTTCTTTAGGGATGATATCTCTTCTTCCTCTTCATTTTTGGTTGAATGGTCCCAGGACCTTGCAACTCTTCTGGAGCAGATTGGGTGTCTGAAGTACCTGCAAGTTTTTGAAGAGCAGGATGTGGACCTCCGTATCTTTCTGACCCTTACGGAGAGTGATCTGAAAGAAATAGGCATTACGTGAGTGTGGGGAACATTTGTGGGTTTTCTTCCCTGTCTTGTTTTGACCAAGAAACTAAGAGTAAATCTAGTTGCTGACTTTCTATAATCAAAAGAAATGAATATCTCTCTCTCTCTCTCTTGAACAGCTTAATTACTCATTAAATGAAAGGTTATGCTTGAGTAGAACCAGACAGGTAGTAGTAGTCACCTTGCAAGCTTTGTTGATTTCTTTTAAAACAAAAAGTTTTATTGTTGCTCTTTTCTCTTTATACGTCACTGTCACTTGGATATATGATTTTCCCCACCCCACCCTCAACCTTCTCTTTTGACCTGTTAATATAGTCAAGTAAAATAAATTAATCAATCTATATTTGTAAATTATAAGCTTCACGTCATTCTTGTTCACTCCCTCTTGGCAGAGAGGTAGCAAGCTTGCTTCACTCTCAGACCACTGTAGCTAAGATTGAAGATACATTGATCAGAGTTCAAGTCTTTTAGTGTTAGTTTCATTTACATTATTGTGGTCATTGTTTTTCTACTTACCTGCCTCAGTTCTTGAAAGTCTTGCCAAGTTTCTTCAGATTCTTCATATTTATAATTTTTATGGTGCAATAATATACCACCTACCATTCATATACTACAACTTGCTTAGCCATTCCCCAGCCTTTGGGTGTCTGTTCTTTGTTTTCAGTTCTACAAAGAATTCAGAGAAACCTGGGAAGACTTTTACGAACTGATGAACAGTGAAGTAGAATGAGGAGAACAATATATACAACTATAGTATAAATGGAAAGAGCAACAGAGTAATTGAGCCTAACTTCAGAATTATAATGACTTAGCTAGGACCCAAAGATGAAATGTGAGAGGGCATCTTCTCCCTGCTTCTTTGCAAAGGGAGGAAACTTTGTGCATATAATGTCAGATTGTTTTGATTTGTTGGCTAATTTTGCTGAACTTGCTTTTCTTCTTTTCTTTTTTGTTATACGATACGGCTCCCCGGGAGGTGTGGGGGAGGATAGATATTAATAAAAATGTAATTTCTTAAGCATTTGCTACCTTTTTGTATATAGGTTTATTTTTTATTTCAAATCAGTCACGTATTGTGGGGACTGCCATAGAAAACCAAGTAGGGAAAGAAATTTCTAAATGGAAGGGGACAGATGGTGATATGATTTGTCTTCTGATCTACATCTGCAGTTTGTTTGGGCCCAAGCGGAAGATGACCTCCGCCATTGCTCGTTGGCACAGTAGTGCCCGCCCACCCAGTGATGCCCTGGAACTGGCTTATGCAGACCGGCTTGAAGCTGAAATGCAGGAACTGGCCATTCAGCTACACAAAGTAGGTGCGAGTATGATAGAGACGTATGTAAGTGAGCACAAAATAGTGTTGCTCTCAAAAAAAAATATAAAATACAAAAAGCTCCCTACCAGCCTGCACACTTAGGTAATAAATAGTCATAGCCTTATTGAGGTATTAGGCCTAATTCTGGCCTCCATAATTAAAGAGGAAGGTGCAAAATATGGAGAGGGTTTTAAGAGAGGCTGTGAAGCTTTTTTTCAGGATTATTTAACCCGATAAAGAAAAGGTCAGAGGATGACCTAAAATGCTTTTTATCCTGATGAACTACAGAAGATAGTGACAAGTTGTTTTCTGACTCAAAGAAAGTACTTACGTAGTCATAGAAGTTATTTAAATTGGATAGAAGGGAGAACTTCTGACAGGAAGGATTGTTAAACTTTAGAATAGATCACCAAAGAAATTATTGGATAGTCATTCCTAGAAGTTTTACACAATGAAGTAGGTACCCATCCACTGGGAATGGTTTAGTTGTGAAGGTTCACTTGTGTAGCACCACACTCATGTAACGTTTAGCTTGTGTGATTCTGTCCTGCAGTTCATACTTATAGGAGTAAAGTTTAGATTCAGGAGTGCTTATGGTCATCTAGTAGTGGCATTCCCTCACTGCCATCACTGTTTTTGTTGGTGTTTTTTTAAGGGCATTTTTTTTTCTAAAAACCACTACAGTATCTTTTTTTGAAAGAAATTTTTCTTAATCTTCCCCAGCTTCCCTTACATTATTCATTGTAGCATCTCCTTCAGCATTTACATAAATAATTATACAAAGCTATATTTTAACTTCTTTATATATTTTTATGTTTTTTTTATGTGTGTTAGACTAAATACACCCTGAATTCAGGGAATTTAGCTTTCTGTCTGCTGCCTCTTTATTTTCTATATTTTTCTATAGATCCTCAAGTACTCTTGACTGACTGACGCGGTATTTAACTTGATCATGCCTGTCAGTTTTTTTTTATGTACCAGTCTCTTAAAAACAGATTCATTATGAGTTTAATATTAAATATCAGATACATTGAAATTATTTGCAACTATTTACATTTTAACAAATTACTTTCGATGCATAAAATGTGAAGAAAACATTTCATTTGCTCCTATAAGCCTCCATCAGGATTCTTAGTTTATCCTTCATTCACATTTACTTTTTCTTTTATATGATTGTAGTTAGAATCTATTTACTGTTTTTCCTATGTTTCCTGTGTTTTTCAGTTAGTCAGCCAGCATTTATTTACTTACTGGCTGAGGCCTTTTTTTTAGTTTTAAAAACAATTTCAAATAATATTTTTTCCCCAATTACACATAAAAACAATTTTTAACATTCATTATTAAAAATTTTGAGTTCCAAATTCTATCCCCTCCCTGAGATGGTAAGCCATTTGATATAGGTCATACATATGTAATCATGCAAAACATTTTTCTATGTTAATGATGTTGTGAAAAACACTCCCCCCAAAAAACCCACCAAAAAAAAAAAGAGAAAAATAGTATGCTTCAGTTTGCCTGCCCCAGGGTGGGTTGCAGTGTGGGAGGAGAGAAGTGTTTGTGTGTAAGCTGTTAAGAAAGTGGAAACTACAGGACTTGACTGCTAATTGGATATAGGTGGTGAGAGTAAGGAGATGAGGATGACACATGATTGTGTGCAGGGCTTCCTGTGATGGCAGCAGGGAAGGTTTTGGGGAAAAGATAATGAGTTCATTTTTGGACATACTGAGTTCAAGAAGTCTAAATGGCAGTTGAAAATGCAAAACCAGAGGTCAGGACAGAAGTGGTTATTGTTCAGTTGTTTCAGTCTTGTTTGACTCATTTGGGGTTTTCTTGGCAAAAATACTGAGGTGGTTTGCCATTTCCTTTTCTAGTTCATTTTACAGATCAGGAAACTGAGGCCCACAGGGTTAAGTGACTTGTTCAGCATCACACAGCTAGTGTCTGAGGACAGATTTGAACTTGGGAAGAGTCTTCCTGACAGTAGGCCCTGCACTTTATGCACTATGGCGCCACCTAGCTGCCTGTCAGGGCAGAGGTTAGGACTGGACAAGTAGATCTGAGAGTCATCTGCATAGAGATGATAATCAGTTATCCATAGGATAGTTAACCATAGGAAGTGATGAGTGAACTAGTATAGAGGGAGAAGAGCCTTAGGGTATTCCCACCATTAGTGGGTATAATGTAGATGCAGATCCAGCAAAGGAGACAGAGGAGAGCTAGGAGAGAGTGGTATCCCGAAAACCTAGACAGAATTGTTGTATAAGTATCTTTACAGTTTTCTATATATTCCTCTACTGGTCGATCTTAATTGCATAATAGCTTTCTATTATATTAAGGTGCCATAATTAGCTATTCTCCTATCACTGGAAATTTTGGTTGCTTCTACTGTTTTGCAATTATGAACAATGATTTTATGAAGTGAACAGATATCAAAAATCAAGAAAAGAGCTAGCTGGTATTCCATCAGGAATAAAAGAACTGAATGAATAAAGTAAAACTAGGAGCTGGCTTTTAAAAAAGCAATAAAATTGACAAGCCATTAGCAAATTTATTTTTTAAAAAGTAGGAAAATGCAAATCACCAAAATGACAAATGAAAAAAGAGAAATACAAACAAACAAAAGAAATTAAGGTTGTTACTAGGGAATACTCTATATATCGATAGCCTTAACAAATTAAAGAATTTAAAAGAATTAGTTATGTATGAAAATTTAAATTGCCCAAACAGGCGCAATAAGAAGTTACATTTAAATAGTCAAATCTTAGAGAAAGAATTAAGACCTGTCATTAAATAATTGTGCCTTTAAAAAAAAACCTGGCTCACAGATTCACAGCTGAATATGTTTAAAACTTTCCAAAAACAAATAATCCCTATAAGTTATTAATAAATTTAGAAAAGTAAAAAAAACTACCAAATACCTTTTGATATAAAAATGATACCTGTCTTAAAACCTAGCAAACATAACACTGAAAACAAAATTATAAACTAATTTTGCTAATAACTATAAATGCACAAGTACTAAATAAAATATTAGCTAATAGAATACAGCAATTTTTTTTGGACCAGACCTACGATTTCATTGGTAAGGCAGTAGTGTCGAGCTTGGCTATCTCCAGTTGTCCTGATCTGTATCTGACTACTAGACCCAGATGGCTCTGGAGGAGAAAGTGAGGCTGGTGACTTTGCACAGCCCTTCCTCACTTAAATCTAGTTCACTTGGATGTCATGGCATCATCTTCCTGATGTCATGGTCTTCTTTGAGAATGAAGGACAAACCACACAAGTGGCATCAAACTTAACTAGAAACAGATCCCTGCGGCAACACATTGATTAGGAAAACCACAAATAAGCAATGTTTCCCTTGGATTGTATTTTTATTTATTTTGTTAAACATTTCATCTGCTTTGGGCTCCATGTGGAAATTTTGCCAACTTGAAGCCACATATTTGACACATGTGGGGAACTCCCTTCCACTGATGCAGGTCAGCAAGTCAGCTACCATCTCCTATCTCTCTTCCCTTTCATTGCAACTTCTTGAAAAAGTTGTCTACAACTGATGCTTTCTCTTCATTACTACCTACTCTCTCCTTGCAGTCTGGCCTTTTCCTTTATTATCATATTGGAACTCTTTTTGTAGATGTAACCAGGGACCTCTGAGATACATTCATTGAAATGACCTTTTTCCAGTCTTCATTCTTCTTGACCCTCTGAACCTTTTGAAGTTGTCAACTACATCCTCCTATTGAATGTTCTTTTCTTCATTTGACTTCAGAAACATTACACTCTTCTAATTCTCCTTTATATTTCTGTTCTACCTATTTCATCAACTTTGATCTTCTTCCTAGCCTCTTAGAGAATGTTCTTCCAAAAGGTTTCTCCTTTGCCTTTCTATACTGTTTCTCATTTGCTTCCAAGCCTTTTAAACTACCTTAGCCCACTCCAAAACCTTTTATCCCAAATGCTGATCTCTCTTATCAACTCCAGATGTACATCTACATTTGCCTATATGACATCTTTATCTGGATGTTCTACTGGTACCTCAAATTCACTATCTCCAAATATGACCTTATTATCTTTCCTCCTAAACCTGTTCCTCTTCCTTGCTTTGTTATATCTGTCTCCCACGTTTATAACTGTTTATAACATTATAATGTTCATAACTGTTTATAATCTTTGATTCTTGACTCTCCCTCACCTCTTATAACCAATTAATTACCAAGTCATGAATCCACATCTCTCACATTCATCCACTCCATTCAATACCTACTACTTTTACCTCTCACCTTGTAGGTCCTCATTACCATCTGCTTGAACCACTGCAATAACCTCCTAACAGTCTCTGTTAACAGCCTGTTTTCTGCCTACCCCAATCCCACCTCTGTACCCCTAGTATAATAATCTTTCTTATATAGAGATCTGATCCTGTTATCATTCTGCTCAAAAATTTAATGACTCTCTATTGCCCGCTAAGTAAAGTTTTAATCACTTAACCTGGCATTCAAGGCTTTCCTAATATGGTGCCACCTTACATTTCCAACTTTTTTTTATATTACTTCCCTCTATGTAAATTCTAGTGAAACTAGACTGCTTTATTCTGCTCCTTGAAACACATGCTTTCCTTCCATACCATTGCTCATAATATTCCCTATTCTTGGAATCTTCTCTCTCCCTTCACCTGCAAATCTAGGTTGCATAACAAGACTAGATGGACTAGTCACTTCTGTTCAGGGTAAGTGCTATCAAAACTCACACACCCAAGTGGTATCAAAAACTCAACTAATTTTACTTTAACAAGCAGTCCCTCCTTGTTATACCAGTCAAGGCCAAAGCAGACTTCCTCCTATCACTTATTCTGACTCTTGAAAGAAAATATATCAAGAGCAGTCAAGAATTGTTCAGCTTCTTGGCTTTTAGCTGGAAGAACACTCCAGCAGATGTTTATCAATTGAAATCCTCCATTACTCCCGTATTTCCTTGCCAATTTGGTATTTATTGTCCATTTTCTCTTTCGGACTGGGTGGTCTATGATATATTCTTATTACATATAATTTCTCTTCCTTCTTCTACTTATCTTCAACCAAATGTTTTCCACCATATTTCTCCTCTCCAGTTCACAGATTTCCTTACATGGGTATTTGTTCCTTATATTTCATTAATCCACTTTTTATCTTGTTCTTTTTTAATTAGGGATGTTCTTCCATTGCCTTATTTCAGTTATGAGTCACAGTCCATCAAGATTCAATGAAACGTACGAGGTCAAATTTACCTCCTTGTGTTAATACAAAATAATGGGTATCTCATAACTCATATTGCTAAACATTTGTGTAAAGATCAGAAGCTGTGGATTTTATTGCTGCATATCATCCTGGGCACTCACTGTCTTTTGTCTTCTCTGATAATTTTCTTCCTTTGGCTTACTTATGTTCTACAGGATTTAGCTTTTCTTTTAAGTTTATAGGTTTTCCAAAAAAGGATCACCCTTAGTAGTAAAAGTTTTATAAACCAATAAAAATTGTCTATGGACTAGGGGTTTAAAAACACTGTTATAGACAGGCTGTGTATCAAGAAAAAGAATAATAATAATGGCAGATACTTATTTAGTGTTTTAAAGGTTTCTGATAACGCATGTAAAATGTATTATTTGATCCTGACAAGTAAGTAACCCTTTGAGATAAGTTTTCTGAGGAAACTGAGGCTTGGAGAGGTTAAATTTCTTGCCTGTGGTCATGCTGCTAGTGTCAGGAATGAGGTTCGAACTCATCTTCCTTACTCCAAGTCTAGGACTATTATGTGCCACTCCACACTGCTTTATTAGGAAGAGACTATAAGGGATTTTTTTGTCTCTATAATTGTAGATAAGGGACAGCATAATGTTTACATGTAGTCTTAACATTAGCCAAGGGGTAACATCAGCATTAACTGTTTAAAATGGAAATACAAGAGTACATGAACACAGCTAGTCTTGATATGGAGAAAGCAGTTGGTGTCAGCATTTTTGACTGTTGTCAACCCTGTCTGTGGCCTTCTCTCTGAAATTGTATAGTGTTAGAGAATACCCTTTTATCCAAGAATTAATGCTAATGTACCTATAGCCGTGAGATTGGGTAAATTCGTTCTCAGGAATAATGACAGTAGAAATACCCAAGATGCTAATTTGGTACAAAAGTATGACATTACATAAGGTGGTAGCATAGGTGCTAATTTCTGCTCAGAATGGACTTATTTATAACTGTAATAATGTTATGGTAATCATATATTTACTGAGTTTCTTCCTGTCATCTTCATTGAAGGCGCTATCATATCTGTGTCTTCTATTTTAACCAAACCCCACTGTGGAAGTGAAAGAACCAAAATTAGCAACAATTGTTAACCTATATTGAAATACAGAGATTTTCATGTTAAATTTGAGTTTTTTAATAAGCAGATCTTCTTATCTCCTATTTCCATACTCCTCCCCCATCTTAAGCACTGATCTCTTCTTTAGAGATATGAGGAACTGGAAATATTGAAGGGTCAGGTATCCCAAGAACAAGAGCTACGGGCTATTGTGGAAAGCTGCCTAATGGAACAAAACATAGCCATGAAAGATGTTCATACCCAGCTTGAGGAAACCCGGGCTATCACAAGAGACATTGGGCTGGTTTTGGATCAACTCAAGTAAGTAGAGGATCCCTTGGTAATCTCTGCCTGTAACCTATGCATTCCCAGTGGAATGAATGCCCAGGAAAGCTGATGTTACTGTAAAATTGCTTTTTAAACATGAACACACAAAATCCTGTTGACCTCAGTGAAGGAATCGCCAAACTAGTGTCCCAGTCAGGGGCCATTCATTGGTATGTAGGCCCTCTGATACTGTTTTTGGTCCAAGGTGTAGGATCTTGTGGTATTTTGTAAAGATTCCAGAAGGTGGTGATACATTGTGGAAGGGCAAAACACTATAGTGGAAGGAACACTGGGTAGGGAGTTAGGATATAAAAATTCTAGGCCCAGTTCTGCTACCTACTCTTAGTGTTGGTAAAAAATCACTTCACTATTTGGTGCCTTAAGTTTTTGTGATTCTGAGATACCAGGGGATAATATGGTGTAGGTCAGGAGAATTACTGGTCCTTCTTGGGAACTGAAGACAAAGTGGCCTAGTACATGATTGATAAAGAACTAAAGAGGTGGAGAAGAAGAGGTATGGTCCTCTTATTGTGGCTCAGCAAGTTCACAGATATGTCAGTCTGGAAAAGGTTGTAAAACACTGGGTTCGAGGGACTACCCTCTTGATCCTGGCTGTGGGCTCTTAGGTTAAATGAATCTTGATTGGCAGACATTACCAAAACTTCATTTTTGGCAGAAACATTCTGTGTAAGGAAACTGGAGTAGTAGTGAAAAAGGGCCAGCACGTGAAGACCTCAGAGTAGGTGAACTTCCAAGAAAAGTAAAGCATTTTGGAGGTACATTGCTTAATGAGTTACATAAATCGAATTGCTTCTCTTATGTTAGGAGATGTGATCACAAGCAAGAGAGTTACTTTTTTAAAAAATAATTTTGTATTGATATCTTTGTTTTTAATATCAATTACCTTTCTCACTGCATCCCTCCCCCACCCTTCCAGAGGGCTATCTGTAATAAAGAATTTTTAAAAGAAAGGAAAAAAGTTTAGCATAACAAAACAGCATATCAGAAAAGTCTGAACAAGTCTTCAGTTAGAGGCAGCAGATTGGGTTAGTTTCTATCAGCAGTTCCTCTGTCCACTGACAATGACTGGTCTATATGAAAAAAGACAGAACATAGCAGTTCACTTCATTGAGTGACTGTAAACATATATCATTTTAAAAAAATGAAAGATTGGGTAGATGTTAGATACTAGAACCATTGCCTATAGGTGCCTTCATCTAGTGAAGCCACAATCTTCCTCCCCTTCTTTCAGTCCTAGCTTACTATATAAGGGTTACTGGAAGAGCAGAATTAGAATATTACTCCTTGTAAATGTAACTGAAACTCAGCTTAACCCAGGTAGATTCTAGCATGAAAAAATTCCCGTTACTATACTTGGCATTTCTTTCTAACAAAGCCAGACCTAACCTTCTTCTGGTAGTGTGTGTGTGTGTGTGTGTGTGTGTGTGTGTGTGTGTGTACATATATACATATACATATACATATATATATATGTATATGTATATGTATATATATACACACACCTCAAGCCAAAAAAAAAAAATGTTAGAAATCTTGCTGCTGAAACATTTGGCAGTACATATGACAATTTCTTTAGCAGTATGTTTCTGTAGTTGCCCAGGCACCTCTCCTTCAAACATTTGCCTGGGAAATCACCTCTTCAGCATACCAAGGATGACCAGGTCTGAGAGGACCTAAGTTAATTTGTTAACCAAATTGCTTATTATTTTGTCACGTATCTGTCTGATCATAATCAATGTCCTGCTTCTGAGTAAGCCACTTAGCTTAGAAACCTGTTATTAGATGGTCACAGCTGTCTGGCTCTCCAGGTATCTGGGCAAGCAATGGGGCTTCAGTGTAGTTAAATTAGACTGGGATTTTGTGGGTAAAGAATTTGAAGGGATTGCTCACTTAATGCAAAAGCAATACAGATCATCCTGTTCCTCTACAGAAGCGCTACCAGTCCCTTCCACTTCTGAGTAAGGCAAGATCTACCTAGAAATGTTCTTTGGACAGTTAGTCAGGAATATAGCACCTTGGTGTGGTGCTTAAGAGTTATTTAATTAGTTGTGGGTTTGGTTTTTTTTTGTTTTAAAAATCTTTACACACTTTTTTTCATGGGTTTAGCTAGGCCCTTGGACCTAATGTAATTAGCCTCCTTCATAAGCAAATGATTGTTTGCTTGTCTGGATGAGATGGTGGCATTCTTGCTCCTCCTGGCTAAGCAGTTCTTTTTCTAGAATAGATTGTGTGGGCTATGCATTTAATGGGACTTGGTTTTCTGCTTGATAGAGCCTGTCAGACTGAGCTGTCTTCTCGGGTGAAACAGGAAGATAGCCTAGGCCGAGTACCATCAACAAAAGCACACTTGGGAACTGGTAAGTGAAATGCTCCATTCCTTTGGAATCTGAGGGAACTAGTTTGCTTGTCATCTAGAAGAAGAAGATTTTACTAGATGGAACAGGGCCAAAGCATATGGACCATACCATCTTTTTTTTTTCCTTTCCCAATTCCAAATTGACATACAGAATGTCTGAAACCACCATTTCAGTTTGGGTGATACAAGATAAAACTTCAGTTTTAATTTGCATTTCTCCTATGTCAGAGATTTGGTGGAGCATATTTTCAATAGTCATTGATAGTTTCCAGTTCTCTTAAAATGTTTAAATCCTTTATTGCAGGAATGGCTTTTGGCTAATATTTTATGTGTCAGTTTCCTATATATCTTGGATATCACATTTTTATAGACGATATTTGATAACATTTATTCTCTAATCTAAAGGAAAGCTTTTCAGTTTCATATAATTGAGGTGGGCCTTTTTTTTGCTTTTTACAATCTATTCATTGGTTAAGAATTCTCTTAAGAGGCATTCCTTTTATATTGATTTTTTAGAATCAGAATTGGTTTAATTAAAAATAGAAATCAGTTTGGCAAAATAGATGTTTCTGTTTATATTCAGGTCTCGTATCCATGTTGCCAAACTGCTTTCTACTTTTCACAGCAGAAAGGGGAGTTCTTCCCACAGTAATTTATATGCTTGGGTTAACCAAACACTAGACTATTTTTGATTGATATTGTTTCACTAATCTGCTTTTGTTTTTTAAACTGGTATCAAAGTTTTTTATTATTACTGTTATATAATGTCATTTGAGGTAAAAATGAATTACTTTTTTTTTCTAAAGTAGCCCCTTGGTAATTTTATTGTTATAGGAGTAAATCTGTAGGTTAATGTAAGTTCTGTTATCATTTTTATCCTCTTGGTATAGCTCCAACATGTGAATCACTAATTATTTAACCATTTTATTTCTATAAGTAGGGAGTATTTCGTAGTTGTATTTCTATAAACTTTTCCATGCGTCTTGGTAGACTATCAGATACTTTAGGTATTTTGTAGTTACATCAAATGGAATTTTTCTTATTCTCATTTTTTTGTTACTTTTTCTTAGTACCTCGTACGGATGATAATGATTTTTGTGGGTTTATTTTAAACTCTTTACTGAGGCTATGCATCATCTAAATTTAGTTTCTTTGTTGATTTCTTGGGGTTTTCTAAGTAAAGCATTGTGCCATCTACAAATAGGGACAAATTCATCTCCTCCTTGCTGCCTTACTGGTCACTTTTAATATTGGTCCCTTGTCTTATTGCTACAGCTGTCAAATCTAGAACTGTCAAATAGTGAGGAGACAAGAATCCTTGCTTTGTTCCTGTTTGTACTGGGAAAGTTTCTGGTATTTGTACTTAGTTTTAAATACAAATTTGATCATATTGAAGGACTTTTTCCATACCTGGACTTTTAGGTCCTTAAATGAGTGCTATATTTTGTCAAAGGCTTTTCTTGCATCCATTGAAATAAAGTGATTATTTCCTGATGTTGAATCATCCTTTGATTCTTGACATGTGCCCTATACTCTTAAAAAATTGTCATAAGACAAAGTCATGCTAATTCTTAATGTTTGTTCTAAACAGCCTGGGAAGTTGAGAAAGACAAAAATAGGCCAGCGCAAATAAAACTAAATTAAAAGCTTTGAATTACTGTCTAGAGCGAACTGTGGCTAGTATAGATAATACAGCACTAGTGTCTTCTGCTCCCTACATGTTTTTATTAAATCTATGAACAGTTAGCTGCTACTTTCTGCAAAATAATCTTCCTAAATAAACTCATCCTTTCAGTGTAATCATTCATTTTGCTCATTAGGAGAAATTGGTGGATAACAAAGTCCACATCTGAGAAAAGTATACTGTTGGGGGTAGAGGGAAGAGGGAAGCTATCACCTCAATCTTCAGTAGCAATCACAGCTGCTAGCAGATTTTTTTTTTTTTGCTTTTTTTGGAAGGGAGAAGGCAGGGCAATTGGAGTTAAATGACTTGCCCAAGTTCACACAGCTAGTAAATGTTAAGTGTCTAAGTCCAGACTTGAACTCAGGTCCTCCTGACTCCAGGGCCTAGTGCTCTATTCACTGTGCCACCTAGCTGTCCCAGGTAGCAGATTTCTTGAGACCAAGAGCAAAGTACATTCTCCAGATGAAGGGGCCCAAGACAAAATAAAAATTTTAAGTCTTTACCATTCCTCCAAATGTCTTTTTTTATGCCAAATGCTCATGCTGTTCCTTAGGTTCTCAGGATCTGTCATGGCTAGGCTTCTTCATTGAAAAATCCATTAACTTCAAAAAAGAAAAAAAAAAAGAAATATCCATAACTTCACCCCTCTTAAAGATTTAGGGATCACTTTAGTTATATTGATAAACTAATGCATGTGCTAATTGTTTCCAATTAGTCAGCTGGCAAGCATGTCAAACTTTTCCAACTCTAGAATTTTGGGATTAGTTGTCTATTTTGGTAATTGCCTTTAAGTACCTCTCAGAGCCCAAGAAGTAAGCAAACCCACATTGCTGTTTGCTGTCAGCCATATGTCACCTTTGGTGGCATTACCTTGTCATTCCCATTCCCCCTTTACTCTGCCAAGCAAGTCAGGATAAGTTCTAGTAATTAGCATGCAGGTACTCCTGTAACCTGAGAAACCAGCTTCCTTGAAAGCTCACATTCATTAGGATCTGAGCTGTGAGGCAGGGAATTTCATAGTTGAAATAAGATGCACTAAGAAGCACAATTCATACCCCCCTCCCCAATACAACCTTGTTCTGTTCATTATCAGAGAGATAGCTTATAGGAGCTGAATTACATTGACCAGCTGTATCCTGTTGCTAGGTGTTGAGAAATACAGAAGAGGGTGCCCAAGAAATGGAATGAACTTGACAAGGAACACTGAGGGAATATTGTAGCCTGAAAAGTCTTTGGCTCTGGGGGCCCCCAAAGCAGCTCTTCAGCTGTGTGGAGCAATTTCCTGGTATGAAGATCTGAATCCACTCCCTAGATTCCTCCTAAAAGTGCTAGGGCCAGTTTGCTGCAACAACTTGCTTTATATTTCACATAATGTAGGTAGAAGCATGTTAATCTTATGCCTGACTTATGGCTGCTCTAGACTGCCAGGGTACCCAAAGCCAATACTGGTCTCTCTTCCTTCAGGTTTCAAAGGATGGCAGGCTTCTCTTAAGTCCATGAGCCTGTCTGAGTTATCAGGAGCCCTAGAGGACTGTGTCAGCAACATGGGTGAGTTTTTAATACAGTGGGGAAGAGTTGCATGTGATTTGGCCCTTTTGAGCGATTTCTTTTCTTCTCAAGAATACACACATCCCCCATCTAAAAAGGCTTATTAAGAAACAGAAATTTGATATAACAGTAAAAAAAGACTGAAGAGCTAGGAAGGCTTTTTTTTTTTAAAGGAAAAGAACTCACTAGCATTCAGCTCCTTAAGAGCAAGAACTGTTCCATTTGGCTTTGTATTCTCTATATCTGATAGGGCTTTGCAGAGTAGGCATTTGTTTCAGTTTGTTGTAGTTTTGAAAAACTTAATCCTAAAATTGAAGGAGGAAAAGAAAATTGAGAGACTTGAATCTTCAACTGTTGAAGGGAATACCCTCTAGCCGGTGATTAGTTAGTACTTGAAGGTTTTGCAGAGGGCATTCTTCACAAACCTGAGATTGATGGTTTTAAGTACTCTTACCCTGTTTCTAGGTAGGGGAAGCAAGGTTCAGAGGTTAAATAACATCCATAGTTGTATGTCCACATGAAAACCAATTCTTTAATTATATAAAAGGGACTGTCAAAATAGTACAAGGGAATTTTTTTGTTCAGATATTTAAAACCTTTTTTCTGTAAGAGTTAGCTGTGTTGAGTATGTAAAAAATTGGCTATAATTTATATGATACATTCTACTGAGTGATGACAGTGGCCACCTTTGAGGGGTGCCTCAGGTAGTAAATGTGATTACAATGTATGAGGGCTTTATGTGGTACAAATATAATCATAACAGCAGCTAGTATTTACATAGCCACCTTAATGTTTGCACATTGTTCTCATTTGATCCTCACAACAACCCTCTAAATACTGTTATTGCTCCAATCATTATACCACCTACGTCCAGAAAGACCCACCCTGTTATTGGCAGTTTATTGAGGGCAATTTTGGAGACTAAGCTGATCTCCAGAAATTCTATTATCTACGGATGTCATCCTTGGAAGCACTTTTTCTATCTACTTACTCACTTTAAGTGGGTACCAACCCCACTTGGTGAAATAAGAGCATTTGACTTGGGCATCACCACAGATAGGTTCTCTAGGGGGCACAAGAATTTGAGGAGGGTCCAAGAGGAGGCATTTATCCCCTGTGTAAGTCTAGTCTTTTACTGTTAAAGAATTAACACAATTATCCACTACAAAATTGGAAGTTATTGTCTTACACACTTTGTCACATTTTAGCCTTTCATCTGGAAGGATGTATGTGGGGCCACTTTCCTGCCAAAAATTCTGCCCTTATCGTTTGAGTAAAAAAAAACAAACTAAAAAACTGATTTTTTTTTCTCTCCTTAGGGAAAGCTCTGTGTTCCATGAACCAGAGCTTAGAAAAGCTGCAGGTCCTAAATGGGAAGCAGAATTGGAGAGAACCATAACCAAACATAATGGTGAGTGCTGAAGCGGCTTTAAGCTCCAAGTAGACAGGTCATCTCTTTACACTGGAACAGGAAGGTGTGAAGTTGATTGGAGGCTGGTAGCTCATTCAGCTGGCAGGGTTTTTATTGTTTTGTCTTGAAAATTAACAAGCTGGTTGTAAAAAAAGGGCCTTGTAGTTTTAAAGACCCTTTTAGAGGGCCAAATTGCACCAGAAGGGGAGAGAAAAGTGATAGTGCAAGTTAGATAGGCTCTTAACCTAAATGTATAGACATGTGCTAATTTTTTTTTGTTTCGCATTAGACCTATATCATCATCAACTTGCTTTCCAGAAATTGACGTCGGGTGACCATTCCACCCTGAAACTGTGTGCCTGGAAGAATAAGTGGGTTGGGGCCAAGAGTTCCATGCCTCTCTATTTGCAACACCCTGAGGGGGGTAGTGGAGTGAGGCTGCCAGGAGCCCAGGAAACAAGGCCCTCCTCAGGCCAGAGAGCAGGCCCCACCCACTGAGGGAGGGCGTATCAGTTGTGAGCACTGAAGAACAACAAGGTGCAGCAGATGAAGGAGAGCCTATCAGATGGCATGTGAATGTCTCACTTAGTTTTGGGCTTCCTTCTCAGACTTAGTACATATACATTCCTGCAGCACAAGACAAATCCTAGATGCAGACGGCTGCTGTAAAGCCTTTATTTTCCCACAGCAGGTGGCTACTTGGGCTTTAGTTTGGATACTAACACAGGGACCCAGATCTGGATTTTCCTGTTTTCTGTAAAATAAAACTTGAATCTGTCAGCAATTCATTGGACTCACTGTTACATTTTGGCTTTAAGAACAAATCTGGGTGGCTGATGGCTTTCAGGTAGGGTGTACCCCAGGCTAAACCTTTGCTTTTTCCATTCCCCCCATCCTCTCCAGGGTTCCAACATACTGGTGCCAACCACTAGTATTATTGTTGACCAACTACCACACCAGGTTTCTAATGGTTCCCTTTAGGCCAGTGGTTCTCAACTTTCCTAATGCCGTGACCCTTTAACACTCGTTCTGTGGGCCTATCTGCATGTGGGCTTATCCAGCTGGAGACAGACAGAGAAGTGGAGTCTCGGTTCCTAAGACCATCAGAAATATGTGTTTTCCAATGGTCTTAGGCAACCCTGGGTTGTTCAGCCCCCAAAGGGGTCACAACCGCTGCTCTAGGCAGATGGTGCTCCAGGGACACACCCTTCCTTTAGAGCTGGATTATGTGTGGCATCCCAGATTCTTTAAACAAGAATTATTAGAACCTTCTTCCAGGCTGATAGGTATCCAAAGTTGGACTGAGTGGTTGGGAGGTACCTTTAAGGGAGGCAGAATCAAAACACATTTAAAGCCCTAGTTTTGTCCATATTTAGGCCCTAGACTCTTTTGCAAATAAGAGTCTAATTTCTGAGCCCAAGATGAATTCTACAAAGTCCCATTACCCATCTTGCACAGTGAACACCCTATACTTTTGTCAGTGGGATAGAAGAGCCCCTTAGGAGGCACACAGAGGGAAATCCTTGTACTTTCCTACCTCTAGAAGAGACTAACCAGAGCTTTTAAATTATTACCAACAGCCTGCCTTGATTAGGGTGGCAAAGAACACACAGGTGTCAAAGGAGAATTATTTTGTATAGTAAGCCTAAAGATAAGACCGCTAATTTTTTACAAAACTTATAAATTCTTGTGTCAGCCCTGAGACTTCATCTGTCAGCCCAAATCTCTCACCTCCTCCCCCCTCTTCTATTCCCCATCCCTACTTCCCAGACTGAGGCTGCATATGGAGATCATATAATGTCACAGTGATTACCCATACAACCCATTCTGGGAGCTAAACCAAACCCTAATAATGTGTTCAGGGGCTCATAGAACTGGATCTCTCTAAAACCAAAGGCCATTCTTTTTAACGGGAATAGTGGGGAAAGATGTGAACCTGGAACTATGTTCATAGTGTCCTATAGCTTCAAGGTGACCCAATAACAATAAAATAAACTCTAGAAACTAGTAAATGTCTGAGTCTCTTTGTGAACCTATTAGCTCAACCCTAGCACCCGTCCTTATATCTTTGTGATTCTTGGCATTGATAATATGCCATCTACCCTCTCTCTGCTCCTTATTCCTTACCACATGTGAAAACTCATCATGGCTACTTTCTGCCCCCACAGTTAATTCTGTTAAACATAACTCCCATTTGGGGTACCCAGTAACACAAAACAAGTATTTCTCTCAATTGGGTCTACTATTGTCTTTAGGGAAGTGACAGAGGATGCTCTCATTAGCCATGCATGCTGCTCTAGCTTCCTACTATCTGTCATTACTTTAGATTTTTACTTCCCCACCAGAGGAAATTTCTTGAGCTGGAAGAGGTCTCCTACCACCGCCCCAAGAAAAATCAGTCATCTATCTTTACAAAGGCAGCAGAACAAAATGAATACTTTGTTGGGACTTTCCTGTTACTCTAGGTCACCCTTCCCAATAAAAAACAGAGAATCCCTCTGTTTGTGCATTCTGAATCACCTTAGCTGTTTGCCCTTTTTCTTCTCCTAGCTTTATTCTGCATTTGCCCAGAGCAATGATGTCTTAAGCCACTTTTTGCAAGCCCAGTCACTCCCTTCTTCATTATTCCAGAGTTTTCACAGAATTAGATTTAAGTTGTAACTGAAAAAATAAATAAGGTTTGTAGGATTTGGGTTTGTTTGCATTAAGCATCAGGGGGAAGAGGAAGTAGAAGAAATGTTCTAAAACTTAAATAAGCATGTTACAACTACAGAAAAGCTGATGGTCACTGACGTAGCACAGATATATCAGCCCTAACATCTCTGGCTTGTGCCTCTTTTCAACTTGGCCAGTATGAGCAAAGGAAGCCTGAGATTTAATTAACAGTTGCCTTCAAAGTCCAATACAGAGGTCATTAACATTGCTAGGCATGCAGAAATGTCAGACCTATACCATAACTCTCTTAAAACGTCCCAAACCCAGCACCCAGACTTCTTATAAGCCAGTGAATATATCAGCACAACCCAATTCCTATTTCTTCCTACCCAATACTGTAAAACAACAGAGCCTTTATTTCTTTGTGACCTGGCTAAGTTCTCTCACTGTCAGTGTCCCAGAGGCAAAGCATTATTTCACCTGATAGAGCATGGTATTAATAAGGCCAAGGTCACTGTTTGATACAGCCAGCTCTGACCAAGGAAAAACTATGAAGTCCAAAGCAATGCTGCCCCCACAGTCCTAGTCAGCTTTCTTAAGGATACACACTGCCAGGGATTTGAAAGGATATGGATGGCTAAGTGATGACTACCTAGTCCACACCTAAGAAAACATAGCATCTTCACACTTACCCCTAATCCTGGGCGCTCTCAGCTAGGAATAGTGCCAGGATCCCAGGGATGGGGACTCCAGCATCCCCTCTGCTGGAGATAAAAGGAGGGCCACACCAAAGAGCTGTCAAGCTACTTTATTTTTTCTTTCCTGCTCAGATTTGCACTTGAGGGAGCACACATGCACACTCACTCGAGCACACGATGCACGCGCGCGCACACACACACACACTTGCGCACACATACACACAAAAACCAAGCCCTAGCCCTTTCCCAGGCTTTCAGGGAAGGAGCATCCCCTATCCACCCTAGTCAGGCTAAACTGCCCAAGCTCTTTCAAAATAGGCAGAGGCAAGATAAAAAGTTACTTCAAAATCCCAATTCCACATGAGTATAAAACCTAACAATTTCAAAATAAGGAGAGAGAACCAAAAAAGCCCCAGCCACATCCCACCAAAACCTTGATTCCTTCTCTCTTTGGGGTAAGGAAATGGAACAAGCAGGAATATGTCAATGTAACCAAAAGCATCGAGAATTAAGGAACCTTTAAAAACCAGAAAACCCTTATATCTGGGGCCTGAACCAAACTGACAACTGCCCCTTAAAACAAAAGATTCATGCAGAGAAATGTTAAGGTCTTGACCTTGACCCCAAAGGCCAAAATCTGAAGCCAGTGCTAATAAACGGGTCACTCAAAACCTTGGACAGGTGCTGCTCCTTACCCTGTGACCTTTATATACCCCTCTACACAAACCTGAAGTGCCAGTCCGGGCTGCTGCTGCTGCTTTGCAATGAGGCCAAAGAAAAGAGGACTACGCACAGGTTGAAGACAGGAATGAAATGCACTCCTTTTCAGTCATGGGGGGGAAAATGAGAGAAACCTCACACTTCTAAGGGATAATGAATTATCTCAAGTCTTTTCTCAGCCCCTGGGGCATAGAAAATTTGGAAAAAAAGATGGGGCAAGGAAAAGAGATAGGGAGAGAAAACCCAGCCTAAAGGATGGAGACTGTATAGCTTCATGATGAAGCTGTCTGCTGTTGCTCCAAGGCTTTTTTCTGTTTTTCAGTAGCAGCAGCCAAGGCCTCAGCCAGCTTATCCTCAGGCATCATGTTCAGCACCTTCAGGGCAAAGAGCAGCTGGTGCTTGGCAGTGCTGATGAAGGCATTGCTAAGGAAGTTGGGGAACCCACCAACTCGATCCTTCTGGGTGTACAGGGGAACCCGGACCAGGCCCAGCACCTGCAACAAGAGCAGATAGGGCAATCAGGAACCCAGCTGGACAACTAGGGTTGGGCCCCCTCCTGCTGAGAGAAGGGCCTGGAACTCTTAGCCTGGAAGACACCGTCAAGCTTCCAGGGCAGTGAAAAAAAGCAGTAATGAATGCCGAGGGCTCAGGATGAAACACAAGTCCCTTAACTACTTGCAGACAGCAAAGCTTGAATCCCAGTTCCAATTACCCCTATGGAAACCATTATTTTATAGGAAAGTCATTTCAAGGCTTATGACATTCCTTTGCTAAGGGGATCAGTTTACACATGAATTTACAAATCCATACCTTCCTGAATTCCAAGTTTTGGTTATACAAACCCTCTTTTCCTAGCCTACAAACCCCAAACAAACCCAGCCCACCCCTTTCCACAAACATCCAAATTCGCCACCCTTTCCTCCCTCTCTATACACCCCTCAACCGTTCCATAAAATCTTTTCAATACCATAAAACCCCAACCACCCCAAATCCCACTCCTACATTTCCCACCTACTGTCTGCATAAGCAATCCCCGTTCTTCCCCAACCCAAGTAAACTCCCTTAGTAGACTCAGTCCCACACCGCCAACTACCCCCCACTCCCAGGATTGGCAAAGGCAAGAAGCATGGCAGATGTAACACATTCGGCCCTGACGGCGAGCAGCCCAACAGCAAGCCCAGGTTCCACTCTCTCTTCTGATCCCCGGCCCCCAAAACTCCTTCCCTCCTCGGCCAACCACAGCACAGAAGCCGGCTGATACTCATAGGCCCTTTGTGAGCCATCGTCATTCCCCGCGGCCTAGCGCGGAGCCCCAGGACCGCCCCCGGCCCCGAACGGACCTCAGCTCGTCTGGCCCGGAGCCCACCACGGAGAGCCGTGTTACCCCAGCGGTGCCGAGTGGCCAGTGCCAAATCCCTGGGTGGGGGGTGGGGATCCTGGCCTCCCCGCCCCGTAATGCCCCACCTCCAGCCCGTGATCCCGGGAGTGCACCGCACTGATCTCCACCGCGTGCAGCTCCTCCAGGGTGAGCTGCCTGGCGTACAGGTGGGCCACGACGCGGTGCGGCCCCTCCGTCAGGTGAGAGCTCAGGTAGTCGGCTTCCGTGAGGCGCAGGTAGCCCAAGCCTAAGCCCAGCACCCGATTGAGCCCGTCTTCCAGGGACCAGTACCGACGATCCACAAACCCCCCGGGGAAGCCCAGGAGCCCATCAAAGCGCATCTGCATCTGCAAGAGAACCGCACGGGTTAGCTGGGCCCGAGACGCGAGCGGGCGTCCAGTGGCGGGGCCCGGTTTCGGGGAGGGCGCAAGCAGCTCCGGGCCGGCCGGCCGCGGCTCTCCCTCCTCCGGCCCGGCCAGGACCCGCTCCGGCCCTCTCTTTCTGGGGGTAGGTGCGCTCAGCCTCGAGACCTCGCCTGACTCGAGCAGAGCGGCGCTGCCCCGGCTCCTTCCTCGAGTCGTCCCTGGCACTGCCCTTCCCCCTCACCTCTGCTCCGTCCCCCTGTGCCGCCTCTACGCTTCCTCAGTCCCTCCAGCCGGCTCGGCACCCCGCTCCCCAAACCAGGTCCCCCCACAGGTTCCTAGAGCCTCAGTCCGCGGCTCACGGCTCCCTCAGTCCGGCACGGCCCCGCCCCGGAGTCCGGTCTCACTTCCCTCCGCCCTCACCAGAACCGAGAAGCGCATAGGGATCCGCCCGAACAACTGTCCGGGATTGGCTGCGTATAGCATGGCGTGGCAAGAGTGGCTCCAGCCGGGCCCAAGACGCATAGCCTCCCCGCGGCTGATCTGCTTCAGCTCCGGCACCCGCGAAGCCGACATCTTGCCCGCCAGGACACAGCACGCCCAGGCAGCGAAGAACTATGTGCGGCCCCGCCCCCCCTTCCTCGTGTTTCCACCAATCCCCGGAAGGGAAGCCGAGCTCTCCCCCCACCTAGTCTAATCTCGCCAATTGCCGGAACACGTTGTCAGACCGTGGCCAATCGATAGGCTTGATCTTGCTTTGGTTTGCCTTTGTCCTAAAAAATAACCAATCACATTCCAGGCTTCTCCTCGGCATTTGTCATTTACAGGCGGCGACGGGGGGGAGGGTGTCGGCTAAAAGATTGACTTGTTCTCAAGCCAATCGTCATAGCAGATTCTGGAGGTCGGTCTCAGGGAGGATTTCGAGACTCTGATTGCCGAACATGCAACACCCCTAACCCCGCCTACCTGCCGGCGGCAGCCAATAGAATGTTTGTATTTCAGCCGCGGCTCCTTGGGTGCCTGAGAAGGTTCTGTTTCCAGTTGGGCAGTTTAACCGAGAGAGGCGCAGGTTCTCGGTCTCAGGTCGTCGCGAGTGTGAACCTCACGGTTGTTTGCTCGACGTTTTTCGAGTAACCTGTTTCCCGGCGTTGGTTTAGGACACATAGCTTTTCTGCCAAGGGAGGCTCCCCTCGTGGCCGTGGCCGTGACGGAGGCTTGCCTGTGGCTTCTCGTGTAGGGCTGGGACTCCGAGTTGTCCTCGGGTCGGAGCCAGGTCCTAAAGGGGTTTGCTTTTGCTTCGTCAGTTCTCCCTGCGCGAATCAAAGCCACAAGGTCGCCAGGCTCTTCTTGCCCCCTCCAAGGCAGTGACCTTCACAGGGAAAGGGGGCTTCAGAAAAGTCTGTGCCCAGATTGAGAATGGACTGGTTACTTCGGCCAATATAAGACTTATAACCCAAGAGGGATTCCAACAACGTAAACAGGAAGAACAACAAAGGAAAAAAATCCGAGAGGAGTGGAGAAAATTCACTTCTCTCTCTTCTTTGCAGAAGTGGTGGACTGTGGGTGCGGAACACCGAATATGCCGTCAAACTCGGTTGATGTGTTCGTTAGTTTCGCCAAAGTTATACTTTTTTCCACCTTCTAAATTTGTTTCAGACACCCCCCTCCCCATTTTTTTTTAATGAAGCATAGCTCACTGGTTAGGGTAAGGCTGAGGGGATACAGAGGGTGTCCCCAAGGTTTTACTCCAGCTTAGCCTAACAAGCTGCACTAAGACTTTTGGAATACCCCGTATATGAAAAAACGATGGTTCTATAAAAACAAAGGGTACCTTAAAAAAAAAAGTATCCCAACCATTAGGGCAGCTAGATGGCACAGGAATAGATCACAGGGCTTGGAATCAGCTTTGCGAGTTCACCTCAAGCCAGTTACTTAACCTTGTTTGCCTCAGTTTTCTCATCAGTAAAATGAGCTGGAGAAGGAAATGGCAAACCGTTCCAGTATCTCTGCCAAGAAAACCCCAAATGGGATCATAGAGAGGCAGACCCCTTTGAACAGCAACACAAAAACCGAGTTCATCTCCTCCTTTCAAAGCTCTATTCAAGCATTAGCATACAGAAAACCAATTCTCTCCCCGCCCCCCCCCCCCCCCCCCCCCCCCCCCCCCCGCACTTGCTAGTGTCCTCCCCCTTGAAACTATCTGCTATCTATTTTAGTTAAAGTCTTCAATATGAATGCCATTTCCTCCGATACAAAGTGAACTTCTGGAGGGCAAGAACTGTTTGGTTTAGACCCTAGTTCAGTGCCTGGGATGGCGGTGCTTAATAAGTATGCCTTTTAAAATGAGAGGAATTATTCTAACAACTGCTCCCTCTGGTCATTCAAGCCAAAGACCTTTAATGAAAAGGAGGAATAAATTTTCTCCCATCCCCTCAAGAGGCCACACACACCAACACCAACACTCATGCTTCTTAGTTTCAGACCTTTATCAATCGATACCTGTTTGTTGAACAGACCCATTAGATGTAGGTATCTCAAATTCAGTATGTTCAAAACAACTCTTTTCTGGTTTCTACTCCTAACATTAACTACAGTGAGAAGGCACACACAACTACCTGTTTCATCTAGGAGGCCGGGCCCTCTGCACATCTATATCTTGGAAGACCCAGCCAGCTGCCTTCCAAGTTCAGCATTCAAGTTAATGTGCTAATTATGTGCTGTTATTAGCTAATTTTGCTATTGAGGTGTAGTAGGTAGAACATTAGACTTGAACTCCTGGATTCAAACTCTTATCTCAGACACCTACTAGTTGTGTGACCATTGTCAGATGGACAAGTCATGGATTTACTTGCAGCTGAAAGGGGCTTGGAGGCCATTTCTCCACACAGGTGAAACCCTTCACTTTACAGTATATCTCTTCAAGTATCAGTTTTCTTATGCATAAAATGAAAGTACTGAACTGGGTGATTTCTAAGGTCTCTTCCAGCTCTGAAATCTGTGATAACAGGACCCTGCAAGAGGCCCCTTGGAATCCACCCCCCCTTGTTAATACTCTTCTTCTATCCAAATTACTTGTGTTTCGAACTTCTCTGTGTAGATATAATTTTCCCTCATTAAAACATAATAGCCTTGAGGACCAGAGCTGTTTAATTGTTGTTTGTTTTGTATTCCCAGTGCCCAGCAAACAGCAGGCACTTAACAAATGCCTTTCGAGTTGTTTTGAAATGGTCAGTTCCTAAAAGGACAGGATGGCTGATTTCTGTGGCCAAAACAGGTTTAGTTAATGTTCCCCTCCTTTCACCTCTCCCCCTCACTCCAAACCAGCCAACATGTTTAAACAAGCTAGACTAAGCTGCAATCAGGATCTCTTTCTGCTGCTGAAAATACTATCTCATGGAAGTGAAAGGAACAAGAAGTCAAAGAGGCCTGAATAAGCCACAAATAGAATGTCTGCCCCAGAATGAGACAAATGGAAAGAATCTGAAATATTTAACTAAATTAAAACCATACTTTAAAAAATGAAACAATAAAGCTTACCTCTATATACAGTAGTGGTTCGAGAGATTACAAATTTCCTCCCCTAAATCAGGGATTAGGAAATTGCCAAGGCATTACTTATGCTAATGTCTGTTCCTAAGGAGTGCCTAAGACTTGTTTAGTTATTCAAACCTCATGCATAAAAATGAATTTGAACTTAAGTTTCCTATCTGAACAAAAGCATGTAATTTAGAGACTGAAACTGCAAAGGAGAAGAATATAAGCTTGCTGGCAAAATTTAGTGGTTATACTTCTCGGCCTGGTTGAAAATATGAATGGTATCTTGTTCTGAAATTCAGAGGTTTGCAGTGGGCCCACCATCTGGCCCCAATCTAAATTTCCAGTTTTAGGTCTCACACAAACCCAAGTCAGGATGACCTTACTATTCCTTAAACTTAGGACACTCATCTCCAGTTTTGTGCTGTTTGGCTCATGTCATCTCATTGCCTAGGATACTCCATCAGTTCTTGGCCTCTCTCCATCCTAGTCATCCTTCAAGGCCCAGCTAAAATCCCCCTATTCCATCTATTAAACCTGCCTGTTTCATGTCTCCCTTTTCTGAATGCCGAGAACATTTGTTTTCTCTATCTCTCACAAAATACTTTCTGGTCTTTATTTTGTGTTTATGTTATTTCCCCAATAAGATGGAGCTCCTTCGGGACAAAGACTTCACCTTATATCTGACTTGTATCCCAGGCACTTAATAATTATCCAGTTCAAGAAGTAATCATGGGTAAGTTTGTGATGTGGGGAAAAGACTATGGGTATAAGACAGAGGATAAAAAGAAGCAGGGACTAACTGCCTACTGGGTCAGAGAGGAGTTTTTACAAATATAATGGGAGCAAGAATAAAATAATACATGCTCAAGGTTTGGGGAGCAGGAGTTTCCAGCTAACACCCCTTTCCTCTAGCATGTATCTCTTCCCTCCAAACCTCAGTGTCAGGGGAAATGTTACTACTTTCTTCCCACCTTGAATTAAGTCAAGTGTCCATATGCAACCTTGACAGAGAAGAGGATCGAGCCTACACTATGCATCTTGCTTGTATCTGGACAAGATAAGAAAAGAAAGCAGAGACAGTTGAGGAAATATAGCCAAAGATAACGGTAATATCTAACAGTGATGCAGGGGCAGCTAGGTGGCATAGCTGATAGAATGCCAGGCCTGGAGTCAGGAAAAAATACATCTGAGTTCAAATCTGGCCTCAGATACTGACTGTGTGACCCTGTTTACCTAGTCTTCTCATCTGTAAAATGAGCTGGAGAAGGAAATCCATAGTAAACGACTCCACTATCTTTGCCAAGAAAACCCCAAATGGGGGTCACGAAGAGTCGGGCATGACTAAAATGACTGAACAACAAAAATATTTACGTAGCACTTTAAGGTTTGCAAAATGCTTTACACGTTAGCTCCTTTGGTTCTCATGACAGCATTGGGACTAGGTACTATCATTATCTCTATTTTATTGATGAGGAAACTGAGGCACAGAGGTTAAGTGACCTCCTCATGGTCCCATAGCTAGTAAACTAAGGCAGAATTTCAACTCTGGTCTTCCTGACTCTAAGTCCTTCGCTCTAATCCACTTTTCCACAGAGCTACTCCTCCATCTGGCATTTAAAACCACAGTTAACTGTCTCCGACCTGTATTTCTAGCTTTATTTTGCATTATTTGTGTTTACTCATTCTACAGTCTGGTCAAACTAGATTACTGTCTCTAAAAGTGCATCTGCTACCTCATCTCTACACATTCTCAGAGATCAGCCGCATGGGTGAAATATACTCCCTCTTCATCTACATCTTTCAGAAGCCACTCTTATTAAAACTCAGTTCAGAAGTTGCCCCTTCCATGAAGACTTCCTAAAGTGTGTTCTTCCTCAAATATTCCTAGGAGACTTTGTGGGAATTCTTCCTTTACCCTCCCCCCAAACTACCCTAGACTGTATAACATGTCCCCCCAGTGAGCAAAAAGGCTTGTTTTTAATCATTATTTCCTAGTGTCTCACATGGTGCCATGCACTGAAGTTTTACTAGTTTTCATTTCTGTCCAACTCTTTGTGAACCCTCCCTTTTTCAGGGGGGACTTCTTGGCAAAAGGGGCAACTAGATGGCACAGTGGATAGAGCAGTTTGTCTCCTCACTCTCCTTCATTTCATATATCCAATCAATTACTGAAATCTTCTTGTTCCTACTTAATCAAATCTGTCCCCTTCTTTTTTCTTACATGGTCACCACTCTAGTTCAGGCTGTCATCATCTTTTGCCTGGACTCATTTTTTTTATTGTTTTTTTTTTTGCTTTTTTTTGGAGGGGCAATTGGGGTTAAGTGACTTGCTCAAGGTCACATGGCTAGTGAGTGTTAAGTGTCTGAGGTCAAATTTGAACTCATATCCTCCTGACTCCAGGGCTTGTGCTCTACTCATTGCTCCACCTAGCCACCCCTGGACTAATTTTTTTAAAAATATTTTTATATGCATTTATAATTTGTCCCTCCCACGACCCCCACTTATGGAACAAAAAAAGCAAAGAAAAACAAAAACCCTCATCATTAAAATGCAGAGTCTAATAGAACAAATATCCACACTGGCCATGTCCAAGAACATATGTTTGGTTCTCTCTGCTTTCTTGTTTCATCTTCAGTCCCCTGGTTTCATGATTTATCACTGCACTGACCAGAGCTCTACAGTCTTTCAAAGTTGTTTTTCTCTTTTCTCTATCACACGGCTGTCACCATATGAATTGTTCTGCTCACTTTGCTCTGTATCAGTTCACAGAAATTTTCCCAATTTCCTTTGAAACTGCCAATTTTGGCCTATCTTATGGCATTATAATATTCCATCACATTCTTATACCACCATTTAGCCATTTTCTAATCAGAGGACAGCCCCTTAGTCTCCAATTTTAGGCTACTTCCAAAAGAACTCCACATAGATCCCTTTTCTCTTTCTTTGATCTCTTTGGGGCACAGGCCTAGTAGTGGTACAAGGGATCAAAGGGTCTGCACATTTTAGTAACTTCTGGGGCATAATTCCAAACTGGCTTATACTATTTTGATACAGTCCTACAGACTTTCTGCCTCAGGTATCTCCTCCCTCTGACCCTCCTTCTACACAATCACCAGGGTGATTTCTCAATAAACTCCAGTGGCTCCCTATCAACTCTAGGATCAGATATTCTCTTATCCTTATCTCATCCTTTTAAAATGCCTATTTCTGTATAAGTTCTACAACACCATTGTTAATGGTACCTGTATATAATTTATAACTAAGCAAATATATGCCTATCAGAGGATATTCAAATTGTTTTTACTGATAGGAGCATGATATAGAAAAAGTTGGTGATCACTGCTATAAGCAGCAATCAAGTGAACTAGGTGCCCACAGGGAAGGACAGAAACAATAAGAGCTTACATTTATAAAGTGCTTACTATGCACCAAGCATTGCCCTAAATGCTTTATAATTATTATCTCATTTGATTCTCAAAAAATCTCTAGAAGACAAGTGCTATTACTCCTATTTTACAGATGAGGAAACTGAGGCAGAGGTCAAGTGATTTGCCCATGGTCACACAGCTGGTAAAATGTCTGAGGTCGGATTTAAGCTCAGGTCCTCCTGACTCTGGGCCAGGGACTCTATCCACCTTACCATCTAGCTGCACCTAGAAATGGATATCCCAAAAGGGCAAAGAGGAAGAAGAAAGAGTAGATGATTTAAAATGAAGAGTGGGGGCGAAAGCAGGAGCAAAATAAAGAAGCAAAGGGAGGGAGGGTTTGACAACAAAATACGGAAACCCACCAGAAGTCATTTTTCACCTGCCTAAAAAACAACGAAGCCCAAAGAGGACAAAGGCACAAACGTGGAATTTCTCTGGCCAAAGTGAACTATCGAAGGGTAAGAGAAACCAAACATTTCAAGAAACAGGGCCTCACAGGTGGCTCCTGAGTAGCAACAGGCCCAGGAAGATGTGGAGGTGGGAAGAGAAGGGGAAAATGGACAGAAGGATGGACGTGAGCAGGCATGACAGGAAGCAATAACAGAATAAAGAAATAGGCATCATAAAGGAACTAAACCACCCCTCATCTGGGCTGGTAAAAACACATATGATTAGATGAAGAAACCGACTACCCGTAAAAAGCACCAACACTCAGAGAAAATCCACTGAGCCCAGAAAGAAAACAAACTTTCCATCTTCACTTCATAATTACCTGGAGAGGCTTATACGGACTGATGCTAAGTGAGAAGAGCAGAACCAGGCAAAA
>CM053583.1:292117204-292130694 GCA_028627135.1 Pseudochirops cupreus
TGAGGATAGAGGAAAAAAACATTGCCCATTCACCGACAACACAGACACACACAGAGGCTGTGAGAAGGCCACCTCCAGGAGCCAGTTACTCTGGCTCCCCATTTGGACTCGGATAAGCCTGTCTTCTCAACTAGAAACCTGTACCTGTAGTTTAAACTGAACATAACTGTTGTCTGTCTTAGCCCAGTAGCATTAACTATAGGGCAATTCCTTAAAAAGGAAGACCAGGTCTTTCCCCCTTTGCTTGGGCCTGCTGCCTCAGATGGACTTAGTTTGTGAGGAATGCCTCGGTGCCCCCACTGAAGTGTCTTCACATTTCAGGCAGGGTCTTCGTGTCAGTTTCAGCATGAATATTTAATGAGCTTTTTAAAGAGCCTACTCGAGGCAAGCAGTCTTGGAATGTTACTTTAACTTGCGGCATATGGCTTGTGCCTCAGGTTCCCTATTAAGTTCCAAATGAATCCTCAAGAGAACCCGTCAGAGGGGGCCCAACTTCCGGCAAGAAATGCCGGACATCTGTGACGTAAGGTCAAAGAAAGGGGCTTGGTCTCTTCCTGAGCCAAATCTGCTAAGTCTAATCTAGTTCTGAAAGCTATTCACCTAAAGACTCCAAATCCTGGGTGTCCAAGACCGGGCATTGGGGAGCAAAAACTATTATATTACAGAACAGAGTTTACCCATTCCAGTCCATTCTGGTTAAGTCTCCCATTTCACTTAAACAGAATCAAATCTGCCCATGGGTAAGAATTCTACCTGCTAAGGCCACTGCTTTTGCTAGAGGCATTCACCGAATTCTTGTTTGGCTGCTGTTGAGCAATAAATTGAAAACTGAGAACGGAGAGCACTGGGCTGTTTTAGTAGATAGACACTATGGCCAGACCAACTGAGGCAGATACAAACTGTATCTCGACCAAGGCCCTGCTATTCTTCTGCAGAAAGAAACAGCTGGTATATCAACTTCACGATGAGTACCAGTGTTTGTAGAATTTTCCCTTTCTGCCAAGACATTTCCTTTTAAATGATAATGCAGAAAAAGTTATCTTGGAAGCAATGCACCTTGACTATCATCTGGAAGGGCCGGATCATGAGTATACTGAAATCCTAGGCCAATTGTGTTAACTATGGAGGATGGAGAGTCTTTTGTCTCTCACACTCCCCCAATAAACACCTACAAACCAGGAGGGAAATATTAGACTATCAGGGCAGGAAGCATATCAGGTGTTCTCTCCATGGGAAAGACAGCCTGTTTCAGGACTGGCCATGCCAGTTTGGCAGCTGCTGATTTCAAAGGAGTTCCTAAATCCACTTTATGACTTAGACACTCTGGCAACTTCTGTGAAGCTCAGCACTCAGAGAAAGGCACCTAACCAGGAGAAGGTGCATATGGCAGGCAAAGTGCTGACTTTGTTTAAAACCAAAATCTTCCTTTTCTGTGTTTTTGAATCCCAACCAAAATCCATTCTCAAACTGCAGGTCCCTTGCCAGGGCACTTGAAGGGTGGCCAAACCAAATGAAGGTAACATCTCCAGACCTTCCTGGTAGTTCTCAACTCAGATTCATGTAGTCTGAACTACCTTCCCAGAGAAGAGGATGCTGTTTTGACCCAGGCATCCCTTGGGGCTTAGAGGTCATTAAGTAAACCTGGCAGAGTCTGTTTTGCTTCTGGAAATCAGTGTCCTCCAATTATATGAACTCTTACCCTGAAAAGTCTTGGTGAAGAAAAAAATGATCCTAGAGTCCCCTTGGAGGACAGGACCAATTGCCTTAAACTCAAATGGCCAACAGCTGAAATAAAAAGCAAAGAGAGCAGTCACATCATCAAGAGGCATGAACAAGAGGACACTACTACATGGACAGGCGCTGCTGCAGTACGGTCGTGCTTGTGACAAACAAGCATGTTGACGATGCAAACATCGGCAACGGCAAAAGGCTACTATGAGCCACTGTGTGTTACAAAATATACACTATGTTTTCCTTCATAGACTTTGATTTGATTCCCCTCCTTTTTTTGTAAGGTTCCTCCCCCACCCACAAAAGACAAAGTTAAAATCCTTCCTCAAAACCACTTTTGAGGAAAATGTCTCACCTACTCCCTAAAATCTCTCCTGTGGACATAAATGCCACCACCACCATAGGGAGCTTACCAGTCCTGAACCCCAAATTTCAGAGATATGCCAGGCTTTAAAAATGCAAACTGTGCCAACTCCGGGCTGGCCTTATAAGCAGTTACTTCTGCTCTCCGAGAAGGAACTACCTCCTGAGTCCTGCCTACCCCAACCAATGGGGGGTATTGCAGGGAAAAAAGCCCTCAATGGCTCCATGATAAAAGCTGCTGTCCTTCATCTTGTACCATTTACAAATAAATTTAACATACAAAAAGGGAAGTAATCAGAGTGTAAGGTTAGCTGTGCTCTTTTGGTCGAAGTCTGTGTGGCATCTCAGAGCCTAGTATTCCCACAGAGGATGGAGAGAAAGGACAGTCTGTGCGTGTATTTTGGTGTCCAGATCGAAAGGCCCTTCCACAAAGGCCTAATGAGCTGAAGGCTCCAAACCACTCCCTGGCTGAGATCTTATAGAGGAGTCAGTTCAGCCTCCCGATATTCAGGGTCGGGGTCACAGACTGGAGGCCGAGTAGAACCATTCATACTGTGGCTTTGGGGAGTCTCCATCGAGGCTGAACTTCCTAAGAGAGGAGAGGAAAATGAGGTGAAAATTGTTAGCAAAGGAAATTACCAGTTACTGCATTTTTATGATAAGTATAAAATGTCTATGACAAGGGGGGAAGACAAAAATAGACTTCTCAAATTTGTCCTTGTAAGAGTGAGAACACAGGTCCCTCTAGTATTGACTCAATGTGTTACTTTTTTGCTTCTTATATATGAGTCTCAGACAAACACTTTAGAATTCTGACATCAGTAAAGGGGTAAGGTCAAATGTTGAGAGAGAAGCCAAAGCAGAATTTAATGATGGTGACGAAGGTGAAGGGTGCTGTGTGGGACTCAATAAGACAACAGGAGCACTACTAGACCACAGGGAGAACATCTAGGTGTCATCTTGAACACAAGAACAAGGCATAAACTTCCTTCTATTTGTTGATTCTGATTAAAAGACTCTATTTTGGGGTGGGGAACACAACCTCCAGATGTATTTTGAGACTTTCTTAACATGTACTTAAAATGGACCACTTAGCCACAGAGCATGTGGCCTTTCCTCTGGTTGAAGTTTTATTGACTATGAATCAGAAACTATTTTATGAAATAATTTGTAACCAGATTAGAATTTAATTGATATAATAGCCTCATGATAGAAAATAAGATGCAACATGGCATATGCAAATAGAAGGGCTAGTCAAGAAGATCTGGGTTCAAGTTTGACATATATTGGCCATGTCAACATGGGTGACTGACTTAACCTCTCAGTGCCCCAGGCAACTCTCTAATGTTATAAATTACAAATAAGCTGCTATCTACATTAATGGAAGGAGTTTCCATACTGGGAGCTCTCCCCTAGGGATGAAACCACAGTTCTGACCAGTAGCAAAGACAAAAAGAACCACAAACTTAAACCGAAAAGAAGTCAAAATCATCTCAATCAAATAATGATCAAATCAGCATCTGATCAAAAAGCTCCAATGGAAAAGAGAGAAGTTATGCCCCTACTCATTAATAGTCAGTTATGGGGAGCTAGTTTTAGTAAAAGGAGCCAAGTTACAAGAATCTGCTAATATGTAATTATTAGAAAAATATAATTTTTAAAAAACATGGTGCTTCAAGGAGTAAACAAGAGCTATTTGAAAAATTCACTTTGTTGCAGAACAATCAGATTCATGTAGAGATAAATCAGGCTTGATTCTCTGCTTTACAGAAAACTATGTGGTCCATCATCCAGGGGAGCCAATTTAATTCTATTTTTAAAAGGCCTACAGACACATTTAGAACATGTTTTATATCCCAAAGCACCAACAACTGCACGGAGGCACAAACTTTTTTGTTGTGTTTAAGTTGACACTTAAAAGTTGTAAAATAAAATACTTTCCTAAGTCACAGGAATGTATTTTTGAGTTTGCCACCACTACTCTATACCAAATAAGAACTGGAAAAGTGCTTGAGTTGAGTGTGAAGGTCCAGCAGCTGTTCACCCAGGGGCACATCACTTCTCACCCTTGCACTGGGGTTTCAGAGATGAAAAGGGAAAAGGCCTCCCCCTTTTGTAGAGAGAGTAAGAGGCCTGAGGAGCAGGCTGAAGAAGAGCCCCTACCACAGCCTGGGCTCCAGGCAGAAAAGATATTCTTGAGGGTATGGGGGAAGGCAGTGATATATTGACAGTCTTCTTCAAGGCCAGCTGGTGTTACTGCAATATCTTTTATGTTACAGGTGTTAGTCATAAATCAGATTTCTGCCCATAAGTAACACCACTACCTAAAAGGAAACATGACAGATCCCTCTGTAGAACAGAGAATCAACCCAAATTTATTTCTGTGTAAATCTGGATATTTCACAATAACTCATCTTTACTCCTTGAAACGTCACTTTAAAAAAAACTGTTTTAGTTAGAAATTCTTCCAAAATGCTTCATGTTCTTCTCTGCCTTCTTATATAGCCCATATAGAATACCACCTTTTCCCCACACCCTGGGTCACTCACTGTGGCAGACAGACAAACTGCTGTATCGTGGGCATTGATGTCCTCAAGATCCTGAGCTATCTTCCCTAATTAGGGCTATATTCTCCTTCCTGAAATGCCTGAACCCTTGGGTCACATTTGTACAGTCTCTTCTGTCTCTTTCTTTATTATAAGACTGCCAACTGTCACCAATTCTGCTGCTTTCAGCTGGTCCAGACCCTCCCAACTTCAGCTTTGCTAATTCCCGTCTTCTGTGGGCTGGGAGGTCATATAAGCAAGCTTGTCAGAAGAGCTGAAAAAAGTGTAAAGAAGCTGAGTAGCAGTAACATCCTTGCTCTCTGGCACTAATTTTCGACTGGACTGAATTTCAAACTGGAGTCATTCTGACTTAAAACACAAAATGGTTCTTGGGGCAGCTAGGTCGCATAGTGAAGAGAGCACCAGCCCTGGAGTCAGGAGGACCTGAGTTCAAATGTGGCCTCAAACACTTAACATTTACTAGCCATGTGACCTTGGGCAAGTAGCTTAACACCAATTGCCCTGTCTTCCCCCTCCAAAAAAAAAAGAAACACAAGCTGGTTTTCAACATAAGAGTCAAGTATATGAGCATTTAAAGACATGATACAGACGCCTTGTCATCTATTTTGACCATTCAGAGGCTTTGCGAGCTCACATCTTGGTTTTGTTATGTACCAGGAGAAGCCAGATTCCTACAGTAGAAGAGCCCTGAGTTTAGATTTGGAAGATCTGAGTTCAGGTCCCAGTCTTGCTCCTTACTATATTGACTGGATATGGCCCCCTTATAGCACCTCTAGGTTCCACAGGTTGGGAACCATTGGACTGGGTGATCTCCAAGGTCCCTTGCAGGGGTCATTCCTGTGATCCTAGATAGGTAATAATAATAATACTGTCTGGATCAGTCAGTTTTACCAACTCATGATTATAAAAGTAGAGTCCACCTATATTAGAACTAAGTGCAAGGGGGAGAGAGAAAAAGAACCACTCGGGTAATTCTCCTAAAAAATGATCATACTCTTTAGTTGCTGGAAGAAACCTGGCAATTACACATTTTCAAGCCCTAAACTTTCTTGTTTCTTGCCATCTTTTATGGGTGTCCTTGAGGGGCATGGTAATCTGCAAAATTAGCTGGACTACGGCGGCGGCTAGGTGGCACAGTAAATAGAGCACTGGCCCTGGAGTCAGGAGGACCCAAGTTCAAATCTGGCCTCTGACACTTAACACTTACTAAATGTGTGATGCTGGGCAAGTCACTTAACCCCAACTGCCCAGCATTCCCCCCTCCAAAAAGCAAAAAATAAAAAAATTTAAAAAAATTAGTTTGACAATTTTCTTCAAACCTTTCTGCAGGTATAACTATCTATGTCTTGCTCCATTTCTTTGGAAGATGCCTTGACCTTTCTGGTGGTTTAGTTTCCAGAAGAAAAATTGAAGACAGTTTTGCTTCCTATCTAATTAGGTCCAACGCTGAGTGAATGGAGTGAAAGTAGCTAAGAGGAAGGAGTTTATCTGGGCATACAAATGCATAACTGCCTAAACCACTCATATTTCTCCCATCTCCAAGTCTTTAGCTTTATTATTATATCACATTTATATAGTCCTTTAAGGTTTGCATAACAGAACATCCATAAAACTGGCATTATCCTTGCTTTCTTACACTTGTCTCATAATGGATTTTCTAACATACTGAATTTCCAACTGGAGTCCTTTTCATTTGAAACACAAGCTAGTTCTCAATACAGGCTGGATAACTTGGCACCTGCCTCTCACTAGCCTTGGGAACTTGGGGAAAAGGAGCCTCAATAAATCTCGTATATGGCACAGTCTGTTTCAAAGCTGGTCCTGATGTCTTAGCCTCTTTAAAACTGCATTCTAATGAATATATGAAAATTCCCAACTAAGTATTAGGCTGTGGGCAGATTCCTATGTACAGAAAAGTCAGCTGGGCCCAGAAAGCTGTGGTTTGGTGACTAGGATGTTGGATTAAGAATCAGAGATCTTGGGTTTGAATCCTAGATCCGCCAATTACTATCTATGGGATCTTAGGTGGGTCTCATCTTACCTCCTGAGGTCTCATTTTCATCAAATTTCAATAATGGAATTGGTCTAAACTATTTCTAAGTTTTTTTCCAACTATAAATCCCAAGATCCTCAACACTGGAAGCTGGTCAGAGAACATCTCAGTTCAAACAAGGACATCAACATTAAGGGGACAGGAGACTATTCATAAAGGATAAAAAGGAAACTGGACAAGACATTATGACTTCCCCTGCTCTGATAAAAAGAAAAAAGAATGAGAGATCTGATGTCCATTTATACTTAGTTCACTTGGATGACCCAGTCAATAATGCCTACAGAAACACAAAAATTTATACAGTAAGGTTGCTGGACTCAAAAATCCCCTTTTAGGGGGCAACAATGATCTCTGTTCATTTCCTTCCTTTCCTTTTCACTGCTCCAAGTCAGTGTGGTGATTCTGTTAGTTCCTAGTCACATGAAGTGACATAGTCAGCTAAGTCATTTTTTTTGGAGACCCCAAAAGTATAAAAGTCCCCAACTGGACCATCCTAGTTCAGATAGGGGGAAAAAAACCCTGGCATTTTATTCTATCATGTGACCCCATTTTCCTGTAAACTGTCACTTAGGCTTTCCCCAAATGGCTTTCCTTTTTACAACAAGGATTCTTAATCTGGGACCCACAGATTAAAGGGAGACTGTGAATTTAGATGGGAAAGAAATTACATCTTTATGTCCATATAACTGGTTTCCTCTGTAATTTTATACATTTCATCTTATGCATTTAAAAAACATTATTTTGAGAAGGAGAAGGGGTTCATTGGCTTGACCAGACTCCCAAAGTGACCCAGGATATAGTAAGACTAAGAGCCCCTGCCTTAAACTAAAGACCAGACCTTAACTGCATTATGAGATCTTTGGATTCAGTTCAGAGAATGTGAAAAAGGTCTGGATGTAAAAGCTGTGAAATTAGGACTGTATACAGAGTAAGGAGTAGAAGAAATGAATGAAACTCCCATCTAAAGGATTAAACCATTAAGATCATCTTATATGCCTGGCAACCTAACTAAATGTTTTATCTATCCAAATACTTAACAGAGTGTTTTATGTGGAGCAGGTGCTTAATATTCAACTGGACTGAATTCATCAGACAAGACAAAACCCAATCAGGCATATGAAAGGAGAAAACATACCATCTTATTCCTCTATACCAATAGAGCAGGAATCAGGACCCAGTGCTATCCAAATAGGAGGGTAGAAGAGACAGAAAATGAAGGAATTATTAGAAAAGACCTTAGAACAGACTTGTAAATTTTATAGCAACTAGAATAAACTTAGAGCAAAATGAAAGGGATGTGAGGTCTGGAAACAATGTACTCAGTCTGAACATACTGGTTGTCAGAAGCAAAGAAGAAAAAACAAAATCATAACTACTCTCTTTATCTGCTAAAAAATAAAAAAGAATGGGTCCTGGGACAAATTTTATATATACAAATCAAAAGCAAGGTTATCTCTGCTGGTACACTATGAAAATGAAAAATGATTTCTACATACATAAGAGGTAAGAGAAATTCTTGGTTTCTCATTTCTTTAATTCCAAAGGGTCAAAAAGGGGCGGCTAGGTGGGGCAGTGAATAGAGCACCGGCCCTAGAGTTGGAAGGACCTGAATTTCAATCTGGCCACTTAATACAAAACTAGCTGTGTGACCTTGGGCAAGTCACTTAATCCCAATTGCCCTGTCTTCCCCACTCCAAAAAGCAAAAAAAAAAAAAAAAAAAAAGGGTCACATAAACTCTGTAGTCATGTGCCCAGGTACCTGGAAAACCAGAGAGAATGCTTGTTCATAGCTACTCCCAAAGATCTAGATGCCACAAGTCCCAAGGGACTTGAGTTTATTATCATACTATAAGCTATAGAAAAAGAGGGAAAATGGCTTTTGGAAACTCAAGATCAGGTTCCTATTGTTTTAAGTACCTCATTCTGAGAAATGCAAATCTCTTGCTCTTTATTAAATAATGAACTTTTGCTTTCTCTCATTACTGTTTATGTAAATGAGCCTCCCTAATGATTTTTATGGAACTGTCAGGTAAACTGAGCTTGTCAGATGATACTGCCTAATTAGACTGTTTAAAGCCAAAGACGGAGAAATCAGCAGACAGACAAGAAAATCCAGGGCCAGTGTTTCTAGGATTCCACCTCTGTCAGACATCACCAAAGCAATTTCTTGAATGTGCCTGACCTCTGGCAGAAACCTTATAGATATGCTCAAGGAAAGGAGCCAAGTAATTAGTGTCCACCCTCCTCACTGACTCTGCTGTACATACAGTGACAATGGCCTCCTGGCGTTTTCTCCGGCTGTCCCTCAGGCCTAGAATGTTCTCCCTCCTCATCTTTGCTCCCTGGTTTCTTTCAAGTCTCAGGGAAAATCCTACCTTGTACTGCAGTGGTTCTCAACCTTCCCTTTAATACTTGTATGTGGGCGTATCTACATGTGGGTGGACCCACCTGGAGACAGACAGAGGAGTGGTATCTCCGTTTCTAAGACCTTCAGAAATATGTTTTCCAATGGTCTTAGGCGACCCCTGTGAAGGGTCGTTCGACCCTCAAAGGGATCACAACCCACAGGTTGAGAACCGCTGTTCTACAGGAAGCCTTTCCAGAGCCCTCCTGATTCTAGTGCCTTTTCTCTCTTGAATATTTCCTCTTTATCCTATATAGTTAATTGCATGTTAACTCCTCCATTAGATAGTGAACTCCCTGAGGGCAGGGGCTGTCTTTTATCTCTCTTTATATCTCAGTACTTAGCATAATGCTTGGCACATAGTAAACTGTTTATTAACAAATAATAAATATTTAATAATTAGTAACTGTTTTTTGACTAACAAACTGACTCTGCCCAAGGATGGGAAGGAGGACTAGGAAGAACAGGCAACCTATGGCATGAATGAGTGCCTGGCATTTGCTAATGGCATGTAATCACTTCTCCACATGTACATCTTCTCTATGCCTTCTCTCATCTTTTTACCTTCTCACTTTTTTTCTACTACCTTTTCCCCTTCTAAACTCTTAGGCCAATTCCTTTCATATAGCTTAGCATTTTCATAAGGCCCTTAGCCTAGACCATCAGCTTCAGGGAAAAAAGAAATTGCGACCCATTGAATGATATCTTGATGAGAGTTGGATAAAAGTCCCTTTTAGGTCAATCATTTATTAAGTACCTACTATGTGCTAGGCACCATGCTTAGCACTGGTCTAATTGTCTATTATCCTGCTGAGCCTAACTGCAACAGGCTGGTAGCCTCCCTTTTCACCCTAGTCCGCTGCTGAATCGTTGCCATGTGAACAAGTCAAATATTTAATTGTTATAGAATCACTAGATCACAGATTTAAATCTGAAAGGGACCTTTATTTAATCCCACCCCCTCACTGTACAGTGAAGAAACTTCATTTTAGATCCAGGATCTGACATTCCTTTCCCTATAATATTCTTCCAAAGCCTAACAAGTCACAGCTATTGACATGTGGCCCCCAAACGATATTTTTATGAAAAGGTGCAGTAAAGCTCTCCTGGGAGTTATGTGACCTGAATTCCCCAAAATATCTGAGTCAATGGATGCCCTTTACATCCACTATTTGTCCCTTAAGAGAGGGATCAAGCTAGAAAATCATAGATTTGGAACTGGAAAAAACCTTAGAAATCATATTCCCCTCAGTTTAACGATAAGAAAAACAAAGCCAGGGGAGATGATGTGACTTACTTGCCCTGGGTCACACAGCTAGGAAGTATATAGAAAAGTGACAATGAGTTACCTTCTCCTGCAATAAGTGACTACAACGTATTCAGAGGCTGTAGACAGTTTCATGGTTGGCTTGCTCAGACCCATTCAGCTAGTTCTTTTAAGATGGGTCTTACTCAGTCTAGGAGTCCCCTGAATACAGAGCTCAGAAGGCAACTGGTGGTGTAGCAGAGAGTCCTGAGCCCTGAGTCAGGAAGACCTGAGTTCAAATATAGCTTCAGACACGAGCTATGTGTGCCAGAATAGCAATCAAATACACTGTAAAAAATCACAAAAGGGATATTTAGGTTTTTTTTTTTAACTGTTTTCCTCATGGAAAAAAACAACAATTGTTTTCAAAGCTACGATGAACTTAACCTGAATTGCCCTGATTTATCCTACTGTAGGATTCAGCAATATTGTATTCTTTAAACATAATGCTTTTGCTCTGAGGGTCAATTCTTTTTTTTCTTTTTAACAGAAATTATTTTGTCTTTAGATAATGACATTAACAATTGTATTAATTAAGCCCTTTGTTGATTACTGACTAAGACAATGGTAAAAGAAAGCAATTTTTTAAATCCAGCCATTTAATTACCTCCAGGTATTATATAAAAATAGCAGTTTTCTTAATTCCTAAGATGGAATCTAGAATTCTCCTTGAGGTTTCAGACACCAGTGAGCTATGCTCTCCATTCTCTGCAATGAAGTTTTTCAGCATTAGGAAGAAATGGGGAAGCTGGATATTTTTATAGTCAATTCTTTTTTTTTGTTTGGGGTTTTTTTGGAGGGCAATTGGGATTAAGTGACTTGTCCAAGGTCACACAGATAGTTTTTTTTGTGTTACATGTCTGAGGCTGGATTTGAACTCAGGTCCTCCTGACTCTAGGGCTGGCAGTCTAATTACTGCACCACCTAGCCGCCCCAACAGTCAATTCTAAATTGTCTCCATAGTATGGTTTCATTATTTAAATTTCTAGAAATGTCAGACATAGCTATGTTCAATGAAAGCACACCCAAAAGTAGTGCCTTCCCTCTGAGATTATCTCCAAATTCATCCTGTCTATATCTTCTTTGCACACAGTGGTTTGCATATTGTCTCCCCCCATTTGATTCTGAGCTCCTAGAAAGCAGCAGGGATTGCTTTTCCCCCTTTTTTTGTATCCCCAGGGCACAGCAAGGTACCTGGTATGTAACAGGCATTTAATAAATGCTGGTTGACTTTAGGTAACCTACTCTTTAGGATTATTCATACTAGCCTCCTTCTGATGCACTGAGATCAAAGACTGAGGGCAGAAGACAGAAAGCACCTCAACAAATCAGGTAAGACAACAACGAAGGGGAGGATCCCCTAGCCTGTGCTTTGGGGAAGCAGAGAGGAATGAGAAAGAAGAAGATACTTTTCCTTTTAGTATCTAGGTGGGAAGAGTTACTTAAAGGCACTTAGCATATTTACATTAAAGATTCAAATGGCTGATATGGAAAAGTCCTAGCTGAGGAAGAACCACTATCCTTGGCAGTAGTTTTCTTGGGGGAGAGGGGAAAGGGAAGGGAGGGGGGCTGTTTCTCCTACTGTGGTCTCCAGTTTGAAAATTAAACTCTCAAATCAGGACTGCTAACCAAGATCTGCCTGTATTAGAGCACTGCACCCTCCACTCCCTAGACCCCTAAAGTTTAATCCCTGTTAAATTCAAGGAAGTTTCTAATTTGGAGAGGTTTCTAAAACCTCATCTGGTATTTTCAGTGATTCAACTGCTCCTGAGCCCCAGACACAGTACTTTGGCTCAGTCCCACTTTTTGCTATATTACTTAGCCTTGTACACCACTGAACTAGGATAACTACCATTCTCTAGTCATGTGACAAAAGGAAAAGCTGGTTGATTGTTACCTGGTAGGTATATGTCAGCCGGAGGGTCAATCCCAGGTTGATTAAGGCTTCTGTGCTCCGTGCTGCTGTCTTGTAAGACATCCTCTATGGATGGGGCTTGGCTCTCTAAATCAAAGGAAAGGAATCAAATTATGGACCAGTCTTCATGGAGCCCCATTTTTAATGGAAAAGATGCTATCCTAACGACTGAAGCTACCTGTCTACCTAAAGGGACATCTCTGAAATAGCAGAACACTGGGAAAAACACTTGAATTTAACTTCTGTTAAGATCAAACATGACTTAACATGGTTCCAGTAGCTTCACTTCTTGTATATTTCAAAAGTTTAAATTCTGAGAATTACGCCTTATGTATGAATGAAGGAAACACACACTTATGGAGTGAGATTAAGGCAGAGAAAAGCTTAGCCATCCATCTTTTGGGATTCCTGCCCACCATTAAGCATCTCTGGAAGACATTGGTTTTGACTGGCCTAATACTCAAAAAAATTTTAAATGATCCAAATTGTTCCCTAAGATTCTCATCTGCCTTAGAACTAGCCCCAGCAGTCTCCTTAGCTGAGAAAGGCAAGGAGCATAGAGTTTAAACATTCTAGCCTTCTTGTGAACCTCGGGGATTATCCTGGGGATTCCCAAAGCCTAGGACTTAGCCTCGAGAGACTGTTGCCCAGCACCACCAGACTGCAGACTTTAGGGCAGCAGGGGTCTCAATGATTCTACAATAAGCAGATCCTTTAGCTCTTTCCGCCATCTTGCAGCGCTGCCACCATGGTGTGCATGAATGTCCTGGCAGATGCTCTCAAAAGCATCAACAATGCAGAAAAGAGAGGAAAATGCCAGGTTCTCATTAGGCCATGCTGTAAAGTAATTGTCCGGTTCTTAATTGTGATGATGAAGCATGGTTACATTGGCGAATTTGAGATCATTGATGATCACAGAGCAGGAAAAATTGTTGTGAATCTCACAGGCCGTTTAAACAAGTGTGGTGTAATCAGCCCCAGATTTGATGTTCAATTGAAAGATCTGGAAAAGTGGCAGAATAATCTGCTGCCATCCCGTCAGTTTGGGTTTATTGTGCTTACAACCTCAGCTGGCATCATGGACCATGAGGAAGCAAGACGAAAACACACAGGAGGAAAAATCCTGGGATTCTTTTTCTAAGGATGTAAAA
>CM053583.1:292130794-292144108 GCA_028627135.1 Pseudochirops cupreus
CACAGAGCTCCAAGATTGTTTGTAGGATAATGGTTAGACTTCCAGACAGACCCCAGTATTAAAAAGGGACTATGGTGTCTATACAAAAAGGCAAAAATCCATTTCTTCGTCAGCCTTGTTTAGTAACTAGTCTTGGTAGAGAGAGGGGAATGTTTGGGTGAGTGGGGTATACTCTCTGCACCATCTGTGAAGACTCCTCAGAATGAGAAGGGAGAGAAACTATCTAGAAACCAGAGATAGACTTTTGTAAGACTGGACAGACCTGAGTCCTGGGTTTACACAACTTAGGACCCTTCCCCCCTTCCCTTGCTGTCATCAGCATTAGGCCCCTTTCAGGAGTTTTAGTCCTCCACCCTTGCTAGTGACCTTTTCCCCTCCCTCACTTTGACATTTACCAAATAAGGCCATGGATGATACCTTGGCTTCCTGTCCCACCTCCCAGCCAACAAAGAGAGTGATGAGCTTCTTTGTTATCAGCCATTGCATTAGATTTTGCACCAAGACTGAGAGCCCACCTCCCAGCCAATGGGAGAAGGGAGAGCCAGGAGGAGGGGGCTTGATTGCATTAGGGTATAAATTCTTGTTCTGTCTTTTGTAACACCCTCCTCTCCTTGTCCACCATAAGAGGACTGCCCTCTTCCTGTGGAGGGGGGGGGGGTGGAGATGTGTGTTAGAGAATAAAACTTACTGTTCTTTTCCTCAAGATGCCTCTGACTTTTGATTTTTCTTGGGGAGAGGAAAGAAATGTGGGTGGTTTGGGTTACATTAGATGGTGAGTGGCAATGCTCATAACAATTTTACAAAAAGCAAGTAATTATTAGATATTTTAAGGTAGGAAGACTGCTTATTTGGTCATAAGTATAAAGGAGAGCTTATTCTTTACTTTCCTGTCCTTGCTTTAGATGGAAGAGAGGACACTTTACAATCAAGTGTCAGGATGCCCCTACTAAATCAAGGGAAGATTGGGAAAAACAGGGGTCTGGCTGCAGGTCCAGCAGGCTGACATGGTGATGGTATATTATAACAGGGATAACCGATGAGAATGAAAAGATGTTCAGTCATGTCTGACTCTTTGTGACCCCTTTTGGGGTTTTCTTGGCAAAGATAATGGAGTGTTTTGCCATTTCCTTCTCCAGTTCATCTTACAGATGAGGAAACAGAGACAGGGTAAAGTGATTTGCCCAGGGTCACACAGCTAGTAAGTGTTGAAGGGCCAGGTTTAAACTGAGGAAAATGAGTGTTCCTGACCCCAGGCACAACACTCTATCCACTATGCCACCTAGATGTCCCAGAGAAGGAAAAGAGAGAACATTAAAAGATAATTACCATTATTAAGCTCCTATTGCGCATTAAACCTGGAATGAAACTCAAGAAAAAGGCTGGGCACTTCCTTGTTCCTTCTGCTACAGATTACACAATAGGCTTTTGCAGCTTGACAACAACTCCCAAATGTATTTTTATGCTTAAATTATGGCATTACATTGAACTATTTTGGCTTTAGATTTGCTGAATTTTCATCAGAGACTATCTCAAAAATATTTTAGAACTGGATTTGAATTCAGCCTGTAAAGACTCACAGCACTATACTGGAAGAACCCTAGACTTAAGAGTACAGAGACCTGGGCTCAAGGCCCAGCCTCATTATTTACTAGCCATGAGACTTTGAATCAATCACTTCACTGCTCCAAACATCAGTTTGTTCATTTGTGAAATGAAAGCATTAAAACTCAATGTGCCCTGCCTACCTTATGGGGTTGTTGTCAAACTGAAACGAGATATAATGGATGTGATAACAAACTGTGATACTGGATGAAAGTGAATTATTACTATCTTTATAGTAAGGCCAGACTTAAATGAAAAATAATTGAATTGAACAACATTTGGTTTCTCTCTGAAACAGTCCCAGTTTAGAGGTGGAGGAGACTGCTAAGAAACAGAGGGAAGTGAGCCTGGATACTACTTGATACATAGCCAGACTGACAAAAGAGCTCAGTCCCTGCCTCAATAGAAAGTAAACACCATGATGGCAGGAGCATGGAAAACAGTTCTCATTCCTGCCTTCTGTGGGAGCACCATGGGCCCTGTCCTTTCCTGTGCATAACAGAGGAGAGGAGCACCAGGGGCCTAGTTTATGTTGAGAAGATGATAAGGCATCTGGAGACAGCTCGAGATTATGAGTATCTGGAACATTTACTGATTTATCTCACTGGGGCAATGGAAGTAAAAGTCAGGAAGGGTCAACGCACACTTTTATGCATAATCACAGCAATGTAGGAAATGAAACTCAGTATCAGATATTTAGAACAGGATGTCAGAGCTTAAAATGATCTTTGGGACGATCTGGTAAAATTTTTCCTCCATTATACAGCCCAGAGATACCTACCCAAGGCAAACAGGCCCATTTAGTGGCAAAGCCAAGGTGAGAACACAAATCTCACAGCCAAACAAGAAAAATACATAATTTTCAAACCCTAGATAAATACGGAAGGAGAAATCTCAGTGTAAAGGCATTAAAAGTGCTATTTCTGTGTTTCATTAAATATTTGATATAACATCCCTCATTAGGGGACACAAAGTTCATTTAAGTACCTCACTGGACATTCCTTTGTAATCCAAGCCAAGTATGAGCCTACAACCAATGCTCCCTCACATCTTCACACACTAAAACCAGGACTCCCACTGGCTTTCAAACTCTAGCAGAAGATTGATTTTTATTTATTTTTCAAGTTTTACTGATGTCTTTTGATTTACATCATAGTAGCTCCCAAATATACACCCTTTCTCCTTACTCCCTAGGGTGGGCCTTCCCTCAAAACAAAGAAGAAAAAAATCAGTTGAACAAAACCAACCTACACATTAACCCCATCTGACATCACATACATCAATTCATAACCGCAGTCTGAGATAACGTGTAGAACCTCCTTTCAGAATTGTCTCACAAATACAAATTTATTTTTGGACAGGCTATCATCAATCAACAAGCATTTTTCAAGGTACCTACTATTGCCACGCTATTGGGCGAGGACCTGGGGATCACAATATGACAGTGAAGCATTCCCTGCCCTCAAGAAGCTTACATTCTGCTAGGGAGGTACATCATTTTCATATGAGTAAATCTGGGGTATTTACAAAAGAGTGGGGAACCAAAAGAGGGCTACTAAAAGAGGTCACATTTGAATTGGGTTTTGTAAGGAGACTGGGACTCCCTGATGCAGAAGTCAGTAAGGATAACAGTCTAAGCACTGGAGTAAGAGTCACAGATGTGGAAGATGAACATTTGTATAGAAACAGCAAACAGGCTCGCCTGGACCTGGCTGGAGGGCCCAGAGTGCAAGAAAGGGAGAAATTCTGGAAATATACGCTGGAGCCAGATGGTGAAAGGGGTTAAATACCAGACAGAGGGATCTGCATTTTATTCTAAAGGAAACGGGCAGGCACTGAAAGCTGCTGAGCAGAGGACTGACATGGTCAGACCTACGCTCTAACAATATAAATTTGGTGGCCGAGTTAATCAATAAACATTTGTTAATCAAGTGGAATGGGGATTGAAGGGTAGATCCTAGACTCAGGGTGAACACTTCAGAGGCTCTTGCAGCAGTCCAAGTGAGAGGTGATACAAGCCTGGATTAGAGTGGTTGTGGTGTAAGTAGAGAGATAAGGATGAATGTAAGGGATGCTGAGGAAGGAAAAGCAACAACACATCACAACTCTCAGAGCATTATGGTTGAAAACCTGAGAAAACAGCTTGAAAGTTCCCTAAAGGAGTATCAATTAGTATAAGCCAAGAGTGTGTTATTTCTACTGGGCCAAAGCTGACATGGACAATCAAAGGAGATGGTATCTTTTCTTTTTTGGTCAGTCAGAGAAAACCCTAGGGAATTCACTAGGATTGAATGTGGTTTTAATAAATGATGTCTCAGAGAGCCCTGTCCCAGGTGGGGGGGGATAGCTCATTTGCTATCACTAATGAGCACCGTAACAGCAGAAAACACAAAAGGTCTGCTTGGCCAGAGGTCTCTTCCAGGGTAACAGACTGCACCGAGACTAGAACCTATCCAGACAGAGGGTGTGGGTGAGGACAACTGAAGGCCTGGAATAGTTTCATTGCCATCCTAAGACTACAAATAATGTTTCCGCAGTGCTCATTTAGAACGAGTGCATGCTCTAAAAGTTATCATTCTGAAGGAAGCAGAATATAGCTTACCTTGTTTTAGAGGTGGGACCTCTTCAATTTCCTCAGTTATGAAGCTCTTTAAAAAAAAAAGGGAAGAAAAATCCACCTCATTTGGCTATGCACACAAGTTGCTATCAATGGCCTAGGGCCTAGAACAGAATTACACCTTAGCCAAGTCCACAAGCTACCAGAGTAAAAAGAACAACAGGAACATAAGGTTAATAACTTTAGAACTTATGGTTATTGTCATTCACCCCCACTTTAAATAATGATTAACAAATAACCACTGCCTGCTTTTTTTCTAAGTAAATGCCCCTTAACCTACCACATCAGAGAAGATCTTAAGGCAAGCTTCCCAGAAAAAGTTGACAGATTCACAGGGACTTGACCTCTCCGGTCAGGCTCAGGCTAAGAATTGGACATACCTCGGGTGAGTTGCTCTCTCGAAGGACTAGCTCAGCACCACTTAGTGGGGGAGGTGAGTCGGAATCTTCAGACAGTTTCTCTTCATCTTCTTCATGGATAGGAGATGATGGGGAATGTAATGTGCTAGAATGATATAAGGATGACAAAACATAGACTTGGTTGCTTGGGCATCACAGATGCACAAACATTATTCCACTTCCCATGAATCCTGACAGAGCAGAAGATCTTGGAAGGAACACTACCTACACACTCAATGATACTGACCTGTCTGGAGACTTGTTTGGCTTGCTCTTCTGAAGGCTGCTCTCCAAGGCTCTATCGAGCCCAGCAAGAGGACAACCAGCCTGAGACAGCCCATCAGAAACCCCTGAATAAGTGATTTCTTCATAAAGAGGAGCTGAAGGAATAGCTGGAGAAATGGAGCGAAGGCCGTTCAGAGCTTCCAGCAAGGAGATGGGTTCATATCCAGGTGGGATGTTGTCAGAGTTCTGTGAATTATAGGGAGAATTCAGGATAAGGCTGGCCCTCTTTCAGAATACCACGCAGCTCTTAAGACATGGGGCCCAAAATGAGATTCCTGCCTTAAGATAGCCCTTTACCCCCAGTGATAGACATCATACTTCTAAGAATGTAAGTTTTCTAACTTACTATCCAATTCTAGCTGGAAATTACTCCTTACTGGGGCCTCAGAAAATACTTTCTGTATTCACTAATATGGAAACCACCCTCCTTGCAGGTCCCTTTTGAATACTACTGAAAAGCATGCCCTTTAGTTGCTAAGGGGAAAAAAAAGGTGAGTGCTTATAGATGGGACAATAAATACAGGACCAAGGTGAAGCAGGTAGCCAATACCTCTTCTACCTGAAGGATGAGAATGTGGGTTCTAGTATTTTCTGACCACCATCTATGCTGTCAGGAAAGGGACTCCCCCTTATTCCCTATTGCCCTCTGAGAAGATCACTGTATCACCAACCCTAACTTTACCCTCCCTCAGGCTACCTGCCTCTAAGCAGAGATGGAGGCCATGCTATATGGCATCAAGCTAGATAGGAAAAAGGTGAGATTCACTGAAGTATATGTGAAAATTCATCCTCAGGCTAGGGCTAAGAGCTCCTTCCTGGCTTTTGGTATCTATAATCAGAGAAAGAATGAACAGCTAGTGAGAGTTAGTAGAAGAATGGAGAACACAAGAGAGCTGGAAGGGCAAAGCAGGAGATTCCAGTACATACCAAATGAGTCTGAAACACATCTGAAACTCTTGTGTTTCAGCCAAATGCCCGGGATCAGAGCATCCCACCTACCCCAAACCTTCTGAAAGAGTCAAAGAGTTCACGTGTTGGGCTGATAAGGCTGATGTGATTGATGATGCTATAGGATGGGGATTTGGAACAGGATACAACTCTCCCTCTGCTTTTCTGGGTTAGCCTCACTTATAAACAGGGTAGGTCTTTCAAGGAGATGGAAAGAGGGAACTAAGAGGGTATATGGCATGGAAAATGGAAATAAAAAAGGGACGCAGGCAGTGGGGAGTCAAGGGTGTACTCCTTTCTTGCTTTAGTAACTTTCCTATTAATATGTTAGAGGTCAGTTTAGCATTTGGTGTGCCAGACAAATTCTTCTGTATTTTTTCCTTTTAACATGTCTTGCTTTGGGAATCCAAATTTCTTTCATATATGATTTAATCTTTAAAAGTAGATATCTGCTTTCCTAATAATGCCTACAGGCATATCTTTAATTAATAGTTACAACTTTTGAAGTTAGACTTTCTCCTTTCACAAAGTCAACTCCTATCTACTCAGTGACTGACCACTAGGAGACACTGCAATTGAGGTGACATTTTGATGAGGCTTATCTCTAACTGCCATTAATATATCTGGGCTGCCCTATCCTGTTCTCCAAGTTGCAAAGAACATCTGGGAAAATTCAAGTCCTTAGACTAAACAGACTAAATCCAAATACCGAGCGCAGAAAGCAGGGCGATGAGAAACAAACACTTACAAGAAATGCTGTTTGCAGTAAAAAAGCAACAATATTAATTCCACCTTCAACATTAGTTCCATTTGCCAGCAGGAAAAAAAAAAGGTGTACAAGAGCATTTAAAAGAAACAAAAGCAGCTTAGCGAAGCCGGCAAGAGAACTTGTAGCTAGCTCGTGGCCCGGCAGACTGGCCCTAACAGGAGGAGCCCGGTGCCTGCAGGCCGCCGACCTCAGCTTGGCTCAGAAAGCTCTTCCTGTGCGCGCGCAGAGTGACTACAGGCGGCCGCTCCCGCTTTAGCGGCTCAAGAAAATGAAACATACTACGCAGGTAAATCCTAATGTTTGGGAAGAGAATGGCTTTCTGTAGGAGTCTGTTTTCTGGTTGGGGGATGGGGCAATAACGTAGCCACATAGACCAAACACACTTACTGTTTCCCTTTTAGGTTTCTTGCTGGCCAATGAGACAGGGTTCGACTTTGATTTTTTAAAGGGACACTGTCAAGATAAAAATCATATATTTTACAATAACTAACATCCCTCAAACAATGGCAGAGTTTTCTGAAAGGGAATTTCCCAATTTTCTGAGGACTATTTATGTGATGGATTCCTTAACCCACCCCCACACACACCCCCACCCACTTTCTAGGTACCCTCGGGGCACTGAATGACAACACATACTGGTCGGTTTCACTCTAGAACTAGTCAGTTCCTCCAGCCAGGGAGTTAATGACGTAAGAGTAATTATTAAAAACAGAAACAATCCTAAACACAATCCCCACCACCCTACATTCTCATTACTGACCCACCTGAGAAATTTACTCATTTCTGCTCATATTACGTTATCTGAGAGCAGCCATCCATGCCACGTGAGTGGCAAAGGATAAGGACTTTATTTATTCAACTATCTGAACCTCTTTAGGGGAAGGAAGGAGGGAAGGGAAGCTTTGGACACTAACCTGAAGGGTACAGAGACTTTTTTTTATATATTCAATCTAAATTTGAGGCCTTCATTGCTTGACAGTGTCCCTTTAATTTATCACCTTTATGGGAAGGTACCCATCCCTGTACTCAAGTAGCAGGACATCAAGCCATGGAACAAACATTCTAACATTCAACTACATGCAGCAGAAACACTGGGTTGTTGTAAAAGACAATTTGGTCACCAAGTCCTTCAGTTAAATGTTAAAGATCTTTTTAAAAAATGGGTTAATCACACAAATGTGCTTCATTTTATGCTGACACAGGTTTCTGGAGAGTTGTATACATTCCGAGTCTTTGAAAATCAGACCCTATTTACTGTACCAGAATGGCTTGCTATATGACATGGGTATACTTTGTAAAGCAAAGAACACTTTGGTAAACCAATTATCAGCCTCCCTAATTCAAAGAACTTCTGAGCTATTACCTATTTCAAATTCTTCATTTTACAGAGGAAGAAACTGAGGCCCAGAGAAAGTCAAGTGACTTGCCCACAGTCACACAGATGGTTGGTGCAGACCTGGGGCTAGATCTCAGGTCTCGTGATATCCCTTAATTTTTCCACTGCACTCTGCTGCCTCTGGATACTTCATTTTCAGGATTTGATTTAAGCGAGGTCCGCCTGCATTAGCAACACTAACAGCATCTGGATTGACGGCAGCAACAGCTTCCCTAATATTCAGTAGAGGCTCTCAGGGGCAAGGGAATCACAGACCTTAATCACCGTTGTCCTTCACAGGGAAGAAATAAGACATCTTATTAGAAGACTCGCAGGCAGCCATGCGGCTTGTTTAAGGACGGGATGGAGAGTTCTGTAAGGAGGCCCGGCCCCCCAAACTGTGTTACTAAAGCTATATGCTGCAGCAGGTGTTCACTATTTCCCAGACACAATGGAAAGCAAGGCTTCTTCCAAGCACAGTTATTTACCATTTCATCCCAGCTGAGACTTGGACATCTGTCCTAATGAAGAAACTGAGGCCCCATAGAACTGTTTGCCCTGTGCCGAACAGTTGATTATTTAGAAACATTTAAATGATACCCTGGATGTTTCGGCATGACATATGTAGACAGTCCTAGGCTTCTGTGAGTCGGTCTGTTAACTGTAGGTCTTGCTTCTCTCTCTAAGCCCTAAAGCTACAAGTCATTGTGACCAAGAGTTCCCTCTTTCCAACGGCTCAAGCAAAAATGAGTCACTTACAGAGTGTTCATCATGGTCCATGCTCTGTGCTAAAACAGGACTGAATGAGACAGGGGACAGCGCTCCTGGCTTCTTCCTCACTGCCCGGATCTGTAGGAGGGCCCGGAAAGCTAAGGAAGAAGAGTGAAAATGTATCAGTCATGGCAACAGCTGCTCCTGCTACTATTTAGAATGCACACCACACTGTGTGGCACCAAATACTCAGCGATCCACCAACATGACTCCCACCAGTGCAAGAATAAGAATTAACAGCATTTTAGAATCAGAGGCTGAGGAGGCCTATTAGCCTTGTTCTGAAAAAGAACTGATATATAAATGTATTGGTCAAATTTCTTTAGCTTACTGGAATGCACCTACAATCCACGCCATATGAAGTCCAGTTGAAAGAATGGAGGATGTTTAATCTGGGGAAGGGAGTACTTGGGAGGGGCAGAAGAGGGCAACATAATAGCATTTTTCTAGCATTTGAAGGGTTTATTATGTGGCAGAGGAATTAGACATGTTCTATTCGGTCCCTTAGGCCAGAACTATGGGCAATGGGTGGAAGCCGCAAAGAGGAAGACAGTCAATGCAAGGAAAAACTTTCTAATTAAAGCCAATTAAAAATGGACTGTTGCAGCAGATGATAGGTTCCTCCTCACTGGAAGTCTTCAAAAGCTGGATGACAACTTGTTGGGTCTGCTGTAGAAGGAGTCCTGCTCAGGACGGGCTGGAATAGATGGCTGTGAGGTCCCCAAGTCATCACCAGTTGTCTTGACATCGTACTTCGATGGCTCTGGAGGAGTGAGGCTACTGACTTTGTGTGGCTTTGCCTCACTTAAATCCAATTCTTGTGCAAGTCAAGACATCACCCATCTGAGGTCCTCTTCAAGAGCAAAAGACAAACAATAACAATGCTGAGATTCTGTGGAGATTTTGGAGAGCTCTCGGACAGGGAATCAGGAGACTCAGACTGTTTCTGGCTTTGCCAATGGCCTCCTTCGTTACTACAGTTAAATTAACCTCTGTGACCTCAGTTCTCCAGCTTGTAAATGGAAATATTATCTACCCAACAATCCACCATACAGGGTTATGGATATAACTTTTTTTTTTTGCTTTTTTTGGGAGGGGGTAGACAGGGAGGGCAATTGGGGTTAAGGGACTTGCCCAAGGTCACATGGCTAGTGTTAAGTGTCTGAGGTCACATTTGAACTCAGGACCTCCTGACTCTAGGGCCGGTGCTCTATCCACTGCACCACCTAGTTGCCCCTGGCTAGAACTCTTATTAATCTGTATTAGATATATAGTATATCATAGGTATATACACATATGTATGTGAGAGAGAAAAAGAGAATGAACACAAGTATATTCAGATTCTGTATGGTTAAAGATCAAAAGTAAGTTATACAAGTTATATGTTAAGGTCATAAAAGATCAGGGAAGATCATAACAATGACTTAAAGTCAGCTGAATCTTCTGGATAACCTATGATCACCGTACTCACCCACATAACTATAAAGACAAATAATTTAATGAATTGTATTTCAAACTGCCTGCATGTGCTGCAGAACTCCCAGGACCTGAACTGACACACTGGGCTCTCTGGGCATCTGGCTCATACAAAGGCAGACACGGGAACCTTGTGGTCTTACTTCAGGGATCTAGTGGATTTCTAGCACTGTAGTTGAGATTTGCAATTTTTAAGTTATACCGGGCTACCCAGAAGACAGTTCTCCTGAAGAAGATCAGTTCTCCTGGAGCGGCAAATTCTTGGAAAGATTATTTGTGGCATCTCCCAGTGCTGGAGGGAACAGTACAGACAGCTCTCCCTTTACATAAATTCATATTGTGCAAATTTGGCTTTATGTAAAGAATTCTCAAAGAAATCTGCATTCCAACTGCAGTTCAGTCAGTATGGTACAATCCAGGGCCCTCTCCCATGGTTTGGTCTTTGTTTCCTCCCTCTTCTTTCATCCACCCCCACCCCCTCACCTTTCCCCTGCTGGAAGTCAGAAGATTAAAAGAAATGTAGCAGGGTAGCTAGGTGGTACAGTGAATAAAGCACTGGCCCTGGGGTCAGGAGGACCAGAGTTCAAATCCAGCCTCAGATGCCTGACACACAGCTGTGTGACTTTGGGGAAGTGTCCTACAAAAAAAAAAAAAAGGAAGTATAGCTCACCTTGTTTGGGGATGGAGGAGAAGGGGAAGGAAAGGAAAGATGACCCAGGTGAAATTGTGCTTCCTTCCCAAACCCAGGATTAGATGCTAGAGAGCTGTCTGCTTAGCTCCAGCTGCAGGGCTAAGAATGTGGATTACTGAAGAAGGGCTGCTGACTGTTTTTCCTAAAGTGCTGGGTGGCCAGTGGCCAGAGAAGAGGGCCCATATAGATCCAGGGCTATACTGCTATGCCCCAACTTCTCTTGGCCCAACCCTGATGCAGCAAATCAAGGCAGCAATTCCCTGCCATCCCAAATGCTCTGGGGTTTTCCTTCCCCCACTGATATGAGTCAAAATACTGGCCATATGTTTAGCAGTAATAAATTGGGCATAAGTGGAAACACTTCCTTGATGGCTATTTCAGCTGCCACAGAGCCTGTATGGTTAGAGGAAGTTTTCTGTTCATTTTTTTTCTTGACTTCTCCAGAGTTCATGGAAATAAAAAGACAAAAGCTCTTGGTGCTCATCACTTGTTTGAGGTCTAAAGATCAGTAGATCCTGAGATGTTTCCCAGCAGCCCCCTCATCTCTTTTCCAGTCCCCAACAACTTGAGTAAAGGTATTATTTTGTGTATGCCTGTTATATAGACGAAGTGGAGTGGGTAGGTAGGGGCAAATTCACATTACCTAACTTTTAGGTAGTCACTTTACATAGGGGTCTATGGTATGACCCACTTACATAAAGTGAGAACTATCTGTATTCCAACTGAGACGTGAAGACTACCTGAAAGACTTCAGTGACTGATGAATTACACTTGATTTTGGCAGATCTAACACTGCAGCTGGCAGCTCATTCCCCCACAAGCTAACATCAAAGCCGCCAGTTATTCTGAGTCATTAACATTCAGTTACATATGGACTGATGTTTGAATGACATCCAGCGAGTTGTGATCCACTGGACTGAATGATCCACTGACCTCTCTCCACTATTCTAGACTCTCTCAGCCAAAGAATCCTTTGACTAGAAAAAAAACCTGCTTTGCCAATTCCTTACACTACAGCTCCCATCTAATCTGCTTCCTCTCTTTCTACATTGTGTTGCAAAAAAAAAACAAAACCCTGAAACTCAGTTAGAGTCCTAGACTTTAAATGAATTGATTCACTATAGATTCATGTCATTGGAATGTATAACGCAGTCAGGCCTTGGCAAGAATTTTTCCACTCATTCCCCATAGCTGTTTGGTCAGGGCCTTATTCCAAACACTTCCCCTTCTTCTGTTCTTTTCTGCCTGCCCTCACCTAAATATGGCTGTTACACTTCCCTGGTAAGAAAATAACCATTCCCTCATGAGCTCTCTCATTCCCCACTTCAACATATCCCCATTTTTGTATCTATGTTCCTGACCTTTCCCTGAAATCTCAGAAGAACTGTCTCCTCCAAGAAGCTAACACATTTTCCTATACTTTAAATCTTAAAAAAAAAACCCTGCATTTATTGAGCATACTGTAACTGCTGTTGTTCAGTTGTTTCAGTGTTCTCTGACTTTTTGTGACCCCATTTGGGGTTTTCTTGGCAAAGATATTGGAGTGGTTTGCCATTTTCTTCTCCAGCTTATTTTACAGATGAGGAAACTGAGGTAAACAAGGTTATATGACTTGCCCAGAGTCACACAGCTAGTTAAGTGTCTGATGTCATATATGAACTCAGAAAGATGAGTTTTCCTGACTACAGGCCCAGCAATCTATCCACTGTGCCACTTATCTTACCAATAAAATATCTGATGATTCTGAGGCACCTTAATACTATATTATATATTTAAAAAAACTATCATGAACATACTTGTTAGCTGCACCTATCAACACAACACATGAAAACAAAATATCAGGTTTAGGTTCTTCATCAAGCTTCTGCATCTTAACAAACAACTTCCAAAATGAGAAGACAGTAGCTTTGTGAGGTATCTAGATTCAGTATGATATAAATATATGTCATCTAATTGGCAGTTCTTATTAAGTTCAGCTTGGCCTGTCTCCTCTTTGAGAAGTACCTGATCTTACTGTCAATGAAGAAGGATAGTGAAGTTCACTTTCCCACCTTGTTCTGTCTTTATACTACATAGCACAAAATCATATCAGGATAGTACTTTAGTCTGAAATCCCAATGGAGAAGATGGCGGCGTAGGAGCAGCAAGGTTCGGCAGCTCCCACACAGTCACCTCAAAATACCCATAAAATATGACTCTAAACAAATTCTAGAGCTCTTAAATACACACAAATATACTTTCTGCTGAAGGCAGCTTGGCTAGGAAGGATAATCTCAGCACTGGGAGCCAAAACCAGCCCAGCCTGAAACGACAGCTTGGCCCTGGGGGTGGCCTGACGAGCCGAGCCGAGCCACAGCTGGAGCTTTAGGAGAGTGGATCTGC
>CM053583.1:292144608-292178922 GCA_028627135.1 Pseudochirops cupreus
TTGATGGAAGTACCCACTTCTATACAGGGACAGGAACAGTGACAGGGTAGAGAACAGAACAAGGTGGGGGCAGGATAGGAAGGAGGGACATATAATCAGTCTCTCTCACAATGTGCCCTCTGTGGAGAGGTTCTGCATAATTACACATGTACAGCCTGTATTTAATTGCTTGTCCTTCCAGTGGGGGTGGGTGACGAGGGAGGAAGAGAAAGAATCTAGAATTTAAAGTTCTATAATCAAATGTTAAAAATATATATGTGTATATATATATATATATATATATACATACAAATATTACTATTACTATTATTAACTACATCTAACTGGGACTTGAGATACACAGGCACTGTGGTAGGGAGATCCATCCTGCCCTACTGGAAAGTCAGAAGGGTGATGGGGGAGGACATTGGAGAGAATAGACTGGGGGAGGGGTTATACAATGGGATGGCTGTTTTGGGGTGGTAGGTAGGGGAAAGATGGGGAGAAAATTTGTAACTCAAAATCTCGTGGAAATGAATGATGTAAACTAAAATAAATAAAAGTTAAAAAAAAATCCCAACAGAAAATCTGTCAGTATTTGATTTGTATCCTAGTCTGAAATCCTTTAAAACATCTTTTTCAAATCCTTACCTCTTTCTAAAACTAGGTCCAAATTCAGAGTAATACTGCATGTAACCACCTAAGTTGTGTTTCCTTGTCTATGAGTTAAGATCAGCAATTCATAGGTTCAAAAATACAGGCTTCCTCTCTAAGTTAAATTTAAAAGTTCAGTTTCCTTAGAAATCACTTTAAAATAAACCTATTACCTCTATACCTAGCTGTTCCTGACCAGTTAAAGGAAATCTGTTATCTATAGATCATTAATTATTCTTGAAGGTTGTAATGGTAATGGGAATCTCAAGATCTTCCCTGCCCCTTAATAAGCAAAATGTAATCACATGGGAGGAGTTTGCTCAAGGGTGGAGCAGAGACCAGAGTAAGCTGGGAGTCAAAGCAATTAGAACAGAGGGAAAAGAGGGGACGCAGGCAAGGAGAGAGCTAGGCTTGTGACTGTTTGTGGGAAGGCTTTGGGGGTGCTGTTACTCTCTGCAGTGTTATTGTGTATAGATTTTTTTTGCTGCTTTGATGAATTTGGTTTTCTGGTGTTGGGATTTGGCTTTCTGTTGTCTGAATAAATGTTTTGCTTCTGTCTTCCATATGGATTGTCTGTTATATTTTATAATTCAGAACTATGCTGGCAAATTCATAGCCACCATCGGTGCTGTGAATATTGCCTTGGCTGTATACAGGTACACTAAATCAATGTGAATTGCCTAGCAACAAAATGGAAGGAGAGGCTGCTAGCCCTAAATTCCAAATTTTCATCTAATCATACTGTCCTCCCATGCCTATGACAGTCGTAACCAATCATACTGTTTTCCGTAGCTATGATGGAGCCTTTGGCTTTTTGTTTGTTTTTTGGCTGCTCCTCCTTTTGGCTATAAAAACGATCTGTCCACCTTCATTCAGGGTCTTCTAGCTCGCTGAGCAGCTAAAGACTCCTTTTATCGGTAATTGCCAGCCTTACCAGTAAACGGATAGGCTCAGAATTTCAACTGCAACAGCTGGCAAGCCAGTCAGGAGGTCAATTTCCTGGGAAGTCTCTGGGGGATTCCCTAGAATGCTCCAGTGCATTCTCCACTGAGGGACTTCTCTGCAGAGGACTGTCCTGAAGGTAAGACTTCCCCCGAGGTCACAACTCTTCTGAGCCAATGCAAAAGCCCTCCACTCTAGTGGGGAAACCGCAACTTTGCTTGTCTGTTTTGGTGCGTTGTTGGTGTTTAGTGTGAGTATTCGGCAAGAAATGGCAAATAAAAATCTAGGAAACTCCCCAAATTGACAAGCCCCTAAAAGAAATTTTTTCCTCCAAGGGAAACTCCCAGCTCAGGCTGAGGAGTGAGCAAAAGATGTCCATCAGTGGTACCCCATTAGGTCTTAAAGTAGTCCCAGGCCACTCACTACCACTGGCCAAAAAGGAGGTTAAGTCCTGGGCCTCTTCATATAGTTGGTGAGAAGCAAGTGACACTTCCCATTCAAAAAGGGGATAGAGAATAACTTAAGTCTGGAAACAGAAACGCTTCCCAGCCAGAAGGGGATAAAAACATAGAGCTAGAAGAGATTAAGTGGAACGATATAGGTATCACCCAAAGATACCCTTACCTAAATTGGTCCAAAATCTATTTTAAAAGTCCCAAATCTGGCCTGAAAAGGGACTTCTACCTGTGTACACGAATTTTTAGTGTTTTTCTCTCTTGTTCTATTATATCTTTTGTAAATCAAATTAATATTTTCCCTGAGAGAGGGAGGAATTTTTCTGAGGAATTTCCTAAGTCTTCAAAAAGACAGTCTTTCTTCCCTATACAAACCCTGACCAGGTTAAAGAATGTAGAGATAAAGACAGATAAAAGAAACTGGAATCTTTTTTCCCCTAGTCTCCAGAAATTTATGGCATTTTAAGACTAAATTTGTAACTGAAATGTAATTCCTCTGCTGTGAATTTGCAAAATGTGGTTGAATGTTTTTATAAATGCTGAAATAGTTTAGTGAGTTTTAGATTAACACTCCGTAGGATTTATTTTAAGGGAAAACAAGAATAAAACTTTGTGAAAGTTACATGAAAACTACACTTAGACCTTTGTCACGCTTGCCCTGGAAAGTAACAGATTTATTACTGTAGTGGTGGATGGTGAATTCACTGATTAGAGAAAGGAAAAAAAACATGTTGCCCTTTGCAGTTTAAATTTATCTGGTACTTCAGAAATGTCTATTATTAATTCTTTCCCTGACCACAAAAAGAGAAGAGCTTCTTTAAATCAGGGAGCTATTTAACAGCAAATAAAATCTAATTTGGAAGAGTGTTGTGGAAATTGGATTAGACCATGCATTTGTAAGCTCCTGAGAACCCTATAGGCAACAGTATTACAATTAACAAGGGTTGTGTAAGATAAAATTTTTGTGCCAAATTACAAAGGTGAAATATAGTGAAGTGAAGATGGGTTCTATAAATAATCTAGGACATGAATGGAAAATGAACAGTGGAGGAATTGAAAAAGTGGGAGAGGTGTCTGATAAAGATATAAAAGGAGAACAAGAAAGGTCCAGTTTTGCAGGGCTTTAATCAAACTCCAATGGAAGCATATATATAGAGAAAGGTAGAGAAAGTTTAGACAAGAAGAGTCTGAAAGTAAAAGGGGTTTGGAGTTTTGCAAATAGAGGTTTAAGGGAGGTTGTTTTTGATCTCTTGAGATAAAAAGGATATGAGAAATTATATGTGGCTGTTCTTTATGATATGGAGACTACAATAATATATTTGCAAAATGGAATTGTTTGAAGACAGTATACTAAAATTCTGTCCTTTAAGGGTCATTAGAAGAGCATATTTTTTGAAACAAATCAGCCTTACGAGGTAGCTTCAGAACAAAGCAAGGTCATTCACTCTGGAACTCAGAGAATCAGTTTTTAAGAGCCATATTCTTTTTTTTTTTTTTGGAGGGGGAAGGCAAAGCAATTGGGGTTAAGTGACTTGCCCAAGGTCACACAGCTAGTTAAGTGTCAAGTGTCTGAGACCAAATTTGAATTCAGGTCCTCCTGACTCCAGGGTGGGTGCTCTAATCACTGCACCACCTAGCTGTCTCAAGAGCCATATTCTTTAAAGACACAGCTAGATTACATTATCTGTAATATTTCAGTCCTTTACAAGCCAAATAAATGTGTACAAGTTCTTAGTATTTCAAAGATGCAATCACGTAAAGTCATTGTTTCATGTGACGCTGTAGTACTCTAAACTGTATCAGTCAAGTAGTCTAAAAATTAGAAGAACTAGACAAACAGATTAGGGGCTTCTAATCTACATAGACTATACACATCTGACTATATATATATATATATGTATATATATATATATGTGTATATATATATGTATATATATATATGTGTATATATATATATATACATATATATATGTACACTGTACACTGTGTAGGTTACACAGAACTTAACTGCAAAGTCCAACTCCCATATTTCTGGCTACTAGAAAAGACTGCCATTTATCTCTTTTGCTTTATTTGAGAGTGTACGATACAAGGGATTTGTTCAAAATATTTTTGTATTATTTTAGCTTTAATTGTGCTGCCATTCATGAAATGGAGCTGCTCTGATTTTCTGTCAAAGATGACAAGGGGTGTGTGTGTGTGTGTGTGTGTGTGTGTGTGTGTGTGTGTGTGTGTGTGTGTGTGTGTGTGTGTGTGTGTGTGTGTGTGTGTGTGTGTGTGTGTGTGTGTGTGTGTGTGTAATTAAAAAAATAATAAAGTTACATTTCATTCAGTGTGAATAGTTTTTATCAATTTTTTTAAAAAGTATATATTATTCATTATGTGAGGAATATAAAATCCTCATGGATCCTAAAAGCTGGGAGATGGGAATGTGAGGTTGTCACATAAAGGCCTTCCAGTTAAAAAAAAAAACAACACACACAAAACTACAGAGAATAAACAGTAGATGCCTCTGGGAAAGGTGAAGTCACCTTCTTTAAGTATTTGAGTAAGTTTAGGTTGAAAAATCAGAAATAATTGATTTGAATATTTGGGTAATTTAAAAGAAATAAAGAGAAAGTTATGGGGAACTAGGGACATCACTATAAATCTTTCAAACTGAGCTAAGTGAAAACAACAGACTCTAAATTTTGAAGTACTGCCAACTAATGGCCTTTGGGGGGGAAAAATCTTCTTTGTTTTCAAAGTTTAAATTGTTACCATCATTGATTACAAATCCAGATTTGATTTGGATGAAATTTTGTTTTGAAACTAAACAGGGTAATCGTGGTAAATTAAGACCTAGTACAAACTACATTTACTACCTGACATTGAGATGATCGTGGATCAGAAAAATACTGAATCGAAATCCAGTCTCAGAAATTTGTTAGCTATATGTATGACCTTAATTAAGTAAGTTACCTTGCTTCCTTGCTTCTGCTTAAGCACTTCAGTTCCCTGCACTGGAAGGGGGATGATGATTTATTTACCTCTTGGTACTGCTGTAAGGATCAATACGACATAATGATTATGAAACGCTTAAGAGTACCTAGCATACAGTATGTACTATGTAAATATCAACTATTGTTATTATGACTTCTTTCACTGAATAATTACTCCACACTGGCTAACTCTATATCAGGTTTTAGATGTGATTAGTACAAAATGCTAAAGATGAAAAAAATTAATAATTTTCTATGTAATATCACTTAGAAATGCATTTGACTAAAATGATGTCACTTAATTGATAATAAGTTTTGTTTCATGTTTTAAAATACATGATAGTGTGTATATTATTATTGTGTTTCTAAGTTTTTTGTATTGTGATTTTTGGGAATCCATTGTATAAGAAATACTATTACATAATGCAATTGCATCATTAGAAAATTTAATTCACAATATGGAAATTAAGTTATAAGAGGTTGCTGTCATGATATTAAAGCCTGTGAAGCACTTAACTGGGAATATTTTAAAAGGGAGGAATAGTAATTACTTACTTTGTGGCAAAAGAAAAATAAAAGATGACCTTGTAAAATCTCCTTATCTGTAAACTTGCCAGGTTCTTTGGAATCATCTGCTTAGGCACGATCATAAACTCTTATCATCCCTGTGAAAAAACTTTTGAAATGTTGTAAAATTCCAAAATGATGAATTGGTTTAATGAGAAAATGGGAGCCCCTCTTCCTTTTCAAACACTCCTTGCCAAAGGAAGAGGAAGGGCTCATAAATTTGTTTATAGTATAGAAGTGATTTGATGATCTGTGATTATGAAAATTATGATGTTATAGCCAGAATAGTATATACTGAAGTTATATCCTGGGCCAACTTAGTCTCAATAGATTGCAGTCTTAAAGTGTTATTTTTGCCTTAAGGAGTTAATATACAATGCCTTAAGAAATGGATATCTATTAGTTTGAAGACTTACATCAATTAGCCAGTGTTTTTCTGGTTTTTTTTTTCCCTTGAATGAACCACTGTATATTCACTATGTAGAATTCTAGAATGTAATTATCTTCGTGATTTCTAATTATTGATTTTTTTACATGAGCATGAGTTTTAACTCTAGAAGAAAAACAAGAAAAAGAAAAGGATGCTGAGTGATTTTATTGTGAAAGGCCTGATAATTTTTTTATTGATGTTATTGAAACAACATGAGAGAAATAATAACTATATCTAACTCTAAAATGTAATTAGTGAAACTTGCCATTTGAGATTAAAAAAAACTTGGGACTGTAATTTAATAGTATCTGAGTTTTGAATTCAGGTATAAATGTGTACATGATCATTAAGTCAGTAATCCACCATTTGAGAGTAATGCTATGTGTTGCTCAAAGGGAGTGTGATCTGAGACCTGCTACAGGTGGATGGATATCTGCCCCTGGGAAAAGCAGAGCTTATGGATAACCCTGGCATGGCCAGAGGTAGGATCTTCTTGACTTCATTTGTTTCCCCATTGTATTATTTCCTTTTTGAACAGGAATGTTTCCTACCTGGTTATTTCTGAGCCTGGTTATGATACCCTAAGAATAATGTAAAATTCTGCTGTATGACTGCTTGTTCCAAATAATAATAGCAAGACAATCTTACCTGAAATCCAACAGAACTAATGATATTTTATATTGAGTCACTTTGTGCCCTTAGGCTTAGGCCTTGAGGACTCATCTTAATGCAGTTACAACCCTGTCCCTGCTTCTTTTTATAGCAAATTCCCATATTCAAGGCAAGTGAACTGCAAAAGTTTTGTTGTTCCAATACTACATCTATTAATTAAAAGAGTAATGCTAAAACACCTCTAAGTTACTATAATAGGTTACAAGTATGAAAGATCTTACTGTTTTCAATCAGATTGAGTAGGTAATTTCATATCCTAAGCAACTAAGTAAATGAATTCTTGGGTTTACCACACCTTTGTTGTTATGATATGAGGAAAATATCCTCCTAAGAGGGAAATTAGACCAGATTTGTAGAGAAAGATGTAATATAAAAGTTTTCTAATTAAACAGCTTAGTAAATTTTGAAAAAGCAACAGGAGGGGTGGCTAGGTAGCACAGTGAATAAACACCAGCCCTGGAGTCAGGAGGATCTGAGCTCAAATCCGGCTTCAGACACTTAACACTTACTAGCTATGTGACCTTGGGCAAGTCACTTAACCCCAATTGCCTTCCCCCCTCCAAAAAGCACACACACAAAAAAAGCAACAGGATTTTTTTCCTAAGAACTAAAATACATAAATATATATTTGGCTTCCAATTGTTTCTAATTGGGATTATAAATTTCGAAAACTGGATTAAGGACTCTACATATAAAATTGCATTGATAATTGTGAAGAGAGTGAAATTATTTTCCTATCTGAAGTTATCTGCTTGGTAATTTTAAGATATATACAAGTCAGATCCTCATAAATTCTTTTAAAAATTATTCCTTCAGCCAATCAATAGCAGTTTCCCTATCAGGTATAGGGTTTAGGTAAAGACAGAAACAGCAAAAAGTATGTAAAAACTAATTCTCTGAAGTTTCAGGAGAACTATGGGTTCCTAATTCTTCTTATAACTCAACTATTAATGAGCTCAGAACCATAAGGCTTGAGCTGGTTTTCATCATACGGGCTAGTTACTGGAAAACCAAATTTAAAGGTTGTTTTGAATTGTACTGAGTCTTATTACTGGCAGATTTTAACAAAATTACCTAAGATTCTCTGTAAGTGACTTTGAACCAGAGAAGCAAATCTATTTAGGAGAAGCCTGTTTCAGTGCTTCCCTGAGAAGAAGGCTTATTCCAGAATGTCCAAGAGAAGATGTTTCCAGGGATCAGATATCTATATAGGATATCTGGGATGCAGGTGAAAAGTGTTGATTAAATGGTGGTTGGGAGTAGGTTACTAGGATCCAAGGAGACTTGATATTAGTTAACACTGATGATCATTATCGTATTACTTGGGCTTTTTGTTTCATGGTGTTTATGTTTGCTGAGTTTTCTTGGTTACCACAGTGACATGCAAATCTCCCCTCCCAAATTAGTCCTGTGGGTCCACAAAGTAGTCTGAATCTCTCACTTGAAACTGAAAAATTGGCTCAGGCCACAAATGTGTCTATCTCTTCACCCTAGATTGAAGTAGGTTCACTAGCTCTTAGTTACTTTGCTTTGCAAAATCACATGGTTTTAGATATTTTTACTAAGACTCAGGGAAAGGCTTGTGTTATGATTAATCAATCTTGTTGTTCTTATATTAACCAGCCATAAGAAACTGTGACCAATGAAGAAAGAAACAGGGATCCAATGAGTTATAACAGAAATACAACTACTCATTACAGGTGATCCCTGGTGGAAACCCATTTCCTGGTTCACTTGGCTGCAGAGAAACAGTCTGTTAGCCACCCTTGGTAAATGGGCCCTTATTGCCTTCTGTAACTAATTTAGCAGGTACTTGGTCCTTAGTAACTAAGGGCTAAGTACTTCTATGAAAGAGGCAGAGGGTGTGAACTCTGTCTCCTATTGCTGATAGAGAAACAAATCAAGATCAGAGGTAGACAGATGATGAGGGCCTATTCTAGGATGACACTTATGTAAATAGAGAGAAAAGGATGGATGTGAAAGGTCTTATGGTAAAATCAATGAGATCTGGCAACTGATTGGAGATAAAGAGTGAATAAAAGTGAGCAATCAAGGAAGATTTTGAGATTTTGAATCTGGGTGATTGGAAGAATGGTGGCATCCTCAACAAAAATGGGTAAATTTTTCCTCTTCCACCTCTGGTTAATTATTTCTACACCCTGGGGCCAAGCATTGCGAGTATGATGCTTCTTTCATGTGACAACTTCTCAAGCCAGTCAATAAACATTTATTAAGCACCTCCTATGTACCAGCCACTGCACTAAACCAGACACGGGGGATACAAAGAAAGGTAAAAGACAGCCCCACTTTCAGATGAGCTCACAGGTTAATGTGAAGACAAAAACGCAAACAACTATGTACAAACAACCTATACATTGGATAAGTTTTAAACAGTCAACAGAGGGAGGGCACTAGAATAAAGAGGAATTGGGAAGAGCTTCCTCTACAAGGTAAGGTTTTAGCTGGGACCTGAAGAAAGCCAGGTAAGTCAGGAGGTAGAGATGAGAAAAGAGAAGTTCATGCATGGAAGAAACCTAATGAATATGCACAGAATCAGGAGATTTGGAGTCTTATTCCAGGAACAATAAGTCAGTGTCACTTGATCAAACTGAGTGAGGAAATATAAAACTGGAAAGGTAGGAAAGGGAAGGAAAGCACTTTGAATGCCAAAGGATTTTTATCTTGGAGGTAATAAGGAGTCACTGGAGTGTCTTGAGTGGGGAGAGGGAAAGATGACATAAGTCAGTCTTGTGCTTTAACAAGATCATTTTGACAACTGATGGGCAGAATGTAGTGAGGAGAGATTTATAACAGGTAGATCAACAGGCTACTGCAATAGTCTAGGTGTGAGGTGATGAGGGCCTGTATCATGGTGGTAGCAGAGTCAGAGGAAAGGTGATATATGTGAGATGTTATAAAGGTAAAACTAACAGAACTTGGCAAAAAATTGGATAGGAGGGGTGAGAATGAGGAGTCAAAGATGGTACCTAGTTGTGAGCCTCAGTAATGGGGAGGAGAGCAGTATCCTCAAAAGTAATAACGTAGTCCAGAAGAGAGGGACTGGGGGCAAGGACAATGAGTCCTGTTTTGGACATGCTGAGTTTAAGATGTCCAATAGGTAGTTGGAGATAAAAGACTGAAAGCAGAGAGGAGAGGGCTGGATAAGCAGATCTGAGACTCATCGGCATAGAGGCGATAACTGAATAGATGGGAGGTGATGAGATCACCAAACAAAATAACACAGAAAGATAAGAGGACCCAGAACAGATCCCTGGGGGATCTCTTAGCAGGAGAGACCTAGATGAATATACAGCAAAGGAGACAGGAATAAGCAGATAAGTAGGAGAAGAACCAGGAGAAACTAGTGTCACAAAACCTAGAGAAAAGAAAGTATCGAGGTTAAAGTATCAAAGGTCAAGAAGGATGAAGATTGAGAAAAAGACATTAGATTTGAGATTGTGTCTATCCTAATTCATAAGATTATAGATTTAGAACTTGAAAGGACTTCAGAAGTTACCTAGTCCAGTATCTTGATTTTACAGACAATAAAACTGAGATACAAAATGATTAAGTGATTTGCCTAATATCATACATGTAATAAATGGAATAGCCATGACTTAACCTAAGTTCTCTGATTCTGGATCCTGTATTTTTTTTCCATTGTATAACCTCCCTATTCTAGTTTTTTCTTCTCTTTTCCAGGGGAAGCACTCACAATTACTTCAACCTGGTCTCATAAAGCATTAATCTGAGGCTTTTCCCCGTCCTCAAGTCCTTCTCAGGAAATCCCCGGATCAACCCTGTCCCTCCTCAAATGAGGTCCCCAGAACTGGATATATTACTATAAGCAGGGTCTGACCAGGGTAACGCACTGACAGACCATCACTTTCCCAGTGGTGTACACTAGATCTTTCATGCAGCCTAACATTGCACTGGCTTTCTCAGGTGCCTGATCTCACTGCTAACGCCTCCTGACTATGCAGTTCATTGAAACAGCAAACTGCAGTGTAGTTATATCTCCCCTATCTGTGAATCACTTGATCAATCAACCAAGAAACATTTATTAAGCACCTACTACAGGCCAGACACCTGACGGTACAGCCTGACAGGAGAGACAACATACACATTTAGGCACATACGAGACACACACATAAAATACAAGGCAGCCTTGGCGAGAGAGGCACGAGCAACTAGGGGCATCACCTGCTATAAAGGTGGTGTCTGAGTGGACTCTTGAAAGAAACCGGGAATTCCAGGAAGCAGAGGCATGGATGGAGATCATTTCAGGCATGAGAGACAGCCAGCGTAACAGCAAAGTGACGGGAAGTAGAACACTGTGTGTGAGTTGTCAAGTCTATTTTTTTTAACCCCGATGTAAGATTTTGTATTTGTCTCCACTACATGACATCTTATTAGATCTGGCCCAGTGTTCTATAGCCTGTCAAAATCGTTTTGAAATGGGACCGTTATCTAGCACATGAGAGATCCCTAAGAGCTTTGCGTCATCTGCAAATTTGATAGGCAAGCCATCTAACTTTTTATCCTAGTCAGTGACAAAAAGTTCAACAGCAGAAGGCCATGTGCACAGATCCCTGGAACAATTCACTGGAGACCACCTGCTAAGCTGATATAAAATGATTAATGACTCCTCATTGGGTCTGACCATCCAACCAGTGCTGAATCTGCCTAATTTTACTGTTATCTAGCCCAAATCGCTATTGTCCTCAAGAACAGCATTACAGAATTTATCAAAAGATTTGCTAAAAATCTTGGCATATCACTCCTGGGTATATATCCCCAATAAGTTAAAGACTATAAGAAAGGTCCTACATTAGCACAACAAAAGTGATGGAAAATGAGTGAGTTGTAAGAAATGATAAATATGAGGCTATCAAGAGAAACCTGATAAACTTGTAAAACGATGCGGAGTGAAGAAAACAAAACCAAGAGAACATAAACAATGACAGCAATAATGTAAAAGAAAACATGACTAAAAAACAACAGAATTCACATTAATATGATGGAGATACAATCCTAACGCCAGAGGACCGATAACGAAACTCACTTCCCTCTCCTAGGCAGAGAAGACTGTGCGCATGGTAAGCAACATGTGCTGCCAGACATTGTTGATGTGCTGCTCTATTTTCTTTAACTGTTCTTTTTGGTACAGGGACAAATTCTATTGAAGAAGTACTGTTGGGAAGTAATAGTGAGGTTTAAAACCGCCACTATGTGGGGCCGCTAGGTGGCACAGCAAGAAGAGAGCACTGGCCCTGGAGTCAGGAGGACCTGAGTTCAAATTTGACCTCAGACACTTAACACTTACTAGCTATGTCACCTTGGGCAAGTCACTTAACCCCAATTGTCCTGCCCTCCCCCTCCAAAAAGCAAAAACCCCACCACTATGACCTCCCCCCATCCAATTTTTTTTAAAATCAATTTAAAAATGCAAAAGTTTGTAAAAGTTTGCTATAGAATTCTCCCAACCTACCAGTATGGTAATCCTGTCAAAAAAAAAAAAAGGTAAAATTTACCTGTTCTTGATGAGGCCATGAATGTATTTACTATCACCACTTCCTTTTCTAGTTGTTTGTTAATTATACTTTTAATAAATGTTCTAGAATTCTGCTAACCATTAAAATTTATGGATCCATAGTTTTCAGACTCCATTTTCTTCTTTTTTTTGAAAACTGAGACTTTCTCGAGTCCTTCTCTAATCCAGCAACAACTTTCCAGTTCTCTATGATCTATGATCCCTCTGGGCTCACTCATGATGGAGTGGCTCAACAATCACACTGGCCAATTCTTTCTGTTCGCTAGGGTACAAGTCTAACTTGAATTCATCAAGAGCAGCTCAGTGTTCTCTTACTATTTCCTTAATTACATGAGGCATCAGCTCCCTACGAGCTTTATATTCTCCTGTTCATTCCACTGCAGAGATCATACTCCTCAGCAAAGAAATGAAAAGCAAAATAAGAGTTGAGCATCCCTTCTTTGACCCTCCTTCCTCCCAATCAAATCCAGATTAGAAGATCAAGATACCTGGTCGTTCCATTCACCTTCTGAAGGACAAAGTTACCATTATGGCAAGTTAAGAAATTATTAGCTGCTCTGCTTGTGGCAGAGAAAGCACTCAAGCAGATGTCTAACTGAATTTTCCCCATCCAAGTGTCTATAGTATATGCCAATTAAAGTACTGCTTCTGTCTCTGCCTCCACTGACCTCCATCCAAATGCATCATACCATACTTCCTCTATCAGATTTCTAGGTTTTCTCACGTATCTTTTCAAAAGTGTTTTACTGATGTTCTCTTCTTTTTGTAAAGATCACCATCACTTCCCAATGACTCCTCTACTCAACAAAACTCTCCTTTATTACAAAGAAGACATGCAAGAAGACAATCCACACCCCGGCCACATCTGAAAATACATGCCTCATTCTAGACCAAAAGTCTGCTACTTCTCTTCAGAGAGGGAGGGGCATGTTTCCCCATCAATCTGCTAAAATCATGATTAGTAGTATATTTTCTTTATAAAACAATTGTGCTCTATTCTCCCCTTCTCTCCTTTACTAACCCTGTTTCTTTTGAATAAGTTATAGCCTTTCAGAGTTATACCTCAGTCAAGGATCTAACCCTACTAAGTCTCAATAGTCTTTAATTTGCCTCTTATTTAAATGATAAGATCTCTAGCTCATCATCAGTTACCTTAAAACAGTTTTTCCAGCTTGGTAAGTATGGTTAAGGAGGGAATAAATGGTTTAAAAAAATGAGGCAAGAGATACTGATGACATACCACAGAAGTATGTCCATGAAAGGGGAAGAAAAGACAAATGGATGAGTAACTGGAGGGGAAAAGAAGTGAAGTAAAGGTTTTCTTGGGAATATTCAAATGCCAAAGGGAAGTAACAAGTAAGTGGGGAGATGTGAAGAACAAGAAGAGATGCCTGAGGCAAGGAGGGATATCATCTAGACTAGAACAGCGCTTTTTAAAGCGTGGGTCACAAAAATCTTGGCAATAGTAAAAGGTTTGTGAATGCACAATGACCAAAAATTAATTAAAAATCAAAGGTAATGAATCCGAGGTGTTTCTGGCAGTGCTTGCCCATGATGCATCCTGCAACTTCACTGCAATTTTGGTTCTGAACACAATGCCAAGGAATGCTGCCAAAATGTGAAAAGGGGTTGAGAATGGAGAAAGTTTAAGAGGCCCTGATCTAGAGGAGTTAGTTTTGAAGAGAAGAAATACTTTGGGCCACGTGGAGAAAATTGGAGGGACATGTCAAAGTGGATACTTACGGTACCTCATACTTGATGGCTCTGTATCTGCCGGGCATGCAGGGACTTGGCAGAGAGGTAGCTAACAGGCTGCAGCTTCATTCTTCTGAGACCTCCTCCTTCTGGGATAGTCTCAACATAGCTTATGTCAAACTTGTGCCTTCAGTTCATCATCTCAATCTTCTGCCTCTACTTTTCCCTGAATCGTGATTTGTGTTCCTACACCTAGTCTGGTGACTCAGCCTTTATCCCAGATTGTCTGCTTCGCCTGGAGGCTTGACATCCACGGTTGTGCCCTCAGAATAAGCTCTGAGCCTGAGAAATTCATTTATAGCTTTTCAAAAGGAAGAATCAGAGTCCCTTATCATTGGCAGAGAGCTGAAGCACGAAAGGAAGGCAGGGGAAAGTTTTCTAGGATCATGGTGAACCAGGATGAGAATGATAGAAAGATAACAGAGTGGAAGGTTATTTAGGATAATGGAAGGGCAGGGATATGCCAAGCTGAGAAGTAGTGGGGCTGAAAGAAATTCTATCTTCTTACCCCACTGGCTTACTCCCTTATTTTCATATGTTTATAGGTCAGAGTGGGGAAAATTTTTTTTTGAAAAGTTTTACAAGACAAGTCACTCCTACATCAACTATCCTGTTTGTTGTTATAGGAAAATGGGTAGGGCTACCCAAGATACAGGATAAATCCCATAAGGATGAGGAAAGTGTTTACAGATGAGACAACTTGTTCAAATTCACAGGGGATGGCAACAGCGGCAACAGGACTAATATTTAAGTATGCAATGTTCAAGACTAGAACATTCCATTCTTAGTGGCAAATGTAAGAGAAATAAACTTCAAGTAGAAACCTGTCATTCTCCCTTGCAGTTACTCATCATACTGGAAGATTGATTCATCATTACCCTAAAGGCACAGCGATCTTGTCCCATGCTATATCCCCCAAAGACCCAGAACTATAGCAACCTAAAAATGCAAAGAGGAGTAAAAACTGAAAACAAAAAGAAAAATAAAACCATACATACAGATCAAGCACAGGGCAGCCTTGCCTGTGTACAAAGGCAGAACTCATTATTCTTTTTTGGTTTTTTGTTGTTTTTTTGCTTTTTGGAGGGGGGAAGGCAGGGCAATTGGGGTTAAGTGATTTGCCCACGGTCACATGGCTAGTAAGTGTTACATGTCTGAGGCCACATTTGAACTCAGATCCTCCTAACTCCAGGGCCAGTGGAGCAGGTGGCTGCCACCTAGCTGCCCCAGAACTAGTTATTCTTATTTCTTTGAGAATTTATGTTTAGGTCCAGTAGGAAATGGAGATCACATTTTCCCAGAATACTCACGTAGCCTGCAGATGGGGCAGTTATTTGCTTGGTAGCGCAGGGTATCAGCACATGAGTTACAAAGGCAAAGGTGTCGGCAGGGGAGGATCAGAGTGTCTCGCAGGTCAGATAGGCACACAACACATTCGTTGCTGTTGTCACTGTTTTCATCATCAGAGGGCTGTAACAACAAATAATTTCCAAGTTAGCTTCTCACAAGATTCCATGGGTAAATAGAAGCAGCAGATGAATATGAGGCAAGGAAGAGAACAGAAAAATAGCGAAGGCAGGTCCTGCCCAACCAGAGCAAGCTCTTCTTATCTGCAGTTCTTGCGTTGCCATCAAGCCAAGCTGTCAGTTCTTATTTATACTGTGTAAGACAAATTTTGAACAATTCAAGCCTGACCAAAATGTTGAAGCTGGGTGTTTAAAATGTGAAATATTATTTACCTGTCAACCCTCCTAGCTGAAACCTGCTATAGTCCATTAAAACTTTCAGATTTAAATATTCTTTGCTGAAATGGAAAAAACCAAGCCACCATATTAATGATAAATGAGTTATCATTAAACCAGGACAAGGAGGACCCTCAGCCCTGGACACCAACATGGAAGCCCTGCTCTTGCCATTCTATCAAGAGCAAGTTCATTTGGGAGTATAAAAAACTTCCACCATCCTGACACTCTCTATCTCTCTGAGGAGCAGGGAAAGTAAGAGTGGTGGGAGGAAACAAAGCAAGTCCTCATATAATGTGTAACAGTGACCTTCCAGAGAGACTCCACAGTGCTTCTAGACAGTGGTAATTCATTATAACGCTGCGCTTAATGTCATAGTGGGCTGCAGGACCACCTCGTGGCTTATACTACCTTATAATAAAATCCTCTTGGCATTTCGTTACTTAAGTCCCGTGGATGGGGTCAAATATAGATCTGTTTTGTAGTGAATTCTGTTATGTGGAGACACAGGTTATTGTAAGGTTCCTACTTACTAAAACACCTTGGAGGAGCTCAAAGTCTTTTACAGACATCACCTCACCCTAAGCATATTCCTGAATGGTAGAGACACAGCATAAAACCTTCTTATATGATGGGGAAACCTCATTAGGCAGAGGAGAGAAGTGATTTGCTCAAGATTACCCAGCTGGATGACAGAAAAAGATCTCAAAAACCTTTATTGCTGTATATTCCCTATTTATGTCTCCGGTGGGACAGAAAATAAAAAGGCTGAGGATATTTATTCACTAGGCACTCAGTCCACACAGAAAGAAATTTCTGCTTTCCTTGACAGGCTAAGAAAACAACAGAAAAGTAAGTTAGCCTTGGAGTAACTGTGTTATACAAATACAAGAGCTACCTAAATCTCCAAGTAAAAGCCAAAGGACAAGATCCTGTTATTAATTACAATCCCCTCTCCCTCTAATAAATCTCATCACTCAAAACCTAGTTACAAGTAGTGCTCAATACAGATGTTAACTCATGAACCTACCTTGGTTTCCTGGTTGTTTTTGTTTTCAATACCATAGATTTCCTGGAGGAGGTAGCTGACTCGATCCACCTAGAAAACAAAAAACAAAATCATTTGTTCCTGTATCACTCTGCCTTATTACTGAATTGTTTTTACAGAGGAAAGGTTGAGTATAGGGAGTGTCCCAATATATCAACTGGTATTTGGTGTTGGCCCTACACCTACCTACATCTAGATAAATGAGACACTGAAACATCTAGGAATGAACAGCAGCAGAAAGGAAAGATAATAAGCTCCAGCTTTAGCCAGTGTGGTGCTGTAAAGGGGACACTGGGAAATTGTGATTAGCTAGCTCAACATGCATGTACATACCCTAGGGGAGCAGCTCTTAACCTTTTTTTGTGTCATGGACCCATGAAGCTTAAGAGCCCTTTCTCAAAATAATGCTTTTAAAAGAATAAAATAAAATACATAGGATTAGAAAGGAAATAAATTATATTGAATTAGTCATCTATTTTTTTAAAAACATAAATAATATAAATAAATAAAGTATAAATTAAAAAAAAACAAAGCTCTAAGTTATGAACCTCTACATTAGACCTAGGAAATGGGTCCAGCTAAGGCCAGAAGATACTACATTGAAAAAAAATCTCCAGCTTTGACTTGTTAGTACTATATAGCAGTAGTGTTAAGCTCAAATAGAAGATCCCTGTAGGCTGCATACTGACTTAGAAAACAACAAATTAACATTCTCTATGTTTTACCGTATTTCTGTTTATTTTGTTAAACACTTCCCAATTATATTTTCATCTTGTTTGGGCTACACTCAAAGAGTTTTCAAGCTGTGAATTTGACTTTTCTGCTACACAATGTCTGTGGCCAATTAGGTTGGCTTAATTCTTTAGAAAATAGTAGTAATGAAGTCAAGGTCTTGAGTTCAACCACTGTATGACCCAATTAGTTTCACTCTATTCCCCAGCCACAGAGCATACCACAGACTGAACTAGTCATCTCAAGAACAAACACCTTTGGTCATAAGAGGAACCAAGTGTGGCCGTACAAATGCAAATTCATACTCATTTCTATAAAGAACCCAATGCTTTTTTCATGGGCAGTAAGCCCACTGTGGAATCATCTCTGTATAATGATGAAAATCTCTAAAATTTGCAAATATTGCCTTAAGATAAACATCTCTGATCATTAGGCAGCAGAATATTTTCTCCTATTAGCGGATATGATACCTAGTTAGGTGTTTGCCTACTCTTGGCTTGGGCTTTTCAGGGGATACAGACAAGATCCTAAGCTGTTACTTTTTATTATCTCTTTCTTATATATGAGATAATACCTTATCTGTTTTGAAACAATTTCCAGTTTAAAGATTACCAAGTTAAACACAAATACATAAAAAGTCATTCTCCAAAGGATAAAAGGTCAAAGAATTTGAATAAACAGTTCTCAAAAGAATTACAAATTATTAAAAACCATATGAAAGAGTAATCCATATGACTAATAATAAGAGAAATGCAAACCAAAACAACTCTGAGATTTTACCTCATACATGGCAAATTGGCAAACATTACGAGAGATGGAAATAATTAACGTTGGCAGAGTTGTGGAAAGCCAGGCACATTAATATAATTGATGGATTTGTAAAATTTATCAGCCATTCCAGAAAACAATTTGCAATTATGTTAAGTGACAAAAATGTCCACAGATTTTGATCAAGAGATATCACTGTTAAGTATATACAACAAGGAGGTCAAAGATAGAAAGAAAGGTGCAATATACACCAAAATATTTATAATACTTTCTGTAGGAATTAGAAAGAGAGCACATGCCCATTGACTGGAATGGCTAAACAAATTGTGCTATGTAAAGGAATAAAAACTAGAAGGAGGTATGGGAAAAACTTTTATGAACTGATACAAAATGAAGTAAGCAGAACTAGAAAAAGAGATGCATAGCAATTGTATGTATATTGTATGTAAATGGAATGAACAACCAAAAAAAAATCTAAGAATCTTGTATAATTATAATGACCATGCTTAGCACCAAAGAAGATATATAAGAATGCACTGCCCCACACGTCTTAAAAGGTGGAATACTTACAGATTTGGAACCCAGCTTGAGATCCCATTCAACTGTTCACACCGGTCATTTTCTTATAGATAGCTCCTTACAGTTGTCCCACAGACACTTTGACCTATCGATTGCCTCCCCTCACCATCTTTGTGATTCCATAAACTAAAATACTCTTCCCTGGACACCACTCGTTCCCTTGTATATGTTGTCTTTCCCTACTAGAATATTAAATTCTTTAAGGGTAGGGGCTGTTTTACTTTAGTATTTCTATCTCCAGGACCAGGAAACAGTGAACGCAACATAAGAAGCATTTATATGATGTTTTTCATTCACTCATACATTATTGCATTTGGCTGGTATGTTATTTTGATGAACTGCTTTTCTCCCCTTTCTTTTTTTTTTCTTTTTTATTGTAGAGAATAACTCTCTGAATAGGGAAGAGGAAAGGGAAATATTGGGAAATCAAGTGATGTAATAAAACAAAAGAGAACAATAAAACATTTTAAAAGAATACCAAGCCCATTTTAAATATATGAGCTATATCACCAATCATCTTTGATTTATATTTTTCACAATGATCATTTTCAAAAATTATTTTTGAAATCTGAGACTAATTTTCTATAGTTCCGTGCTCCCCCAGACCTTTCTAAATTGACACTTGAGTCTTTGCTGAGCCTGACTGCCAGATTCCAATGTAAAATATTAAAATATTAAAGCTCCTTTGGTACAACTCCCGTTTTTATTTTTCTTTTCCTCTTTCTCTGTCTTCCAGAATTTCTGGAATCCTCCACCTTAGCACCTCTGACAAAGCCTTCATTTCCTAGGCATTGTGAATATGTGTCTTTGATACCTACCTCCTATCTTTTTTTTCCAAAATAATGCTTTTTCATTACTATTCTGGAGCTAAAATAACAGTTTGAAACTGGACTCCTGCAAATAACCAGTTGCCAAAATGCAATAAAGTTGGCCATTAAGTGTGTTTTTAAAATGGAAGTAGGGTAAGCATACTTTTTATAATTTGCTTTAAAAAAGAAATAAAAGTGCACTGAGAAACAGTGTGGTAAAGCAGACAGAGAGCTGGCCCTAAGTCAGGATGTCCTGGGTTCAGGTCTTATTTCTGATTCTGTCTGTGATTCATCCCAGGCAACTCTCTGAAATTAGAATTTATAGAGCTGCTGATATATATTAGTAGAGGAAGTTTCCTCCTGAGAATTTGCCTCTAGCTGTAAAATCATAGATCCTGCTCCTTTCTACAAATAATTTTTAAAAAATACATTTCATAGATGTATTTTGTTTTTATATCATAATGGCTTCTGGAAATACTTCCCTCCTCACTTTTCCTCCCCACCTAAATTGAATCCTGCTTATAGCAAAGAAAAAGAGTTAAGCAAAAACATTCTACACAGTGACTGCATCTGACAATAACATTCTGCCCTAGAAGTCCCCCACCTCTCTGTGAAGAAAAAACAGGTTAGTTTCATTAAATTCAGACTCGGGTTTACTTTCAGTAATCTTTTTGTTTATATTGCTGCAGTCATAGTTGTTCTGGTCTTGCTTACTTTATTAAGAGTACCAATTTTGTTAAAATTACTTTTCAATGGCATCTGAATTTGTGAAAACTGAAATATGTGAATCAAAGGTGGCCCAAGTTAAACGAACTCTTTCTTGGACCCTTAAAGCTGGCCAACACCAAAAAGAGCTTGTTTTGTGAGAGTCCTCCTGGCCTAAGAGAAACCCTCCTGAGACAAGGTAGGGGAACCTGCCAGAGGACTGATAGAAAATACAGCATCAGCCTTCAAAGAACAGAGCCAGTTCCACAGGAACTGTTGACTTTAGTAAAGATGACTGTCCAGCTTCCTCTCGAAAATGCTGGGTTTGTCCGTTTGACTGGGATTGTGCAACCTATTTCTTCCACACTGTTTCATCTTTTCTACTCTCAATTGTGACATGTCTGTGGTGAGCAACATCATGATATCTGTGATTCGTAGTTTTGTATTTGCAAGCCTCTATCATAGGAATAATAATAGAAGAGGAACTGGTGCCTGACATCTCCTTTTATGGACATTAAAGGTAAACTCTCTATAGAAATTTAGGCAAAAAAATACTATGGCCCAAGGGCATTGGTAAATATGGATTGATATTTTTTTCATCAAATACATTTACAAGATTTAAAAATTTTTAAATTAAAAAAAAGATACCACACTTACAATCTGCTTCTGTTTTAAAGGTTTCACAGAGAAGCTGCCATCAACATGCTGTAAGGGAAAAAAGATCTATAAATGGACAAACTAATATACTCTAGGTCAAGTATGGTGATTTTTTTAGTGATGGTTTTCTGGGGGAATTTTTAGAAAAGGGACCAAATCTTTTTCCTTTTTCCCCAAGATGACTGAGAAGAATCCTTGGCCTTTTCTCTGATTCACCAAGAATGGTCCCTGATTCCACAACATTGAGTGACTACTTGTGTAAAAGGGCACTGTGTTAAGCTCTGTGGCAGACAAAATGTGAAGGCCTAGTTGTTACTCTTAAGGAATTTGCAATCTAGCTGGGGACACAACTGAAAGACACCTAAAGACACAAGGAAATTTCTGAGTGAAGAATAGAGGTTAGGCTGTTTTTGGAAGTACCAGCAAAGCAGAGGCTTTATCTGGGTTAAGGACAAGGCAAGGTACTAATTCTGTGAAATCTCCAATTATTTCTTCAGAATTAATTTAGGCCCTGAACTTAAGAGCTTAGTAAAGGCTACTGGACTCTAAATACTAGACTCTGAAATTAAAATAATGTCACACTGTGTTTTAAAACAATGTGGAAACCTTGAGAAGGTCAGAAGTGTTTCATCTATTATGATAAGTGAATATGGAAGCATAAATATTTATCACTTGCTCCTCCAACTCCGCGGGTGAGCCTGGTCAATAATTACCATGTAAAGGAGGCTGAGATTCTGTCCCCACATCAGGGATTTGCTTTACCAAAGACTAAACCTCTTGAAGCTGCTAGATGGCTCAATGAACAGAATGCCAGGCCTGGGGTCACCAGGACCTGAGTTCAACTCCAGCCTCCAACACTTATTAGCTGTGTGACCCTGAGCAAATGACTTAAATCTCTGATTGCCTTAATCCACTGGAGAAAGAAATGGTAAACCACTCCAGTGTCTTGGACAAGAAAACCCCATGGATAGTATGGTCTATGACAAAGAGTCCGACACAACTGAACAACAAAAACCTCTTGACCCCAGTCATACGTCTTGTAAAGCCTTCGTCTTCCTTTTACAGGAAAAAAAGGTGACAATGCAAGACACACACACACACACACACACACACACACACACACACACAAATCTATTCCCATTACAATACTAAAAAAAAATGCAGTTTGCTACAAGGGAAAACACATTGGCCTAGGTCCAGAAGACCTGGATTCTAGTGATAGTTCTGTCCAAGTTGTGACCATAGGCAAAAACACTTAATATCTTTAATTCTGTTTCTTCAGCTATAAAATGGATATAATAATATCTTTCTTGCTTTCCACATAAAGCAGTTAAAAAGATCAACATGAGATAAGTGTATGTGAAAGCAAAAAACAAGTGTAAGGTCTCAGTACTATGTTATACTGAGAATGACTTAAGTAGCCCATTTTAAAACCACAAGGAGCCCATCATAGAGCTCCTAGAAGGTTCACAGTAAAGAAAGGTACCTATCTAGGTTTTGTGTTTGCTTAATAAGTGAATGGGAAATAATGGATGAAAAAATGACCTACAAGGCCTGGCAATTCAATCTCTGTTACTAAGCAACTACAACTTTTTCAAAAGCATAATGGGGGCATTTGCCATTAGCAAAGCCGTATTACAAAAGGGATTCCTAGTGATATAGCAAACACAATTCAGAAAGGGAATGGCAGTGCAGGAACACAATGTTTTCCAAGTTAAGGCAGAAATAATGTGTCATTGCAAATACTTATGCATACTTAGTATTTAAAAATAACAAAACAACATTTCTTTTAAAATATATTCTGTAAACACCCTTTTTACCAATTCAGACTGGCTTATTGTCTTTGCAACAAGAATAATGCCTTTGAGCCTTCTCCACAGCAGGATCCCACGCCATTCCTAGAAGCAGTATCTTTTTTCTCTATCACTCAAACAACTTCTGAAAATCTACTTCTTCTGCAAAGCCTTTTTAAATGGACACCCTAAGAGTGGACTATATTCCTTTCACCATGCTCAGCTCAGTCATGAAATTCAGAAGATGACTTTCCATGAATTTCTCTTCTAATCATGTATACACTTACCCAACTTTCTCCCTTTCTCTAGCTTCCCACATCTGTAATACACAAAATGCAAATACTTCCTGGCCTGCTGTCATGTTTTCACCTGCCTCCATGATCCCATACATGTGCCCTTAAGTTTCAGATTCCTATAGGGTAGTCTATATGCACAGACCACAGATCCAAAACAGAACTCGTTATATTTTTGCCCAAACCCAGCCCTTTGCTGAATTTCCCCATTTCTGTTTGGGGCACCACTATCGTTTGCAACCTGGGAATCATCCTTGACTTCTTATTCTCCTTGGCCTCACATATCCTATCAGCTGTCAGGTCTTTATAACTCTTATCTCTAAAATATCTCTCACATCCATTCCCTTCTACCCACCTCATGGCTAGTGCTCTACTTTAGGCCCTCGTTATCTCTTGCTTTGACCACCATATTAGCCACCAAACTGGTCTCCATGCCTCAGGCCTCTCCCTTCTCCAATCCATCCTTCACAGAGCAGCCAAAGTTATTTTCCTTATTTCCGTATCACTCTCCTACTCAATAAACACTAGTGGCTCCCTAATGCCTTTAAGATCAAACAGAAACTCTTTTATTTAGTTTTTAAAGTTCTTTACAGAAAGGATCCAACCTACCTTTCCAGCTTTATTGTATATCACTACCCTTCACACACTATCTGGGCCAGCCAAACTGGCTTTCTTACTGTACTTCACATAATATGCCATCACACCTGGAACGCAGCTTCTCCTCACTTCTACCTTTTTAGAATTTGTAGTTTCCTTCAAAGCTTAACTCAAATATCCTGTCACATTAGTCTTTTCCCAATATCACCAGCTTCTAGTATCTCCCCTTCCTCTCCCAAAATTACCTGTGTACATGCTGTCTTCCCCTATACAAGCTCTTTGAAGGCAGAGAGACTTTATCACTTTTGCCTTTATTTCCCCAGTATCTACTCAGTGCCTAGCCCATGATGGGAGCTTAATAAATGCTTACTGATTGACACAGTTGCCTATCCTCTCACCCCAGGCCCACCTATTCCAGACTTGTCTCTGAATTTAACCAAGGGTCACTCTTTGAATTCTAAAAACATTTATTAAATGCCTACTATATCTATATATGCTGACAGAACCCTGGGCAATGGAAATATAAGGTTAAAAGACTATATTTACCTTCTCAAAAGCAGCTAATAGCACATGGGCATGACCAGTCACTTCCACAACTACCAGGAGGAAAAAGAGAGAAGTCATAGTTGGCATCAGTCCAATTCTCCTATCCAGGAATAGGATAAGCACCAGATTAGTTTCCCATTGCATAAGGGGCTGTTCTTCCATCTTTCCCACTCTCCACACCCTCATCTCTTAAGGTTTGTCACTTTCCACGTTCTCAGACCAGGAGCTGAGTCTGTTGTGGGTCTGGCGTGGTTTAGGACCCCTTCCCCCAGAGTGTTTTACTGGTCCCTCTCCAATGACCAAACCTCACCTGTCCTCCAAGGCTGTTTATACATTATTGCCTGTGGCTGACACTACATGTGTTACCTCGCTCTGCTCATGAAGGGATATTTTTGGCAGGTCCTGCTAATACAAATACATGGCTGTTACTCTGGGAGTTAGGGAATATGGGATCCTGGGATTCAGCCTAGAGGTAGTTTATCAAATATCATGGACAAGAACTGACGACACTACTATCTTGGGCTGTTGAGCTGGGTTCAAGATTCTCATCCTAAGGTTTGGGGGAACTGCTGCTGCCTCTGTTTCAGATTTCCATCCACAAGGCGTAACAGCCTCAAAAATATTGGTCAAAATAAAAAAAATTGATATGAACCAATGTCCAAAGTGAACAAAGCTGTCTGAGATTTGGGGTTTTTTTGGTCTGGATATGTGATTTCATCAGCATAAGAACCTTTCTGTATAGAAACTTCTTCTACCTAAGGCAGATCAGCATAAGCTGATCACAGTCCTGGAGAATTACCTGAGACACTATCCGGAGATTAAGTGATCTGCCTACAATCACAGGGCATCAGACTTAGCACTTGAACTCAGGTCTTCCTAACTCCATGTCCAGCATGCTATCTACCGTGGACAAGTATCTTGGTCATGCTGCCTCTTCTTTCTCTCTGGTTGCCTGGTAAATGTAGTTCAAAACTTCAAACTGCAAATCTATTCATCCCAATTAGCTTTTAGAAAAATATACAACTCTAAAGCAAAAAATAAAAAAGAAGCTTATAAAATTCACTTTGATTCTTTTGGGGATAAAAGGTATCAGTGAAGCAGCAAATTCTTTCCTGAGGGGTTTACATTTAGAAAGAGACTCATTTAAGGGAGAAGTGAATTTTTTAAAATATTTCTTACCATCTCCTTCATCTACAACAGCCTGGATCACCACTGGGAATATGCCCCGGTCCAGATCAAAGTTCAACTAGAGGTGGAAAGAAAGAGAAACATGTCAAGATTCATTCCATTCAGTAGGGAGATTAGCTAAATTAAATGAAAGTTTGGCATTATTTTATGGTTTTTTTTGCTTTTTGGAGTGCAACTGGGGTTAAGTGCCCAAGGTCACATGGCTAGTAAGTGTGTCAAGTGTCTGAGGCTGGATTTGAAGTTTGGCATTATTTTAAAGGGAGAATGAAAAACAAGAAGCGAAATGTAGCATGACTGCTCAGGAGGGAAGTGAGTAAAAGACATGGGTTAACTGAGCTGCTTTGATTCTTTGATTCTTTCTTATAATGAAAGTTCAGGAAGGCAATAGGACTGTTTAACGTACATAAGATTTCCATTTTATTTCTTATCACAACCTCTGAAACACAAATCAAATAAAGAATCTGCTCTCTATTAATAGCAATAGCACAAAACCCCAAATAATTCTCTAAGTTATTATCAAGATAAATGACCATTTTATTAGATTCTTACAATAGGCATGCAGACTGGATATGGGGAACATAGTCTCTGTCCTAAGGTTACTGTATCTAAGAAAAGTAACTGTAAGGTTAAAACAAAGTCATTAGTGGATATAATACACAAAAGCACATGCTAGATAAGAAAGTGGTATATTAGTTACTGGTTAGACCTTCAATGACTGTATAAGTCAATCAACAAGCACTTATTAAAGTCTCTACTACATGCCAGGCATTGTGCTAAGTGCTAGGAACACAAAGACAGAAATGAAATAGACCTTCCCGTAAAGGAGTTTATCTTTTATCAGGGCATCTCTTGCAAAGATACAGAGATGGGAAATGGAGAGTTGTTTTGGAGGGTCATTGAGAAGATCAGTTTCATTTGAACCTAGTGAGTGTGAAGAGAAATAATGTATAATAATGCTGGAAAAGTAGGCTGGGGATGGGCTATGAAGAGCATGAAATGCCAAAACAAGAGTTTATATTTGATCTTAAGAGATAACAGGGAGCCACTGAGGCTTACTGAGAAGGAGAGTGGTCAAACCTGTGCTTTAGGAAAATCACTATGGCAGCTGTGTGAAGGATGGAGTAAAGTAACAAGAAACTTGAGGCCGGGATGTTGATAAGGAGAGTATTTTAAGTCCAAGCAAGAGGTTATTAAGATGGCCTGAAGGTGGCCTGAACCAGTTGGTGACTATGTAGGTAGAGAGGTGGTGGGGGATGATGTATGGTAGGATAGAGATGTATGGTATTAGGACTATGTAGGTAGAGAGAATGGGGTGGATGGATGGAAGAGCAATTGTGCAACTGACCTGACATGTGGGGTGAGCTGAGGAGGATGCCAAGGTTGGTGAACCTAGGGGTATTTATGACAGAAATATGGAAGTTTGGAAAAGGGGTGAGTTTGTAGGGAAAGACAATGAATTTCATTTTGGACATGCATGCTGAGTTTAAAGTGCCTATGGAACATCTGATTTGAAATGACTAAAGCTCAGGAGAGAGATGGGAGCTGAATAACAGATTTGAGAATCTTCTGTTTAAAGATGATAATTAAATCGACCAGAGTGGGTAAGCTCACTAGAATGCCCCTTGTCCCTGATACTTTTTGACAATTCTAGAAATATTAGCTATAACAATAATATGACTAAATTAAAGGCATAAACAATGAAAAAGAAAGAAAAAATTAGCCTTCTCTGCAGAAGACTCCAAGGAATCAACAAAGAAACTAAATAAGGTGATTAATGCCTCTATTAAAGTGGAAGGATACAAAATAACTCCATGGCATTTCTACGCTGTGTTATCAAAAACAAGTATAACTTATAGTATGAGAAATCCCATTCAAAATAAATACAAAAGTCATAAGATATCTGGGAATTAGCTTATCAAGCTATACCTGGGACTTACAGAAACACAAGAAAACTTGCAGAAATTTTAACGAATCTGAGAACATCAAGACTTAGCGTGCTCTTCTTATAAGGTGGAAAGTCATTTTAGGATTAGTGAAAGTAAAAACCTCTTTAAATAACAGGTAGTCAACAAACAGAATACGTACTCCAAAACATGCAAATCAAAAATCTAGGCAAGCACGCCAGGGAAAGAGAAGTCAGAAAAGAACAATCTAAGGCAGGAGTGGAAATATGAAAAAATGACAATACACATTAAAATACACAGTAAGAAATATACCATGTTTCAGAGATTTGTGTGTGTGTGTGTGTATGTGTGTGTGTGTACACAAATACGTAGACAAAGAAAAACATATAGGTAAAGCCTTAACCTGCAAACCGGTTCTGCAAAAAGCAAAAGTCAGGCACTATGGTAACAAGCTACATTAGGAGATCTCATTCCAGCACTCAAACTACCAGTAACTGGAAATTTAGGCAGTGTAGGCGAGTTCACTAGTGGAACCTTCACTTTCGTTTGTCCTGACTCTGGCATCTAAATGAGCAATCTAATATCACATTAACTTCAGCTTCCTGAACTTAATTACATAGCATTTAAAGGGCACATATCTGAGCAATTAACACACTGCATCAAGTCTTTAGAAGAGCAGTAACTTTAGGAAGGTAATTAGTAAGATCAATCAATAGTCATACACTTGGGGGGTAGGGAGGGCAGGGAATAATGAGAACAAAAAAGTCTCTTGTCCTGATAGCTTTGGATAAATATAAAGAATAGAAAAACTCAGCTCAAAGCTTTTGTTAGTTTGGCACAGACATATACTACTCAAATCTAAGGCAATTTAGTACATGATAAAGAAAGCAGCAGAGAAAATGGACATCCATTGTGGCTCCCCTGTTTCTAAAATGAATATGAGATTTGGAGTAAGAAAACCTGGGTTCAAGTCTTAGAGTAAGTCCATCTTTTGGGCAATTTAACCACTTTTTGGGTCTCAGTTTCCTCATCTGTCCAATGAAGGAGTTGGGCTAGATAATCTCTAAGGTCCCTTCTAGCTCTAAATCCCATAATGCTTTGCTTCTGTCCACTAAAGTCTTCCACTCATGACTAAGTCAAAAGACTGGGTTCTGGCCCTACCATTAATCTGTGTATGCTCTTATGATAATCACTCAGTTTCCTGAGCTCTAAAATGATGCCAATAATCCCTGCCCTGCCTATATTACAAAGCTATTGTCAGGATCAAATTATATGCTGGCTAAGAAAGTCTTTGGAAAGCATCAAGTGCTGCATAAATGCAACCTATTACTCTGATCATCCCTGGAACTCTTCCATCTGACAATCGCCTTTTCTGCAGTCTGCCTCTCCCTAACTCCTACCCTCCCTTAAAAAAAAAAAGCCCATAGTCTTCTTTCTCCTGGAACAGACTCTCTCTCAATGAATCACTTTTCAGATTCTCTTGTTTATGTGATGCCCTCTTGGGTTTGGAGGACAGGAAATAAGAGAAAGCCAGAAGAGATCATGAAAACTAAGGAAACTCTGGGGAGCCTATTTTGATAATCAGCTGGTTACCCACAAAAGACTGCTCCACACCAAAAATTTTACCCTGCCATCAACTTACATGGAGCAAGGCTTTTCAGTGGTCCTGGGAAGAGACCAAATGGAGTGAACCAAAGATGGAATATTCATATATCACAAGAAATAGCTGATTTCCAAGGCTTTCACTATAATACACCAAGTCACTCCACACCAATAATGCTCAGATTTTACTGTAGGGCTATCTTCAACTCTTTAACCTTTTAGTAGGAGCTACTGAAAAGCCTAGAAGTAAGAAGGAAGGAGGTGAAGCCAATTTCAAATTAAAGTCCAATGTTTCACCATGGAATGCAAGTGACCCTGGGTTCTCAAAGGCTACACCAGAAGATCACAAGCTCTTGCAGGTTCTACTATATGGGTAACTATGGGTGACAAACTGACCATAAGGGGATGAATTATTTGGCCAAGGAAACCCAAAGAACAAAGAAAAATACCATAAAATCCCACTCAATATTATGTAGACAGACCCCTTCTTCCTGAGCAATACTGTCAGAGTGGCAGAAAATGAGGCAGGGGTATAAAGTAGCATTGTTTTAGAGCACCTATAAAAGAGCACCTTAACTACTGGTAGTCTAAATATGAGACTCTTGTCCAGCAACCAGTGAGTCAATGTATGACTGGAGACACTGACCTATATAAACATAGTCATTCTTAACTATAAATAAAACAAGAAGATGTAAGAAAGATACAGCCAAGAGGAAGGATGGTTTACAGGTTCTCCTCTGAGAAGAAGGAGGTTGGTTTTATTATTTACAGAAAGGTAATAAGAAACATCATTTCATAGGACATTTATTCATTTTGTATTGAGTCCTCATAATAAGCATCTGCAAAAGGACCAACTTGAAAATAATTGCAGTTTATGCTTTAGCATCTGTTGTAGAGGATGGCAGAAGATGAGGATGAGGAGAAATCTTATGAAGAATATAAGAAGAGTCTCCAAACCAAATCAACACAGACTTTGGTGACTTCAGTGTAAATGTGGTCAGTGGAGACAACAGCAAAAAAAAGTCAGAAAATATGATTGCAGGCCAAGAAATTAAAGAAGCCAATGGCATGTAGCCCATTTTGAAGCCTCTTACCTATACAGCAACAGCATTAGATAGTGGACACAGTCCTGGATTAGAAGTTAAGAAATTACCCTATGACACTTAATAGTCACATGACTATGGGTAAATTACTTAAATTCTCAGTCTGTTTCCTCCTGTACAAAATGGAGATAAAAATACCTAAAGTACTTATCTCACAGGCTTGTTTAAAGGCTCACATGTGATAATGTATGTAAAGTACTTTACAAACTTTATAGCACTACATAAATGTCATTTATTATGATTGCCATCCAGAAGAGAATCAGAAAACATTGGGCGAGACAAGCACCAAACATCACAAAAAGTGAAATGAGCTACCTCAACAAGCAGGAAATAACTCATGTGGGAGTCACTTCTGACTCAGCAGCCCATGTATAGTCATGCTACCAACTCTTTAGAGCAAAGGTCAAAATCAGTGTCACAGCAGAAGAAAGGATAAAGATACAAAGCTGACACTGTAAGCAATTAGAATACAACAATATATCAATACAACTTGATATATTCAAACAAGCTGAATTGGATAAGAGGAGAGATGAGGATATGGATTATCATCATTCCCATGGAAGTTTAATGAATATATAGCAATCACCACATAAACAAGGTTAAAAAAAGAAGTCCAGAAACCATCTCAGAGAGCAAACACCCAATCTATTTGCCAAATGGAAAGATGTAGCAGCCAAAAGTGATAACCAATCTGGAATACAAACACCAGTGCGGAGGATGGTAAAAAATTAAGAACAGTATTGCCTCATAAATGTAGAGGAGAGGAAGGGAAAACAAATTAGCAGAAAGCTTGGTCTAAGATCTCAGCCAGATTATCCAAGTGTTGTTACAGAAGAACCTGAAAGAACAAATTTGAAAATGCTGCCAATTGCCCAGCATTTCTTGTTTGTTTTTTTTTAAAGGGGGGAAGGCAAGACAATTGGGGTTAAGTGACTTGCCCAAGGACACACAGCTAATAAATATGTCAAGTGTCTGAGGCCTAATTTGAATTCAGGTCCCAGGGCCAGTGCTCTATCAGCATTTCTACAACAATATATTTGCATCATAAATGACAGTGGAACTACCACATTTAGACTTTAGCACCTCATTCCTCAATGTACTGAATGAGGAGCTAGAAATGGTATCTAAGAAAATGAAACTAATCCTCTGACCCAGAGACTACAATACTAGGAATATGCTCCAAAGAAGTCAGAACAGAAACAAAGACCCAATAATATGTGCCAAGATATTCATAGTATCACTCTTTGTGAAAGCTAAGAATTGGAAATAGGTTGAGTACTGAAAAAACTGGGGTATATGAACATAATGGAATATTATCATGCAGTAGCCATGACAAATATGTGGAATCCAGAGAAATAGGGTAGAATTTATATAAACAGATACACAGAGAATTAAGTTGGGCGCCACAAGGCTTTCCATTCTTCAGGCTCACAACCTAGGTGGCACCCTTGACCTGGCCTAACGCCAGAGGGCAGCCAGTTTTATCCCTTTTTCCCTGTCTTCGAGCGCACCTCCTGGATGCGGCCTGTGCATTCCACAAAGTAGAGTCAGGAGCCAGAAGAGTTAGGGATATGCAGACAGCTTTATTGTTCTCTTCATCCATCCACATCCATATCCATCCATATTTTATTTCCGGGGCTTCTCCTTTTTTATCCCCCTACTGAGCCCCTTGGCAAATAGCCCACCTCCCCTGTAATCACCTCTGACGCCACGAGGTTCCGGTAAACGTGAAAAGGAAGGATGGAGCTCATGTCCCCGGAACAGAGCATATCAACAGAACATCTAGGTCGCGAAATGCAGAATAACACAGGACACACCGACCCAGAGACATAACTGTCATCATGACTTCTGTGTTTTGGTGTTACTGTCCTTCTGCATTCTCAGAATGTTCTGGCGCTCATGTATCCAGGCAGAACTACACATCCCCCAACACACCCTCAACTCCTTGCTCTCAATGTCCACACCCCCTGCTGCCAAGTCCTGTCGATTTTCCCTCTGTAACATCTCTTACACATGAGCTGCCTTCTCTCCTCTGATAGTGCCACCACCCTGGTACCTTGGTACAGTACCTCATCCCCTCACACCTAGACTACTACAATAGCCTATTGGCTGGTCTGTCTGCCATAAGTCTCCCTCTACTACAGTATATTCTCCATCTGTCAAACAGATCTTCCTAAAGTGACCGCTGTAATGCCCCCTGTTCAATCTGCTCCTATGGTTTCCTACCATGTTCAGGATCAAATAAAATATCCTGTTTGGCATTCAAAATTCTTCCTAACATGGCCCTCTCCTACCTTTCCAGTTTTCTTATACCTTATTTACCCACTAGCATTGTGTAATCCAATGACACCTTGCACAAGGATACACAATATTCCAACTGCATTTTTCAGGCTATTCCCCATGCCTAGAATTCTCTCCCTTCTCATCTCTGCCTCCTAGTTTCCTTAAAGACTGAATTAAAATCCCATCTTCTGTAAGAAACCTTTTTTTTATCCCTCTTAAGGCTAGTGTCTTCCATTTATCCTGTTTATATCTTGTATGTACACAGCTGTATCCATGTTGTTTCCCTTCTTAGAATGTAAGCTTTTTGAGAGCAAGGACTATCTTTTGCATCTTTTGGTATCACCAAAAGTGCAGAAAGTGCAGTGCTTGGCACAGAGTAAACACTTAATAAATGTGCATTGACTGCCTGACTGTACCTATTTGTTAAAAAGGAGAGTTTTTATTTGTGGAGTGGGAGTGTAGGGGTGGAGGGGGTGGCAGGGTGTGGGTGAACTGTGATACGGGTATACAGGATACTGTAGGGACAGCAATCCAAAAAGTGAGAAAGAAAAAAGCATCAATGAGACATTTAAAGATACACGGGAATGAAAAGAAAGAAGTTCAGAAGAAGACAGACAACTAGAGAAGTGCTGGTCCTACTGTGTGAAATTTAAGGTACTTAAAACCCAAGTTGCACGTTACAGAAATTTACAGTTTCTTACCCAATCTCTCTTTTTTGTTCTTTGTATACAGAAATATACATATTTATGGAGAATTTTAAAAAGGATAATAATTTGATTAAACATGTCTAACCTATAACAAATTGTTTACCATCTCAAGGAGGGGGGAGGAAGAGAGGGAGAGATAAAATATGGAACTCAAATTTTTTTAAAATGAATGTTGAAAATTGTCTTTATATGTAAAGAAAATATTTTTGCTCCCTTATTGAATATATGAGGTTGTAAGGCAACCTGATTACTTAAAAAAAGATAATGATGGTATTAGACATTAGATAAAGAAAAAATGCCACTCTCCTTCTGGGAGAGAGATAGGAGACTACCAGGACAGAGTGTTGCATGCAACATCAGATGCAAACCCTGTGCTTAACTGTTTGTTATAAGATACCATTTAATAGGAAGGGGTAGTTTTTAGCCCAGAAATGATTGTGATATAATGACAGAATGCACCAATACAGAATATTAAAATAAAATGAAGCTAAGTAAAGCAGGTTGAGTAGACCAATTATACATTAAAAAAAAAATCTGTGCTAGATATGACACAATTTTGAAAGCACTGGGAAACTGATTTTCAAAACATCCGGAAGAGTGATATTTATTAGTCCAAAAAATATGACCAAGAAGGGATCGCTAACTAGTAACCATATGCTTCTTTAACTTGTAATTGATTGAAAGGTGTATATTCATCCTGATGAGGTGCTTCTGTATCATTTTGGTGGGGCTTTTGTACCCCAGTTTGTAAAAATCTCACTTGTGGTTGGGTAACTATGTATTCACATCAGTTTGTAACAAGCCTGTGCCATTAAGCTGTAAAAATCACACTTTCCTTCAGCTATAAAGACATTCACTCTGCTTCTCCCCCTGCCCCCAGCCTCAAAGTCTTTTCCCAAAGTCTGCTAGATAGTTTCCCATGAATCAATCACTCAAGTATTCTTAGAGAAATACGTAACGCCTTTGTTCTTAGCGGCCAGCTGCACTTTAGCAACCTTGAGCAACTTTATCAAGGAGCTAACTCCCTCCTGAGATGGTCTCTAATCAGTCTAGCTTCCAAACTTGGCACCTCCTGAAACAATCAAGCCTATACTCCCAACCGCCATATTGGACCTATGTCATTCATCCTTGACCAAAAGTTACCTAGTGACATGTCAAGGCAAAAACCACACCCCCCGCTCCCCAACCCGAGAGAATTTCTCAATGCATTATGGGTAATTCGCCTGCGCAGTGGGTATCAAAAACGTATGGCCCTTTAAGCACTTAACC
>CM053583.1:292179022-292208184 GCA_028627135.1 Pseudochirops cupreus
TGCCCGCTTTGCCGAAAAGCATAACTCTGCCTTAAATCCCTTTCAGCTTGCAGCCCTTGCCTCAGTGAAACAATAAACTTTTATGACTCTACCAAAGGACAGCTGAGTCCAGTAAATTCTTTTTCTGACAACAAACCTAGAAAGGATTTCGTTAGAAATCTCACACCCCTTCCCCCTCTTCAATCCTACTGCTTTTGTATGTTGATCATAAAAAAAGTATCTTCTGCTGAGCAGAATGCCACATACGTGGTTCTCCTCCAACAAAGTTTCTGTCACATGATTGTTTAAAGTCATAAAAGATTCTTGAATAAATGTAACCACTAGCTTCTAACAATATTAAGTGAATCATAAAGCAGCATCTTCCCAAAAGCAAGGCAGCATAAGGGTACATTTGGGTTTTAAACCCAGCTCTACCTCTGTGACTTTCTGTGGATCTGTTCCAGTCTTTTTGCCTGCTTTCTTATCTGCAAAATGGGTATGATTATATCTCTGTTACTTACCTCACAGGATTACATTAGAATCAAATGAGATAATATATGCAAAACAATCTAAAACCATAAAGTGCTACATAAATGTCTCCCTATTGCCTCTAGGATAAAATGCAGGCTTCTGTTTGACGTAAAGCCTTTCAGAAATCCAACTTTAATCTATTATTTCCAGTCTGAGTAGGCATGGTCCTTTCCATGTACTCTACATTCCTGCCAAACCAGGCTACCAGCCTACCCTCTGCACAAGATATCCCATCTCTTGCCTTCATGCCATCTTCCATAGCTGTAATATTCTCCTTTTCACCTCCATCACTCAGAATCCTTGGCTTCTTTCAAAACTCAATTCGAGTGTCACCTGTTATTGCTAGGTCTCATGACCTACCTGAGTCCCTCAGCTACTAATGCTCTCCCATCTGTACCCCTAAGCTCTATATTTACTCTGTATTTTATTTTTATCTATGTACATGTTGATTCCCAACAGAATGTAAGCTTCTTGAGACCAGGGACTGTCTGACTTTTGCATCTTCATGTCAAGAGCCTAGCACAGTGACTGGAATATAATAAGGGTTTACCAAGTTCTTGTTGAATATATATTGAATGAATTAAATGAATACCATGGAGTTTACCCTTTTTTATCCTATAAAAAAGTGGGAAGCCAATCTTTATTTTAAAGCTTTTGAACAAGGAAATGTCATGATAAAAAGGTCATTTTAGTTTAAGAAGACTGTTCCAGCAGTATTGTTCAGAATGGATTGAGGAGGTGGGGCCAAGATGGCAGAGAAACAGGGAAAGTACAGCCAACCTCCCCACCCCTCCTCCTAACTCCTCCACAAAGCCTTTGAAAATGCACTCAATTTGGTCCCGACTGTGATAGACATGAAGACATTCATAGTGAGTCATTTCTCCAGCCCAGGCTGACACAGAGATGTCTATAGTTACTGGGAATGGAGACTAGTTAGGAATAGCCCCACAGAACATTCCAGCACAGGCACTAAATGAGAGTCAAAGTTGTAGACAAAGCAAGAGTAAGGCAAGAGAATGACGAGACCCAAGACAGGGTGAATGAACAGGTGCCCACTGGCAGCTTTGCTGCTTGCTATCCACTTCTGGGGCACATATCTGGGGGAGACTAAGGAGGGAACTTGTCTTAAAGGGTGGTATTCCATGGTGAGGAGCTGTTAAAGGTCCCTGGTTAAGTACTGAGCAAGAAGCAGGTTCAGAAGCAAACATCAGTTGTGCTCTCTAACACCAGGAACATAGTAAGGTCTGAGTTCCAATCCTCAGCCTAGTTGGAAACCCTCAAGAGAATAACCAAGGTAGTAATCCCAGAATAAAGGGAAGTCTGTAGTTTTGTTATTCTGAATCAGCAGAATTTTGCAGATGGATGATTTGGCTAAGTCAAAGGTCGGGTAGGGGGTGGTCTACTGGTACTCCAACCAGGAACAAAACCACAGGTGTATTGCTTAGACCCCAACCAAGGCCAGGAACTTGCAAAGCTCAAACTAGGAGGATAGTGACCAAACTTTATAATGGATCAGAGCACTTTGAAAGCACTGAAAGTTTGCAGATCGCCAATCTGGGCTGTTCCTGAAATTCTGAAATAAGACATGTCTTACCCTAAGAAAGCTGCAGAAATACCTAAAAAAAAAACAAACCCTGAAATGTTTCTTCCAGAACTGCACAGAGCCTGGCCCCAACATAAATCCTGAAATCAAGAAGTAGGCTGGAAGAATGATCAAACAAACAAACAAAAAATCTCACCATAAAAAACTATTAGGTCATAAGGATACTCATGACACAGATTCAAAAAAAGGGAATGACTCCAAAATATCTACAACAAAGCCTCAAAAAAAAACAAAGCTTGGGCAGAAGTTCAACTAGAATTCCTAGAAGAAATGAAGAAAGATTTTTTTTAAAATGACTTTTAAAAAGTCAAATAAAAGAACTAGAGGAAAAATGGGAAAAGAAATAAGAAAGAACTGAAAAGAGAATTAACAGTTTGGCCCAAAAGGAAATTACAACAACAACTAACATCTATATAGTACCTACTGTATTCCTGACATTGTATTAAATACTTCACAAATATCTCATTTGAGCCTTACAACAACCCTAGGAGGTAGGTGCTATTATTACCCTATTTTACAGATGAGGAAACTGAGGCAAACAGAGGTTAAGTGACTTGCCCAGGGTCACATAGCTTCTATGTGTCTGAGTCAGGATTTGAATTCAAGTCTTTCTGACTCCAAGTCAAGGGATCTACCCATTGTGCTCCTTAGTTGCCTAGCAGCAGCTATACATTATATTTAATATATAATTTTATATAGCAAAACTATAATAGTGGGGTACTTCAATTAATCTCCTTAATATAGAAATATTTTCAATAGGAAAGTTAGGTGTGATAGACCTCTGGTGATAACTGAAAAGGAACAGAAAGGAGTACATAAATTTTTCAGGTGTGGATAGCACCTTTACAAAAACTGACCATATATTATGGCATAAAAACTTCATAAACAAATGTAGAAAAGCAAAAATACTAAGTAAACCTTTAATATATCACAATGTAATAAAAACTATATTGAATAAAAGACCACTGAAAAATTAATTGAAGACTAACTAATTTAATCCTAAATAATGAAGGGCTCAAAGAATAATTACAGGAAAAGTTATTTTGTCAGTCAGCAAAAAATATAGAATATTTTGAAGTTAATATGTTTATCACCTCCCCCCTAGGTTAAAACATACTTCTGGGTAGAGAACCATATATATAATACATGTTATAAAAGCCCACAGGTTAATTAAGTGGACACTGGCCCACAGAACCTAAAGTAAGGTGCCTATTTGGCACTAGGTAAACTTCTTTGCATAGTACAGAGACAATTCAAAGGATTTATAGCTGGAAGGACACTTGAAGAACAGCTAATCCAACACCCCCAATGTATAGATGAGGAAAATTAGATCTGAAGAAGTGATTCTTGGTGCTTTCTCATGGTACACAGATAGTAAGCAGATGATCAGGGATTTGAACCCAGATCCTTTGACTCAGAATTCAATTTTTTTTCTATTTCTCCTTATTTGTCTCTTTAGCAACTGAACATAAACCCATATGTCAGAACGGCACTGAAAATTAACATAAGTAATCAGCTCATTATGTGATTTTTTTTTTAAAAGCAGAAAATTGAAAGTGAAAAACATTTTTCAGTGTATACCCAGTGTCATATAAAACTGACAGGCATCTAGCTGGGAAATATACAAGTACAGATTATCAGTAAGATCAGCAGTTCTCAACCCGTGGGTTGCGACCCCTTTGGAGGTCAAATGACACTTTCACAGGGGTCGCCTAAGACCATCAGAAAACACATATTTCTGATGGTCTTAGGAACCAAGATACTGCTTTTCTTTCTACCTCCAGGCGGGTCCGCCCACATGCAGATATGCCCACATACAAGTATTAAAGGGTCACGGCACTAGGAAGGTTGAGAATCACTGAGTAAGATGAACCTTGGTGGAAGGGAAGGATGAATCAATAGTAACCGTCGGCTGGACAAACATCCATTAAAAACCAATGATTATGCTTCTCTCTGACTTCATGCTTACCAAGCAACTTTCCTGTATCCTAAATAACCAAAAATGAATATTCTGACTTATTCACTAGGTATAGCCTTATAATAAAACAATAACAAACTGATTTACTAACATACAAACCAACCCAGTGGATGTCTGACTGGAATGAGTCAGTACATTATTCCTAGGAGAACTGGCAATAGTTTTTACACTTGGAAGACTGAATGACCTGACCTGAGCAGAGGTAATCACAATGAGATTCCATCTCAACCCACAAAAAATCTCTGTACCACAAGGAAATCAACAAAGACAGAGGTTACTGCTTCATTCTTCCATGGTTCTAGTCAGTCCTAGAAACCAGTACCTCTCTACCTCCTAAAACATACTTCATTTCTTCCATTCTCACTTAATTAATCGATTCAAAAACCCAACTAACCATTTCCCACAATCCTTCATCCACCTTCTGGGAAAAAAACTTACCAGTTGTCCTAAATGATTTTTTTCCGACAGCAAGTCATTAAGATGCAGAATAAATAATCCCAGTATTTTATGAACAGAAGAAGATATTCAAGCAATGTTGTTGGGGAAGAGTAGAAAAAGTGGACAAAAGAATTACCTCATCATCTTTCCATTCTGAGAAATCAATCTTGAAGGAAGGAAGGGAGAATTGCTGGCTCACCCCTCTCTTATAATGGACTGTCTCGGACTGCAAAGAAGGATTCTTTGTGCTGTATCTGAAAGGGTAGTGGGGACATAGGACAAAGGAGAAAAAGGTGAAATTTTCAGTAACAAATGACTTCTCTATATCCAATTCACAGTGTGTCATTGATGCTTGTCTTGCCTTCCAGGAATCACAAATGGCAGCCTGAAAGCTTGACCTGAAGCCATTTTCCCCCAGACACAAAATCGTAATCTATCATTTCAAAATTCTATTAGGGCAGTCAGTGGTTTTTAACTCTCTTCTACCGGACTAATATAAGGGAACAGCTGTAGCACCATTTTAAAAGGCTTTTCCCAAGTTTTTATGATTTATTTGATATTATCATTCACACAGATTTGCATAGGAGTTTATGCTTTTCTTGAATATTCAAACATCAAATAACTATGCTGTTACTTCTTTATGTAGGCTGTCCATCCCTTGCCACTAAAAATTAATAACTTACACTCCTCACTTCATATCTCCCTTCTTGGTGCTCAGTGTTCCTAAGGAACAGGCTCGTAATTTTTGGACTAAAGAAAGCAACTCCTCTTTCTTGTGTAAGACAGTTTCCTTTGGCATTGATGGTCTATTGATCACCAGAACAAATATAAAAAACTAGGTGAAGTTTGTCAATGATTCGAGGGCAGAGTTCACCACTATGAAATCTGCGATGCTCCCTCCTCTAACCTTCGCACTTCCTGAAGATTGCTAACTGCGATAGCAGAATCTAGGCTTCATGGTCTGGGCACAGGGAGAACGAAAGATGTCTAATGAGGGACAGGCATTTGACTTCCCTGTAGCTCAACAAGAAACAGTACTGGGTCCTGTGCAAAAAGAAGGAGCAAGACCATCATCTTAATACAATGGAATATCTTATACCTTTACAATTTTTCTTTGACTGTTCCGCCCTCTCTAATTCAATTTAGTAAATATTCATAAAGCACTTACTATTCACATGGCTCTGTGCTAAATGTTCAAGACTTAGCATTTTAGCAATTTAGGGAGACCCAGGAAGACATTCACATATGGGGGCATTCATTTTCCATACCGTATGTAGTGGATGCCAGAATGATTCCTCCAGCTACATTTGCCAGTGTGTCTCTATTCAAGAACTGGGATATCTTTATGAATTTTAGGAGATAATACTGGTAAGAGATTATATTAATCTTTATGTGACATATACTTTAGGTAAAGGTAGTGGTCCCACAAGTATGTGTGTGAGCCACAGTACAAAATTAAGGCTGGTAGCAGGAATCATTTCCAATTATCTGAACTGATGCCACTGATCAAAAACCCATCAATTGGTTACATCAAAGGAAGATGAAGCTGAGTAAAGCCAAGGCACATAGGAAGCATCCTGAAATTAAAGGAATTGTCAGGTTGGTGGGTTGATGACAGAGGAAGAGGAAGTAGACTGGGCTTACAGGAAGCCCTATATAAATGTTAGCTATTATTATTATTCTGAGGTCCTGATAAGATGGACATAGCTCATGTTATATGTGATAGGCCAGGGGAAATGAGCACAGATGTAGGAAAATTAAGAGCTACCCAATGGGTCATTGTATTGATATTTTGCTAACCCTATTCTTTTGTATGTCTACATGACTTCCACTAACATTCCACTCTAATGTCTCACTGTGGTGCAAAGAATGCCCTGAATATTTTAATGCTATGCCAGTGGAACACAAGCTCTTGCCAAGCTGGAAAAGTTTCCAGCATAAGCTTGATGACAGTCTGTGTGCGCTGTCTGAGAATCAGCTAAGCTAACCTCAAGAGGTCCACCACAAGACTAGAAGCAGAGTGAAGAATCTTTCAGCTATATCAACTCTCAAATAACCACTTTAACAACTTCTTAAGCATATAGGGGTTATCATCTAGATAGGTGGAAGTACCCACACAAAAGAAATCACAGATCCTTGAATTAAGGTAGTGAGTCTGTATGAATTATGAATTTGTTCTCTTCCTGTAGATAAAAGTCTTGCTTAAACCTCAAGTTGGATTCACATGTGGAACTGGAAAAGAAAAGTCTAATGGGGTAGAGAACCTGTGACATTGAGGCCATGTGGCCTTCTAGGTCCTCAAGGCCACAGGTTCCCCACCCTGGGGCCTCTAGGAACTTGGGTGATCTGGTGGCAGTGAAGACTTGGGAGTTTAAGAAAGGATTCAAGATCATAATTAGGCTAATAACCCAAACCTGGGTAAAGACACTTGCTCTGTAAGGCAGCTGATCTTCCAGGGCACAGCTGCCTTTGTTGAAGATCTGTGAGGCCTTGATTTGCCACTCTGACAAAAGTGGCAGCAGGATTCATGGTCAAGGCTATGTTGTTATATATTTACTGTTGTTTCCCAATACCTTAACGTGGAACATGGTTTGTTTTTTTTTAAGAAAAGCAGATGTAATAGTTCATGGGTAAGAAGGGGAGACTCAAGAGAGAAGGATGGTCTGCAGCAAAGCAAGGACAAGTGGGCCAGTGTGAGAAGTGAAGTGGGGCGACAGCACCTCAAACTGCCACAAACACTTCCACTAGAACAGGTTTTACTACACTCCAATCTCTTCCATTAGAACAGGGATTCTTAACATGGGGGCCAAGGACACCCAAAGGTGTAGACAGGTTTCATTGGAGGTGTCCATAAATGTGAACGGGAAAAAATCACACCTATTTTTTTTTAATATAATCAATTTCCTATGCATAATAAACCTTTCCCAGAGCATATAAAACTAATGCAGTAGGCCACAGAATCATGCCCTTGCCACATGGCCATCTAGTCTCTACTTAAAGATGGGACAGTCACTATCTGTGACTGTGTGACTCCCCAATGCAGCTCTTTTCATTTCTGCACAGACTAGATTATCGAGGCTAAAATCTGTCTCCCTAAAACTTCCACCCCTAAATTCATTCACAAGTATAGTTCTTCTTCCACATGACCACCTTTCAAATAGCTGAAGATAGCTATCATACTCTACTCCCTAAGTTTTCTCTTGTTTCTTTCCCTAGGACTAAATATACCTAACCTCTTCAATAAACCCTCAAACAGAATGGCTATGTGTCTCCTTACTACCCTGGTTACTCAGTTTTAACTTCTGAGTTTTTCATTTTTTTTTTAGATGGGGGAAGGCAGGGCAGTTGGCATTAAGTGACTTCCCCAAGGCCACACGGTTACTAAGTGTTAAGTATCTGAGGCTGGATTTGAACTCAGGTCCTCCTGGCTCCAGGGTCAGTGCTCTATTCACTGCACCACCTAGCTGCTCCTGAATTTTTCATTTCTAAACCAATTGTTATTTGGTATATTATAAAAGTTCAATAAAAGGATCAGCTTGTTCCAGAGCTGCTCTTCACACTGCTTGCTCATATCTGGTTTTCTAGAGCTTATCATAACTTGAGGAAAAAACTATATATAAACTAAATGTTGGATTTCCATAAAGCAGCAGTCATTGAGGTAACTTAATTGTTTTATAATAGCTAATAATAATATCTAACATTTATGTAGTGCTCATTACCTGCCAGGCATCGTGTTAAGGACTAATTTATAATTATTATCTCACTTGATCTGCACAATAACCCTGGGAGGTACCTACAATTATCACCCCCATTTTACAGATGAGGAAACTGAAGCAAGCAAAGGTCAGGTGACTTGCCCAGGGTCACACAGCTAGATTTCAACTCAGGTCTCCTTAACTCCAGGTCCGGTACTTTGTCCACTGCACCACCTAGCTGCCCCACTTTTTAAAGTCTAAGTGAGCCTTGCTGTATTAACTATATAGTTATGTGGAAAGCCAGACTGATGGACCAAAACCTGCCACAGAAGTGAGGTCAGGGGTGGGAGGTGAAGGGAAGGAAGACAACAGAGTGGTGTTCATCTGTTAGGTCAGATGGGTGGCTGTCAGGGTTACAGAGACATATTGTTGTGGGTGGGCAGATGTTGCATTACCATGTATGCAAATTTGAGTAGTTCTTGCATAACAGAGATTGTGGTAGTGGTAGAGAAGGAACCCTCCTCACAGTTGCAGGGCATAAAAGAGTGCTTATGGTCACTCACAGACTATAACACAGGCCAGGAGAGGAGCAAACACCTCCCCTTAGATCATACCACCTTGAAAGAACTGAAAACTTACAGGGCCACAGAAGCATCTCTGAAAACAGCTGCACGAAACCCCTAAAGCTTGGGAAAATTCATCTTCCACATTGGAAGCAGAGCACTACCTTAACAAAGAGCTAGAAAGTCAGTAATAAGCTGGGAAAATGAGCCAACAATGGAAAAAAACTCAGATTATAGAAACTTACTTTGGTGACAAGGAAGATCAAAACATACACTCAGAAGAAGACAACAAAGTCAAAGCTCCTATATTCAAAACCTCCAAGAAAAATATATATTGGTCTTAGGTGAAGGAAGAGCTCAAAAAGGGTTCTGACAATCAAGTAAGAGAAGAAGAGGAAAAAAATGGAAAGAGAAATGAGAGTGATGCAAGAAAATCATGAGAAACAAGTCAACTGCTTGGTAAAGGAGACCTCCCAAAATACTGAAGAAAATAACACCTTAAGAAATTGAGTAACTCAAATGGCAAAAGAGGTCCAAAAAGCCAATGAGGAGAAGAATGCCTTAAAAACCTGAATTTGCCAGATGTAAAAGGAATTTCAAAAACTCACTGAAAAGAATAATTCCTTCAAAATTAGATTGGAGCAAATGGAAGCTAATGACTTTATGAGAAATCAAGATACTATAAAACAGATCCAAACAAATGAAAAAATAGAAGGCAATGTGAAATATCTCATTGGAAAAACCACTGATCCAGGAGAGATAATTTAAAAATTATTGGACTATCTGAAAACCATTACCAAAATAAGGGCCTAGACATCATCTTTCAAGAAAATACCAAGGGAGGGGTGGAGCCAAGATTGAGAAGTAAAAGCAGGGACTTGCTTAAGCTCTCACACCAATCACCTCCAATACCTGTAAAATATGACTCCAAACAAATTTTAGAGCTATAGAACCCACAATGTGACAGAGAGAAATAAATCTGCTACTGAAGGCAGTCTGGCAGGCTGACAGGAAAGGTCTATTGCACCAGGCGGGGAGCTGAGTAGTCCTGTGTGAGTCACCTAGACCCAGACCCAGGGTGGCCCTGACCAGTGGCATAGACCGGCCAGAGCAGACTTCAGGAGAGTGAATCACCAGCAGCTGTGGTAGTTTCCAGACTTCTCAACCCATAAACACCAAAGAAAAAGTAAAAGGCCAGTAGAGAACTCTGTTGGAAATGGGTGACAGAAGAGTGCGGTCCAGCCCCTGCCCCCAGGGCAAGAGGTGGTGGAGGTGTGGCAGCTACTGCTGCCACATGGCTGCCTCCAGTACTCCTGGCCTGCAGATTGTAGGGGGACCAAGCAACCATTCAGAGAGTAATTGCTCTTGCTTTGATCTGCTTGGATCGCAGTCCTGGGGTGGTCCTGGGGTAAGGAATGCCAGTGTGCCAGAGCTTGTAGTGGCTGTAGAGAGGACGCCCTCCTTAGACCTCTGACAACTGTGAAAACCCCAGCAATTTGGGACACAGCTCTCTCTACTCTGTAGGCAGAGTTCTACTGTGGCAAAGAGCTCAACAGTTAAGTAACTGGTTGGCAAGATGAGCAAGCAGAGGAAGTGCAACCAGACCACAAAATCCTTTTTGGGGGACAAAAAGGTTCAAAACATGGAACCAGAAGTCAAAACTCCTGCATCAAAAGCTTCTAAGAAAAATATGAACTGATTACAGGCCATGGAGGAGCTCAAAAAGGATTCTGAAAATCAAGTAAGAAAAGTGGAGGAAAAACTTGGAAGAGAAATGAGAATGATGCAAGAAAATCATGAAATGAGGGTCATCTGCCTACTAAAGTAGACCCAAAAAAATAATGAGGAAAATAACACCTTAAAAAATAGACTAACTCAAAACCAAGAATCACCTACCCAGCAAAACTGAGTATAACACTTCAGGGGAAAATATGGTCACTCAATGAAATAGAGGACTTTCAAGTATTCTTGATGAAAAAACCAGAGCTGAACAGAATATCTGACTTTCAAATACAAGAAGCAAGAGAAGCATGAGAAGATAAACAGGAAAAAGAAATCATAAGGAACTTATTAAAGTTGAACTACTAACAATCCTACATAGAAAAACGATAATTGTAACTCATGAGACTTTTCTCAGTATGAGGAGAGTTGAAGGGAATATATATGTGTGTATATATAGATGTATATAGATGCCCTTATCTCCCCCATCCTAAGAAAACCTTCGCTTGATCTAACCATCTTGGCTAGCTATCATCCTTTCTCCATCTCTTCATTGATAAACTCCTTAAGAAAGTCATTTTTCCTCTTTCTCTTCTAAACTTCCTCTGACCTCATCATTCAACTGAAACTATCTCAACTGCTAAATCTAATGCTCTTTTCTCAATACTGATTTCCCCCATGACTTCTCAGAAACATTCAACATCTTCCCCTGGATACTCTGCTCTCTCCAAATCTATACGACACTGTTCTCTCCTGGTTGTCTTCCTCTCTGTCCAACCACTCCTCAGTTTCTATTGTTGGTCCTTTACCCACTTAAACATGTGTGTCCCCCCAAAGTTCTGTCCTGGGGAAAGGGGCTGAGGGAAATTAATATTATATTATTATATTAGTAACCAATTATTAATTTGTGATCCATCCTTTTTCCTCCTATTTTTATCAAGACCCCACTTGAAAAGGCCAGTCTGTCTCTGAAAGGCCTGACCACAAATGTAATCACTCCTAGCCCCCAAAGCATCTGATTATTAGCTATTTTGGGCTGGGCCCCACCCAAACTGGAATCTGGTTTTTTTCACTCTATAAACAGAGGCCAAACTGAGCTTCTACCCAGAGAAATTCTAGTGTGCTTGGTCCCTTCACTAGTGTCTGGGGAGGCTTGGCTCATGCAGGAGAAATAAAACCAGAGAGAACCTGATGAAAGTGCCCCAACTACTAAAAGGGATTTAAAAATCATGACCAGGCTTTCCCCTGGTCTGTGGAGGGGCTGTGAGCTCTTACCCACCTTCTCAAGTGTCCACTAATTAGGGATGCCATTCACTTGTCAAGGGAGGGCCCAATAATATGCTACAAGGAAGACAGCAGGGGCAATTAAAATGATCTAAGACCTTTGTCTTTGGTCACCAAGGGAAACCACTGACCATCAATCTACTGATTATTGACTAACCTAGTTAATAAATTGATTATTAATACCCAGAAACTTTGTCTTGGGATTTTATTTGTGACAGGACTCTATATTACCTACCCTTACCTGGTAATCTATCAGCTCCCATGGGTTCAATTATCATCTCTATGCAGATGATTCTCAGATCTATACATCCAGCCCTAGTTTCTCTCCACTCCTAAGTCACCAGTTGCCCTTTGGATATCTCCAACCACATGTCCAATAGAAACCTCAAACTAAATATGTGTAAAATACAGCTCATTATCTTCCTCCAATCCACATCCTCCGCTCTTCTATGCTTCCCTATTACTGTCAAGGCTTTACCACCCTTTAAGCTCAAAACCTCAGTATCTTCTCTGACTCCTTACTTGCACTTACCCCACATATCCAATCAGTTGCTAAATCTTGTTTCTGCATTTATAACATCTCTCAAACAGATCTCCTCTCTACTCACACAGGTACCACCCTAGTTCAGGTCCTCATTACCTCACAGCTGGACTACCGTAGTACCTCTAGTTGACCTCCCCTGCCACAAGTCTCTTCCCCTACCCCAATCCAGACTCCATTAAACTGTCAAAGTGATTTTTTCCTAAAATACAAGTCTAAGGAAGACCAGCAAAGGTAGCAGAATAGGAAGAAACAACTACTCCAATAAAAGCCTAGAAAGAACATCAGTTTGAGTTGTGATCAGGATATCCAAAGAAAAATCAGTGAGTCACTTTTTCAAGTCATCAAGAAGAGGAAGAAAGACAGAAGCATGAGGACATTAGGGACAGGGTATAACCAGAAGGGTACCATATAGAGCCTTCCAGGAAGAGGAATAAACTGAAGTCTATGGCTATGTTTTATGGCAAGAGGCAATCCCAGATTCAGGAGGGATGGGCCTGACACTATGTAGGACAAGAAAAGGAACCAAATGGCAGCAATGTAGCTCTGTACCTCAAAGCTGGGTTGCAGATCCAATATGGACTGAGGAAGGGATCTGCACTCAGGGCAAGAAGAGGTTGCCCAGGGCAAGAAGAAGGTTATGGACCTGAGACTGTGTACTGGGCAAAGAACAAGAAGAGAAACATGCAGTAGCTGTGTGCCTCCAACCTAAAAATAGGTCAGATTCAGCCTCCAACCCAGTCTAAGGCCTACAGCTACAAGGTTCAATGCAATCAGTGCAAGGTTGTCTGACCAAGATGGATTCACTCTGAACCTTCAGAGCCTTCCAGCTAGCTAACAGAGGGCTGGGACCTTCAGCAGTCTTCTGGAACTCCAAGCAGGGGCAAGCCTACAGTGTAGTGAGTGCCCAGACTCAAACCAGGGTCAAGAGCTTGAAAAATTCAGATCAAACAGGCAGCAATGAAACTTTACCCTAGACCACACCCTGTCAGGTCAAATATTCTCTCCAGAAGTGTGCAGAGCAGAACCTGCCCCTAACATAAAGCCCCAATTTAGGAATAAGACTGGAAAAATAAGTAAACAATAAAAGATTCCTATCATAAAGACCAACTATGGTGACAGGAATGCCCAAAACACATAGCTGAAAGAGAAGAATCACAACAAAACTCTTAAAAGCTAAACCTCAAAAAAAAAACAGAATGGACACAAGGTTCAACCAGAATTCCTGGAAGAAATAATTCAAGAATTAAAAATGAATTTATAAATGAAATGAAAGTGCTAAAGAAAAGGAAAGAATTGGAAAAGAAATGAGTACCTTGGAGGAAAGACTTGCAAGGAAACTTAATAGTTGGGTACAAAAGGCTGAAGTTCAGATCCTGACCACAACACGCCCCTAATGAATGTGATTCATTGGTTCCTCATTACCACCAAAATCAAATATAAACTCCTCTCTCTGGTATTTAAAGTTCTTCATAACTTGGCCTCTCCTACCTTACTATCCTCCGCACACCTTACAACCCTCCATGACCTGGCTATCCTAGACAACTCCCTGATCTCCCATCTCTGCACCTCTACACCAGCAGTGCCATGTCTGGAATGCTCTGCCCCTTCACCTCTGTCTTTTAGTTTCCCTTGCTTCCTTAAAAACTTAACTCAAATCCTACCTGCAGCTGGAGGTCTTTCCCACTCCCCTCAGCTACAAATGCCTTTCCCTTTAAGATTATCTTCAGCTACTTTGAAGCTATGGATCTAGTCTGTACGTACCTAGTCAAATGCACGTTGTAGAATGTGTGCACCTTAAAGGCTTGGGGCTATTTTTGTCTCTCTTTGTAGCCTTAGTGCTTAGCACAGTGCCTTGCACATAACAAGGATTTAATAAATGATTGTTCATTGACTGGCTAGATTTAAATTAGAAATTTAAAAGTTTAAATGCCTGAATCAGTCACAGGAAATCCCAGGAAAGGACCAGAAAATATGAATTTGCTCATGTTTCCCATGTAGTTCAAGAGAAAGAATCCTATGATTGGTTGTAGTTCTAGATTAAGAGAAAATGGCAAAAATTCTGACCTAATGTGGCAGGTAAAGAGTGATTAATCAAACTATCACATGGCCTGACAAAGCTAATCTAAGAAATCATACAACTTCCTTTGCCTTGATTCTATATTTATCAAATAAACTTCGGATTTTAATTTCATTACCCTAGTGGGAAAGAAACATATCTTTGACCATGTCTCTTATAAGCGTGTCTAGCCTTGAAATTTGGCAGCTATCATGAGACATCACCCCAGTCTTGTGTTCTAGTATTCAGGCCTAAAACTAGCAGAACAACGAGGTCAAGAGAGCTTTCAGTCCCTGAACACACATACAAGTCCAGCAGAGACTCACACTGCCATCCCATTCATGAACTCCTCCATTGCTTGGCAGTATATTGTGATAGCCACTCGAGCATCAGCATCAAAAGTGAACTCCAGGCTATACATGACTCTTGGCTTCTCATTCTCTTCTGTTGGGCTATCAGCGTCATCTTTGTACCTAGCCAAATGAGAGAAAAAAGGAATGGCAAAGTCATTCAACAATCAGATCCCACTCCTCACAAGAAACATGCCAAATTTAGAGCCACAGATTATCAGGATGCCAGGAAAGACAAAGGAAACCAAAACTTCTTCACCTTATGGTTATCACCTGCTTCACAGTCAAACTGTTTATTTCCTCCAAATAGATCTGTAGTCCTATATGGTTGTTATCATTGATAAACTTAAGGAAATGTCCACTTTCCACTCATTTATTTCCATTCCCCCAATTCCTGAAATACGTTCATATGAAAATGAAATACGTCATCCTGGATGACATCTTGGCCAGTAGTCTGTTTCTAAACAAGTCTTTTCTCAGAGACATGGCTTAAATGTAAGCTCTGGTGTGTCATTCTTGATGTTACATTACCTCTTGACAGATATCTTATGCCTCGATTAGTAATACAATGGAGTTAGATTACTGTCATCTGCTTAAAGAAAACATCCTACACCCAGGAAATCTCAAGTTTGGCACTCATCATCCATTAGACTGTGAATTCCTTGAGGACAAGGATTATATTTTGCCTTTATTTGTGTCCCCAGAGCTTAGTATAATGCCTAGCACATAGCAGAAAAGGTCACTGGTCTAAAGAATGATGAACAGAGCAATCAGGAAGTGTTTAACAAATGCTTACTGACTGACCTACTCATCACTACAGCAGTCAAGGGTCAGCTCTATTTTGAGCCCATAAAAACTGAGATGGCTGTTTTTATAAAGACTATTCTGAGAGTGTAAATTTACTTTCTTTTTTTTTTGGAGGGTGGAAGGCAAGGCAGTTGGGGTTAAGTAACTTGCCCAAGGTCACACAGCTAGTAAGTGTGCCAAGTGTCTGAGGCCAGATTTGAACTTAGGTCCTCCTGACTCCAGGGCCAGGGCTCTATTCACTGAGCCACCTAGGAGCCCCTTCAGAGTATAAATTTAGATGAGATCTAAACTAGAGAGAACCTATACAGGTCCAGAGCTATCAAAGAAATCCTACTCCAGGATTGGACAAGTTAGAGGAGGTTCAAATAATCCTTAGGTAAGTAGGTCCTAGGGCTTCCTTGGTGGATTCCAATTTAGGTTATGAATTGGCTAGGTCACATCTGATATCTCGGGTAGATACAGGATTCTTGTGATTATCTTGGCTCAACCTCACATGGCTCCAGAAATATCCTGAGGTGAAAGTTATGGGATAACCTCACGGCCCAGCAGTGCTATAATTTACACCAGAATGAAAGGAAGTATCTTTTTTTCCTCTTCAAAAAACAGTCAGGTCTTTGAGCTCTGACTGGGTTTGACACTCTGATGCACCATTCTCTTTTCAATGAACTCCTAGTCCCTTTTTTCCTACTAAATCAAGGCCTTCCATTCCCACCTTCCTTTCTCTTTAGGAGACAAGAGTGGGTCCTTCTCAGCATAGATACCACAAATACCTTAGCCTCTAGATACAAGTCTTCAAAACAGCCAGTTTCAGAGTTTAACATTCAAAAAAAAACCCAGTGCCCCCTCAAACAATTGGAAACATTCTTCACCTTATGGTTATCACCTGCTTCACAGTCAAACTGTTTATTTCCTCCAAATAGATCTGTAGTCCTATATGGTTGTTATCATTGATAAACTTAAGGAAATGTCCACTTTCCACTCATTTATTTCCATTCCCCCAATTCCTGAAATATGTTCATATGAAAATGAAATACGTCATCCTGGATGACATCTTGGCCAGTAGTCTGTTTCTAAATAGGTCTTTTCTCAGAGACATGGCTTAAATGTAAGCTCTGGTGTGTCAAATCGCATCCAGTTCAAAGTCTTCTGTTTGGCTCATATGAAAAGACAAATAAAAACAGAATTATAATGGAATCATCAAAGAAATTGTTTATAGTCCCTCTAGACTCTCAGACTCTCTTTTCTTCTGCACCATTTAGAACAGTCAGCCTCTTTCCATTTGGTAGAGAATCTGACCATCCATTCACACAGATGACAACCTTTGGCCTCATGAGCACTATGTCCACCTGTCTTTCTCACCATTGTCTTGGATTCCAGGAAAAGATTGTTCAAAAAAATTACCTCACAAGCCGTAAGGAGTCTTTGCGAATATTCACCAAGCTTCTTAGGGTCTTTACAGGTTCATGAGGAGCAGGAGTGACATAGGGAAACTAGAAGACAAAAATCCAAACCAATCTGAAGTCAGTATCCAAGAATACTAAAGAGCAGGTAAATGCTATGCCAGAATATCCTCAAATTCAAGTATACAGGTCTCACTGGAACTAGCAAGGGTCACATCTAGATATAATTAGCAGAACCATAGGATTTCTGGGGAGAAACTTCAGCATATAACACATAACACAACAATTTAATATTTTGCGCTTTCCATTTAGCCATCAATCTCAAACTCCGCCAAGGGTCTGGGAGGTGAAGGAATCATCTATTTTATGGATGAAAAAAAAATGGAAGATGAAAGACAAAGTACTTAAGTAAGGCTTAGAATTTAGATTACCAACTCCCATTCCCATACTCAGTTCTTAAAGATAGATTCCTTTGGCACTTTAACATTATTAAAAATCACACAGTTCCTGAAGCCCAGAAAGGATGTGAGCTTTTGTTTTCATTATTTAGTTCCTCATTCTCAAAAAAGGTATCTTGCCTTTCTGAAGAAACAGTACATCTCCCTTCCCAAATGTTCAAACACCATCAAGTTTACAGAATAATTTAGGCCAAGGATTACAGCGATTACAGCAGTATTCTAAATTTCAAAGAAATTTAGACAACAGGCAAAAGTTATTTGTTCAACAAGTCTGATCATGTAAAGTAGAAGACAGATGCAGCAACAGGTAATAATGTGTCCCAGGCACCAAGTCAAACGCTGGTGATCATGGGAGAGAATCAAGAGAAATTTTCCAGCAGAATAAAGTAAGTTACTGTTAAAGGGCCTTGGAGACAGAAAAGAAAGCTTTGAAAATGGGAATGATCCCATTAAAAGCTCTCTCCTATTCTCAAATTCTCTTCCAATGACAAAGATTAGTCAGTTAACTAGCATTTATTAAGTGCCTACTAAGTACTAGGCACTGGGTATATAAAAAAAGGGCAAAAACCGGTGCCTGATCTCAGGGAGTTCACATTTTGATGCAAATACCTATGTCCAAATAAGACATGTATGTGAGATAAAATGGAGGTATTCTCAGGCGAAAGACCCTAAGGTTCAGGAGGACTTGTCCTTGTCAGTAGTGGGGCTTTAGCTGAGATCTGAATGAAGCCAGAAAAGCTAAGAGGTGGAGATGAAGAAAGAGAGTGGTGCAAGAGAACAGCCAGTGACAACGCCTGGAGTCACAGGATGAAAGTGCTGTGTTCTAGGAACAGAAAGTAGGCCAATGTCACTGGACTGCAGAACGTGAGGAGGAAAGCAAGGTGTAAGAAAACAGGAAAGGTAGGAGGAAGTCAGACTATGAAGGGCTTTCTGGCTTTTGCCAGAAAGAGGATTTTATATTTAATTCTGGAGGTAAGAGGGATCCACTGGAGTTTACTGAATTGGGGGAAGGAGGTATTGGGGGGGTGACGAAAAGAGGGGGATGAAAACAGAGAATACTTTCAGACCTGTATTTTCGGAAAATCAATTTGACAGCTCAGTGGAGGATGGATTGAAGTGGGGAAGAGACTTGAAGAGGGAGGCTACTGCAATGGTCCAGGCAAAGGATGGCAAGATAAAGGTCGATACCAGGGTGACTGCCGTGTCAGAGAAGAAAAGTGGATGCATAGAAGAGATGTCACAGAGATAGAAATGACTAGATGTGAAAACTGACTGGATACGGAGTATGGAGGGTAAGAATAAAGAACTGAAGATGCTACCCAGGTTGTAAGTCTGGGTTGGGGAAGAAAGATTCAGTTTTGGATATGATGAGTTTAAGAGATCTATGGGACATGCAGTTTGAGATGTCTAACAGGCAGTTGGATATGTGAGACTGGAGTCAGGAGAGAAGTTAGGGCTGGAGAAGTAGATCTGAGAGCATTCAGCATAACTGAATCACTGAATCATTGAATACATGGGAACTGATGAGATCACCAAGAGAAGGGGGCCCAGGAAAGAGTCTTGGGGATCCTCATGGTTCAGCAGGAATGACCTACATGAAGATCCAGCAAAGGAGACAGAAAAGGACCAATCAAAGAGGCAGGAGAACCAGGAAAGAATAATGTCACAAAAGCCTAGAAAGAAAAGAGTACCAGGGAGAAGAAAGTAATCAACAGTATTAAAGGCTACGGGGAGGCCAAGAAGGATGAGGACTGAGAAAAGGTCATTGGCTTTGGCAAGTAAGAGATCATTAATAATGGTGGAGAGAGCAGCAGCTTTAATTAGATTAGATCAGGGTTTCTAAAACTTTTTCCACTCGTGACCCCCTTTCTGCCTTTCAGCAGAATTTGTTGGTGTTGCCTGACTAAGGGCATAAACGGTGCAAAAGTACTTGAGCTTTTTGCTCAAGTGAAGTCATGCAATGTAACATGTAATGCAGTGAAGTCATGCAATGTAACACCAGCAAGTGCTGCCAGAAACACCTTGGATTCATTACACATTTAATTTCTAATTAATTTTTGGTCTTTGCACGTTCAGAAACTTTTACTGTTGCCAAACTGCCCATATGGGATTGAGATCTACAGTTTAAGAAGCACTGAATTAGACTAAGACCCTATAGTTTCAAAGGACCAAAGTCAACCTACAGACAACTAAAGAAAAAGTCAAGGAAAAGAAATTTTGAAATTGCTAACAAAATATTTCACCAAGACCAAAGGAAGTATCTGATGCTATGAGAATTCAAAAGCACCAATAAAAGTTTACCCACAAACTCTGGTTTGCATTTGGTTTACAGCTAACCTGCATTTCTACCTAAGCCTAGCTGGAATGTATTCCCCTCCTGCCCCTTTCACCAGTCCAAATGCTGTCCCATCTGCAAAGTCCTCCCTGAAGGTCACATCCTCTATTGAGCTACATCAAGGCTCAGTAATCATTGCTCCCATGGTACTCTGGTACATAGTCTATACCACAATTATCTCATGTCTGTTTCAATTAATAGAGACTGGGGTTGGGATTAGGACTGGATTTGTGATTTCACTGGTATAGGAATTTCCTAATGAGAAATTTCTTCTACCAATATAGGTCAGCACCTTATAGCCTTTTAAAAAAATTTATTTTTTTTTAACAAACAAAAATCTACTTTCTCTTTCCTACTTCCTTGTAGGAATAAAAAAAAGAAAACCCTTGTAACAAATATGCACAGACAAGAAAAACTAATTTCCAAGTTGGCCATGCCCAAAAAGTAAGTCTCATTCTGCACTCTGAGTCACCTTTGTCAAGAATCACTGGGCTATGTGAAAGTCACGAATACCTATATATTCATGCGTCATTTCCCTCATTAGAATGTAACTCCTAGAGGGAGAAGAACTGTTTCACTTTTTGTCTTTATATGCCTAGCACCTGGACATGAGGAAGGGAAGGAGAGAGGGGGCTGACCACCTGTGGAGGGAATGCACCAGCAGAAGGTTCAAGGACATGTGGAGGGCAAGGGACAGAGAAGCAAGAGTAGGAGGAGGAATATGTGGGGGCTGGGACCAGCCGCATTGAGGCCTGGCTGGAACTGAGAGAAGAAAAATATGGTGTGGCAGACGTGTGGGGGACCAGACACAATCACACACTACCCGAGTGTTGATGGACACAAGACAGACATGCAGGGGCCAGTGTTTAGTTTGAGGAACACTAGGAAACTGGTGTCACTGGATGGAAGAGTACCTGACAGGGTATAAAGTATAAGAAGCCTGGAAAGGTGAGGGGAAGGTAGGTTATGAAGGACTTTGGATGCCAGAGAATTTTACATTTTATCCTGGATGTGACAGGGAGTTACTGGAGTTTATTAAATGGGGGAATCTTATTATTATTAAACAGTCAGATGGATGCAGGAAGGAGGCAAGTATCAGTTTACCTCAATTTCACTGGTTAATTTTAAGATCTGGATCAGGAAACTCAGGGAACCCGGTAAGACATAGCAGAATAGAGTCCTAACAACCTACTCTCAACAAGCCTCATCTCTAACCATTCTCATTATAGTAGCATTCCATGTGCACCAATAAACAAACACTTAAAAGACAGACCAGTCCTCTGTAATCTGTAACATGGTCTCAAGGTGAAGGACTTGCCTGCACTGGTCTATTGCCCAGGAAGTTCAGATCCATGTTCTCTCCAAAGAGGTAACCCTCAGGGTGAGGGGTGTCGAATTTCTCACCTCCCATGAAAAAGTGTGTGGCAAAGTAGTTTCCTAAAAAGACAAAAACATAGCGTCAGATCATGCAGGTCATCAGAGTATGATGGGAGTGTGTCAGGATAAAATGAGTTAAATGCCAAAGGAGGTTATTCTGTAAGCAGGAGCTGGTTTCCTTCACCATCTTACTTTGGGAAAATATAGAGGATGGACAATTTCTTCAGATCTGCGGCATCTTTAATTTTGTATTTCACCCCTCTGACAACCTCCCACTTTTTATCTTTCTTTCATGACCAGGAATGAAGGAATTGAGTAAAATAGCTTAACCTGGGGGCCTATTTTAGCCACTTTCTTTTCTCCATTTTATTTATTTTCTTTTTTGAAAATTTATTTTATTTTTAATTTATGGAATAAAACAAGCTTTTCCATAACATGGTATGATTTTAAAAAAAAGATGATTGCACATGAAACTATAAATCTATGATGCATAACTTGCTATTCCTTTCAAATATACAACAAAGTTATCATGTAAATTTCTTTATTCCTAAATTACCAATTATGCTTCTGAGTCAACCTCTGGAGCTACATATAGGCTAGCACAGTCAAATTCTGATATTATTTTGCTTTGCTCATCATTGTCTCACCTCTACCCTCCCGACTTTGTGGATACACACAAGCCAGTGTGGGTATACCTGGAAATGAAAGATAATTCAAAGATCCAAGGGATCCTTTAGGCAAGATTTTCAAAGTTAATATGATTTACAGCTTAATTCCAAGAGATAGCCCTTCTCCTTTTCCAAAGCCAATGCCTCTACCTGTTCCCTTGATCCCATCTCCTTCCATTTTCTCCATCAGATTGCTCTCTCAATCCCTTTTCCCCTCTCTCTAATCTCCAACTTCTCCCTATCTACTAAGTATTCTTACTTACTGCCTTCAAACACGCCCACGTCTCCCCCATACTTAAAAAATCTTCATCACATATCACCATCCCCATTAACTGTAGTCCTATATTTCTCCTCTCTTTGTCATTAAAAAAGTTTTCTATACTTGGTGTCCTCACTTTCTCTCCCTTCACTCTCCTATAAAGCCCCTGTAATCTGACGCCAAATTGAACTCAAATAAGCCACTTTCTCCAAAGTTAACAACGATTTTAACTGCCCCATTTGATAATCTTTTCTCAATCCAGATCGTCCTGTACCTCTATGCCACACATCTAACACTGCTGACTACATTCTCATTCTCTGGTTTTAACAACACAGCTCTCTTCCGGTTCTCCTCCTGTTAGACCACTCACTCTTAGCTTCTTTTCCTGGATCATCTTCACATCATACCCAGTAAGAGAGTAACTGAAAGTTCTGCCATGGGCGCTCTTCTATCTTCTCTCCATACTCTCTCCCCAACGACCTCATCAGCACTCATGCGTTCACTTATCATCTTTACACAGATAACTCGAACCCTAGGCTTGCCTCCACAGCTTCCAGTCCCCTATCACCAACTGCCTGTTGACTTTCCCTTACTAATCCCATCCATCATTCATTCCTTTAGAAAATCTTTACTGAACACCTACTATGTATATAGGACCTATGCTAAATAGGCTCTTCGAGATCCACAAAAGAAGGTAGAGGATGGGTCTGCTTTCCAGGAATAAGATATACAGTGCTTTCCACAAAGTAGGTTCTCAATATTTGTTAAAAGAATGAAATGCTGAAACAAGTAACTAAGCTGAAAAACAAAATTTTTTGAGCATGCTATTATGTCCATGACACTGTGTTTGGCCTGTAATCATAGCAATATAATACAATACAAGATTTCACAAAACAAGGCATTGTTTAATGCACCAAAATTCAAAATTCAAAAAAAGGGTCTGCCACCCTGGGCAAAATCAGAATGCAAAATGTCAGACTTTGCTCCATTTCTCTCTGTCTCCTCAGTAGTACATATGGAGTTTGTTTTCCTAATCTGTACTAACTTAAGGGTTTCTTTGGAAATAGTCTTATGTACTTTTCAAGTGTGTTTACTTTATTCATAATTAAGACTACAAGTTCTTCAAGAAAAGGAACTGTGTCTTCTTTTCTATTTCCCCAAAGTTGAAGAGGCTCTCATTCAGCAGCCATGGATGCTGGCTGTCAGATCTAAGCACCCTTCCTGAAGACTCCTTCTATCTCTTGTATATTCTTCACAAATCCTAAGGATAGTGCTGGGTCCCCACTAAAGATCTTTTGAGGCACAGAGGAAGAAATGCAAGAGATTATCTTTCCTTAAGGCACTTACAGCATAACAAAGGATAATGAATGAAGTGTCTACATTTTTTTAATCCCACATGATTCCATCATCACCAGCTATGTCAGCTATTATGAGGCATCGGTGGTATAATGGAAAGAAGTCATACAGAAGAAAGAGTTCTTGAGAGTCAGAGGTCTGAACAGAAGACCAGACTCTGATGCTTCCCAGCTGAGTGACCATGAATAAGCTATTTAACCCCCAGTACACTAGCATCCACCTCACAGAAATGCTATGAGGAAGGTACAGTGTAAATCGTAAGACCAATATAAATGAACTATTATTATTAACAGGGAAAACTGAGAACTGATTGTAGTTAGAAAGGCTTTTGGATCAAGAAAACAGTTTAAAAATAAAACCCCAAGGAGATGGTGGAGAAATGGTGAGGGCCTTGTCTGAACTCTCCCCCCAAGACCCTCTAAACAACTTTAAATAATGTCTAAAATAAATTCTGAAGCAGCAGAACCCACAAAAGGACAGGGTGAAGCAATTTTCCAGCCCAAGACAATTTAGAAGGTTGGCAGAAAAGGTCTGTTGCACAGCGATGACAGCAGAGCTCAGTCCAGTACAAGCCATGCACTAGCAAACCCGTAGTAGGTTTTGGAGATAAATGAATCTGTGGTAGCAGTAGGGCTTTCTAGACTTCTCAGCCCATACAGAGGAAAGAGGTCAGACAACTGGTCAGAAGGAGATTACAGGGGTTCCTTTGCTGGCACCAGGGGCAGGACTCTGTTGCTTTGCCCATACTTGGACCTAAGTCATAGTCCTGGATCTCCGTCCCAAGGCAAAGAGGAACACTAGCACAACAGAACTTGCGGCCACAGGGGAGATGGGACCCTGGTTACAATTCTAGGAAGTAAAAGAGTGCTTGTGGTTACTCACAGACCACAGCACAGAGCAGGAGAATAGTAAATACACCTCTCCATAGATCATACAATCTGGGAGGAACCAAAAACTTACAGGTCCCCAGAATTATCTTTGAAAACAGCTACATAAAATACCTGAAGTTTGGGACAGTGCCTCCTCCATTCTGGAAGCAGAGCTACACTTTAGCATAGTCAAAAGTCAAGAAATAGGCTAGATAAATGAGCAAGCAACAGACTATATCCTAACTATAAAAAGTTACTACGGTGACAGGGAAGATCAAAACACAAACTCAGAAGACAATGAAGTCAAAACTGCTACATCCAAAGCATCAAAGAAAAATATGAATTGGTCTCAGGCCACAGAAGAGCTCAAAAAGGCTCTTAAAAGTCAAGTAAGAGAGGTAGAGGAAAAACTGGGAAGAGACATGAGAGTGATACAAGAAAATTATGAAAAAACAGTCAACAGCTTGGTAACGGAGGTACAAAAAAAAATGAAAATAACATTTTTTTAAAAGAACAAGCCAAATAGTAAAAGAAGCACAATAATCCAACGAAGAGAAGAATGCCTTGAAAAGCAGAATTGGCCAAATGGAAAAAAGATATACAAAAATTCACTGAAGAGAAGAACTCCTTAAAAAGCAGATTTGGACAAAGAGAAAAAGAAGTACAAAAATTCACTGAAGAAAATAACTCCTTAAAAAGCAGAAATGGTCAAATGGAAAAGAAGGTACAAAAGCTCACTGAAGAAAATAAATCCTTAAAAATTAGGATGGGAAGAGTGGAAGCTAATCACTCTATGAGACATCAAGAAACAATAAAACAAAATCAAAAGAATGAAAAATTAGAAGGAAATGCGAATTATCTCGTTGGAAAAACAACTGGCCTGGAAAATAGATCCAGGAGAGAATATTTAAGAATTACTAGACTACCTGAAAGCCCTGATCAAAAAAAGAGTCTAGACATTGAAGAAATTATCAAGGAAAACTACCCTGATATTCTAGAACCAAAGGGTAAAATAGAAATTGAAAGAAGAAAAAAAATTGAAAGAATTTCCTGAAAGAGATCCCAAAATGAAAATTCACAGGAATATTATAGCCAAATTCCAGAGCATCCAGGTCAAGGAAAAAATACTGCAAGCTGCTAGCAAGAAACAATTCAAATATCATGGAGCTATAGTCAGGATAACACAAGATTTAGTAGTTTCTACATTAAAAAATTGGAGGGCTTGGATTATGATATTCCAGAAGGCAAAAGAGCTCTAGGATTATAACCAAGAATCATTTACCCAGCAAAACAGTATAATCCAGGCCTGTACAATATAGGGCCGTCAGGCCACTTGCAGCCCACCAAAATGGCTCAAGGGTGGTATGTTGTGTGGACCTGTTTTATGTTTTCACAGGCCACCCCAAACCCTCTGGTGGGCTGCAAGTGACACAGGGGCCATATACTGTGCAGGCCTGGTATAAACCTTCAGGGGGAAAAAAATGATCATTCAACGAAACAGAGGGCTTTCAAGTGTTTCTGATGAAAAGACCAGAGCTAAACGAAAAAAACACTGACTTTCAAATACGAGATTCAAGAGAAGCATAATAAAGTAAATAGGAAAGATGAATCATAAGAGATTCAATAAAGTTGACTGTTTACATTTCTACATGGGAAAATGGTACTTGTACCTCCTAAAAATGTTCTCATTATTGGAGAAGTTAGGAGTCTACAAGACAGAAGGCACAGGTGTGGGATGAATATGATAAGATAACTATCTGAAAAATAAAATTAAGAGGTAAGAAAGAGGAATGCATTGGGAGAAGCACCAAGGGAGAGGTAGAACGGGGTAAATTATCTGACACAAAAGAGGTGAGAAAGAGCTTTTACAGTGGAGGGGGAAATGGGAGGGAGCATGTGAACCTTACTCTCATCAGAATTGGCTCAAAGAAGGAATAACACACACACTCAGTTGGATATAGAAATTGATCTTACCATATAGGAAAGGAGGAGAGGAAGGAGATGAGAAAAGGGAGAAGGAGGTGATAGAAGGGAGGATGGATTACGGGAGATAAAAGTCACAGGCAAAACACTTTTGAGAATGGAGTAGGTGAAAGGAGAGATAGTAGGATAAATGGAGAAAATAGGATGGAGGGAAATACACAGTAATCATAACTGAAAAAAAATTTTACAGCAAGTTTCTCTGATAAAGACCTCATTTCTCAAATATATAGAGAACTGAGTCAAATTTATAAAAGTAAGAGCTATTCCTCAATTTATAAATGGTCAAGGATATGAACAGGCAGTTTTCAGAAGAAGTAATCAAAATTCTCTACAGTCATATGAAAAAATGCTCTAAATCACTATTGATTAAAGAAATCAAAATTAAAACAACTCTGAACTACCACCCCACATCTATCATATTGGCTAATATGTCAGAAAAGGAAAATGACAACTGCTGGAGGAGATGTGGGAAAATTGAGAGACTACTGTGCTGTTGATGATGTGGCATACTGATCATCAGCAATACCACTCTGAGGTCTGTATCCCTATGAGGCAAAGGAACAAAAAGGAAAAGGACCTATACATAACACAAATACTTACAGCTAGTCTTTTAGTGATGGCAAAGAACTGGAAACTGAGATGTCCATAAACTGGGGAATAGCTGAATAAGCTGTATGTGACTGTGATGAACTTCTATTGTGCTATAAGAAATAACAAGCAGAATGCTCTCAGAAAAACCTGGACTCACATGAACTGACGCAGAACCAGGAGAATACTGCACATAGTAATGGCAATATTTTATGACTATAAAATGCAAATTACTTAGCTATGCAATGATCTAAGACAATTCTGAAGGATGAAAAATGCTATCCATCCCCAGAGAAAGAACTTATGGAGTCTGAATGCAGATCAAAGCATATTTTTTCTTTACTTCATTTTTCTTGGGGTTTTTTGGTCTGTGTTTGCTTTCACAATATGACTAACAGGGAAATATGTTTTGCATAACTGCACATACATAATCTATATCAAACTGCTTTCTCAATGCGGGGGAGGGTAAGGAAAGAAGAGAATTTGGAAATCAAAAATTTTAAAAACAAATGTTAAAATTATTTTAAAAAAATTTTACATGTAATTGGGGAGGGGAAACAAAATATTAAATTTAAAAGGGAAAAAGAAAAAAGAAAAAATTTACTTGCACAGTTGGGGAAATTAAGTTACCTAAAAGGAATTACAATAATTTAAGTCTTCTTTCACCAAGCCAGGAAACTTCGGATCAAACAAGGTCACTAATTATCCCCACACAGAGAGGACAGAGATGATTCTTGGTTCTTGCCTTCAAAGCATCATCAACCCTGACTCACTCAACCATTTCCTGATACTCTGAGAAGCTGATTTATTTTACAACGTTTTTCCTCCAAAGATGTTTGTTCAGTACTTTTTAATATGCTTAGTATTAGTACACTTAGCATGGCTGCTTAAGTACACAGTCTGCCTGACTTACAGTTCTACAAGTCACAACAAATTTACAAGCAAGGCTTGGAACCAAAGTACTATTTAAACTGGCTAAAGATCAGACTGTCTATAGACTGCTGCTATCGGCCTTTGTTGGCTCTCTGTCTTTGCTGATTCAGACCTTGAGGTTTGACTTAGCCCAAGAAAAATGTCCAAGAAACTTTTTTATGGAGGAAGGGGATGAACAGCACCTGGAAGTCAGACACCCTCAATAATAATAACTTACATTTAGATAGCACTGTAAGGTTTGCAAAACACTTTACATTAGAGTATCTCATTTTATCCTCACAATCAACCTCATGAGATAGGTGTTATTATTATCCTCTAAATTATCACCCTGGGATGCAAGCCAGATTTGCAGCCAGGCTTCTCCAGGAGTTCATGATGGCTGGGCAACCCTATGCAGGGTAAGATACAGGATCCAGTCCCTAGGCCCTTCTTCTCTCTAGGACACTATATTCTTTTCATGTTACCAATGCTTACTCTCAAATCTTTTGCCCCCTTGTTTTATTACTGTCCTATCAAACCTTGCCAAACTCCAACCCTGGATTACTCCAATCATCTGACTTCTCTGAACATACTGATTAGGGCAACTAGAAACCTATGTTTTGATTTCTAGCTTCAACTTGCCCTCCCTACAACACAATCTTGTTACTCCTCCTTAATTCTCTTTTCACTCCCCAAAGAGACTGTTCCTAAACTTTTCTTCTCTCTTCATACATGGTCCCACCCTGCCTCAGACGAGAACTTCACCCTCATACTTTATTAAGAAACAGAAACCATTTGCCTGTGCTCCTTCTCCCCATCTCTTTATCTCAAAATCTCTTAGCAACTTTACTCCATTACTTCCTTTACTCCATTTCCTAACGATAAGGTAGCCATACCTCATCCTCTCCAGGGTCAATACCTCTACATGTACATTTGCTCCCATTTTCTCCTGTCTTCTCCAGCAGAACGCTCCCTCAATGACCTCTATCTAATCTTCAGTCTCTCCCTACTTGTTCTTTCCTTCCCTCCTGCCTACAAGCATTTCCAAGTTTTCCCCATCTTTAAAAAACCTTCATTAGACCTTAACATCCCCTCAAACTATCATCTAGTCTTTCTCCTCACTTTCTCAAACTCTCAGAAAAAGTTGTCTATGCTTGGTGCCCCCACTTCCTTCCTCTCGCTCATTTGCTATACAAGCTTCTGACTTTATCACTCAACTGAAATTGCTCTCTCCAAATTTACAAAATGATCTCTTAATCACCAATTCTTTTTTTTTAATTTTATTTTAGTTTGCATCATTCATTTCCACAAGATATTGAGTTACATATTTTTTCCCCATCTTTCCCCTACCCACCACCCCAAAACAGCCATCCCAGTGTATCCCCCCTCCCCCAGTCTATTCTCTCCTAT